>CM076657.1:24620109-24685697 GCA_038496675.1 Rachycentron canadum
CCCCAACACCACCACCACCACCCCTCCAGCCCATCTCCCTCTCTCTCTCTTTTAAAAGTGCGTAAAGAGCCGCGGCCGCTGAGCTCGAGTCCGTTTTCAACGCGAACAAAGACAAAAACACAACATTTATGAAACGACACCGTCTCAGAGGCCACAACGCAACAGTGTGTGTACACCAACAACACAAACACTAACGTTTCAGAGATTAATTACTCCAAACTAGTTTTCCTGGCAAATGCAAATCTTGGTTAGATAGTGGAACGAAACGAATTTGTTCAGCAAGCATGTTCACTTCCTTCCCTCCAGACGAGACAATCTATTTTCATTGAGCAAAAAAGAAAAGAAAAGAAAAAGAAAAACAAATGTGTGAATAGTTAAAGACTTTAGGCCTGAAAACCATCAACACAGCACAAAAGACCAGGCTGGGAAATAACTAATGATGATCCAACAGGCTGTTAGGATGGCGGGGTTATTTACTTAAGGTGGACTTGAAGTGGATTGGACCCCCCCCCCCACACACACACTCCCCCCTCCCTAAATGAATTGTCCTGAGGTGTCTGGGCCCCGCGAGCTCCTGCACGAGCTGTCAACTTTAGAGCCTGTCTGTCTTTCACTTCCACGCGCTTCCGGTCCAAGAGCAAAAAAAAAAACAAACAAAAAAAAAAAAACACACAACGGTAACATCACAACTACACAACACGGGCAGCTGCAGGAGCCTCACGGAAGATTTCATACTTTAACGTGCAGCTGCTTTATTTCTGTTAAAAGCCTCCGGATGTCCCCACATCATAAAACAAACGCCCAACTCGTGGGTAATTTTTTTTTTTTTTTTCCTGGCGCAAAATGAGTAAGTTGACCAGAGCGAACAGCCAGTGCGCCACTGAGTGAGTGCGCCTCGGGCTCCCTCAGCCCGCAGACGCCACCGTATCTACCTGCTCAGATCCCTCCTCCGCGCTCAGCAGCCGGGAACAGGCGCCTCTCCCTCCGCCGAGGCTGCTTCCTCCAAACACATTCACTTACATATGACAGTTTGCAGGGAAATTCTTGACAATTGGTGTCTTGAGTGTGCAGCATAAATAGCGGGCAGAGCCCCGGCTGGGTTATGATGGGGCCGGCTCGATGGCTGCTGGCACGGCGCGGCGCTGATTGGCCGGGCCGCGGCCTGACGTCAGGAGGCTGGGAATAAGGCTGGGCTGGAGCTTTAGGAGCAAGACAGTGTTACTGGAGAGCCGAGCGCATCCCAGCATACACACGGTACTGGAGACTGAGGGCATCCCAGCACACACACCGACCACTGCCGGAGCATCTCCCGCCACCACGAGCCGAAGCAGCCAGGATCATCCGGCAGACCGAGGGGGGAAACACTCTTTTTCTCTCTAATCCTGGGGCTGTGTGATTTTGTTTCTCGCGGGTCGTGAACAGTGGATACGCTGCCATGTCAAAGGGCACTGAATTATTTCTAGGCGTGCGTGTGTTGTCGTGTGACAGCTCTGCCCTAACAGCGTTGTATTAGACGCCTCTTCCAGCAGCGGCTGGCACTCGACGGCTCCTCTGCTCGGCCGATGCGTCACCTCCAACAGCGGCGGGACAACCACACCGGCCCCGGTGCCCCTGTCGCCTGAGCCCGCCTGCAGCTTCCTCCTGTCAGAGCTACATTTTGGATGCATTAACGGACTCTTTATTTCTCCTTTTCCTTTTGGCTTTTCCACCTGAGAGGAAGAGAGAGGGAGGACGCTTTCGCCCTCCATTCCTTGGCTTTTCTTTTTTTTTTCTTTTTTTTTTTTTTTTACCCATGCAGGGAGAAATCTGTGGTGACACCTGATCGACTGGCTTCTCCGCGCACATTGACCCGGGAGCTCCAGGCGGATCGAGGGGAGGGAGAACGCAGATACCCGGTCAATGCTCGGCCCTCGCCGTTGATTTTGTTCGCGTGTGTTGCGTGTGCGTTTTCATTTGCGTGTGGGGTTGTTGTGTAGCCCAGCCGAAGCCATGGTCCACTGCGCCGGCTGCGAGAGGCCTATCCTGGACCGCTTCCTGCTCAACGTGCTGGACCGAGCCTGGCACGTCAAGTGCGTCCAGTGCTGCGAGTGCAAATGCAATTTAACGGAGAAGTGTTTCTCACGAGAGGGAAGACTGTACTGCAAAAATGATTTCTTTAGGTAAGCCCGGGGAAGGTGGCAGGAAAACCGCCCGCTCTGTTTTCTGTTTCTAATTTAATGTGGGAGCAGCAAAGAGCAGCAGGTAAACACACATTTATCTACAGGGAATCAAACAGGAAGAACAAAGCTGCAGCGCCTCATAGAAAGAGATGGAAACATAAAAAGACAGGATTTCACTGGAGAAAAAAAACATTTAGTCTGTTGTAGATTTTCTGCTTTATCCTCAGTCTAATTTCTAACTTTTTAAATTAGCTTTATTTCTTTTAAATCACTAGAAAAAAAAAACCCCTAGAAGTAATGTTCATAAATTCAGAAGCTGTTAAAAATCAAATCCTCTCCATTTAAAAAACCCCATAAAGAACGAGCCACATGTGGATCACAGCCATTTACAGTGAACTCATTTATTTCTTTTTGCTCTAAATGGACGAAGAGCCGAGGTCCGCGCCTGCCTGGGGGCGGGAACCAGGACGTGCTTGGGCGATCAGCTTTGATTAAGAGCGAGTAATTAAAAGCTTGTTAATTTGAATTCTTATGCAAAACAACAACAAAAGAGAGAAGCAGCAACATTAAACGCGTGTGCACTCGCTCTCAGCGGGGGGAGAGGGAGAGAAAGGAGGGGGGGGCGGTTTGTTAGGAAATCGAGGAAATCACACTTAGGGTGTTTTTTTTTTTTTTTTTTTTTTTAAACAGCGTGTATAGGTGGGGAGGGAGGGGGTGGAGGGGGGGGGGGGTCGCACAGGATCAAACCCCGGCCAGAAGAGCCCGCTGCCCGGTGTGTTTGCTCAGTCCGACTGAGGAGGACGTGATAAGTGGATTTGAATAGTAAACTAGTTGAAAAGATCAAGTCCGCAGACAATGCAATCACAGACGTGCAGTCAACAAGCAGTGCACACACACACACACACACACACACACACACACAGACACACACCACTCAATACACATTGTTTAACGCTGCAGTCGACGGCAGGGCTACAATTTATTATTCTAAACCCAGGCTGCTGTCAGGACCCGTTTATTTCCTGAGCTCCACAGACTCAGACAGGAAAAATAAAACCAGTCTGTACAGATGTGCAGTGGCCTCAGGAGGAAGAAATCCTTTTTTATCGTCTCCGAAATTATAGGAATTTAATTTATATAAATCACTGAGCTGATGCGCAATATCGTTCTATGTATTTTAGAATTTAAATATTTATTTTACAGGCGTTTTTTCCCCCAAAAAAATTCAAACTAAAAACACAGAATACGTTTAAAATTGTTCTGACATTATTATTATTATTATTATTATTAAAATGTCATTATTGAGCACAGTTCATTCTTATATATCGTTGCACAAAGTCCAAAACGCTCCTAAAATACGTTTAAAGTTTGATATTATCTAAATAAATAGATATATATATATAAAACTGTACTTTACCAATAGAATTCTTCTTCTATTTATATTTGAAATATTCTATATTTTTATAGATATAATTACTTATTAGAAATAAAATAGAGTTCAGGCTTAAAGAGTAAACGGCCCCAGTGAGAAATAAAGAGTCCAGGCTTCATTAGAAAAGATTGTTCTTCAAGCTCAGACATTTTAAAATGTGAATATATGTCAACAAAAGCCGAATGACTCAGTCCGGAGTTAGATTCTTATGATTTTATGTCAGATGTAATGTAATGTATTTCTAAAAATATTAACCCCAGCCCCTCCACTTCTCCCGCTGCAGGCGGTTTGGCACGAAGTGTGGCGGCTGTTCGCAGGGCATCTCTCCAAACGACCTGGTCCGGAGGGCCCGGAGCAAAGTGTTTCACCTCAACTGCTTCACCTGCATGATGTGCAATAAGCAGCTCTCCACCGGAGAGGAGCTCTACATCATAGACGAGAACAAATTCGTTTGCAAAGACGATTATATCAGCAACACCAGTGTAAAAGACACCAACCTCCTCTCAGGTAAGGAAGAACTGCGGGACCGTGTGTGTTTGTTTGTTTGTTTGTTTGTGTGAGCACAGGGCGGAATAAATTGTGATGGATGTGATGTGTTCAGCCCCGCAGTGGCTTCATCATGTCCATGAGGAGTCGAACCGGATCAGTGTCCGCTGCTCATCCTCACCACATTATTTATCTTCGGCCTCGTGTCCCCCCCCCCTGTTGAGGCCTGGGGTGTAAATGTGTTCCGTGTCTGTGGGAGTGAACTGATCAGATGGTCAGTTAATGACTATCATGAGTTTCCCCGCTGTTTAAATGTGTAAAACCCTAAACGAACCTTTGTAAATGTCCGGTTCTGCATTAATGTTGTTGTCTGGGGTCAAAGTTCACACCGATGCAGGATTTCAGTCTCATTTTCATGTCTAACCTGTGCAGTAACGGCGTGCAGCGACCCGAGCTTATCACCGGACTCTCAAGACCAGCTACAGGACGACGTGGTCCTAAAGGACACGGAGATCGCCACCCTGTCCGACAAAGAGACCGTCAACAACGAGAACGACGACCAGAACCTCGGAGGGAAGCGGCGCGGCCCGCGGACCACCATCAAGGCCAAGCAGCTGGAGACGCTGAAGGCGGCGTTCGCTGCCACCCCCAAACCCACCAGGCACATCAGGGAGCAGCTGGCCCAGGAGACCGGCCTCAACATGAGGGTCATCCAGGTAAAGGAGCCGCTGCGTTACGGGTCTGAAGTGAAGACTCCCAGAGATCCTGCAGGAGGTCTAGAGGGTCCTCCTGGACTAAATAAATAGATATTTAACACCCGGTATTATTAACAAGTCAACCCCCCCCCCCCCCCCCCATCACAAATCACTGGATCGTAGGTAAACGGGAGCTGGTCTGAACCCCTCTGGAAACAGGATCCAGGGGACACCCCCGCGCCGAGGAGATGGGCTCTCGCCTTTTTTTCCTTTAAGGGTGTCGCGCACCCATTAAAAGGCGTGATGTCACAGCTTATATTTGATGGGAAAATGTCCCCGCCAAAGCTGCCAGACTGCCATGACCGTGCAGGCCTCACCCCCCCCCTCACATCTTTCACCCCTCTTTAAAGGAGGCCTCTTCCCTTCAAACTGCGCAGTCACATTGAATTCATTAAAGCCAAAGATTTTTTGGCCCGACCGACGGGGGCTGATTTGGAAACGGGTAATTTATATGGGTTTTTTTTTTTTTTTTTTGATTCTTGGCGCGCAGGACGGGGGGAAAAGTCGCCAACTGGCGCCGGGGCTTGCTGGGAGCCACTGGGAGCCGCTGGGAGCCGCTGGGAGCCGCTGGGCAGTCCTGGCACAGAGCTGCATCACGTTTTGCGACCACATTTAGCCACACTGAGACCAGGTCCAGCCAAGTGGAAAGACCCGAATCTGTTTCAGACCGGCTCCTCAGAACAGTTACAGCAGGGCCACATCGAGTTAAACGAGGACCACCACCACCATCATTATTATTATTATTATTATTATTATTATTATTATCTTTATTTATTTTGCACTGGATAATTTAATCGTTATTATGGCGAGTGCTTATTTTATACATTATATTATTTTTTATAGGGAATATTTGTCTATCTCGCAATTTTTGTTTTAATAAATTGTGGTGGATAAAAGTGGAGTGAGGGTGGTGGTGGTGGTGGTGGTGGGGGGGGGGGGCAGATTAAATGTAGAAAGGTTTATCATAACAGATTAATAGCGATAAAGTGAGAGTGACGTCGTTGGGGTATCTAATATGTATGAGCGCGAGGGGAAAAGGGAAGAGCGTAATTAAAGGAAGCCGACCTATAGATTAGGAAATGATAACCTCCAGGAGCCGGGAATATATCGGTAACAACCCTCCTATTAAGTATTAATTGGAGATTTGAAGCCCCCGCTGCTGCCGCCTTCAGTCGGGAGTAAATGGAGGGTTAAAGGACCATTAGGGAGGTTAGATGTGACTGTCGCTCCTGTAAAGATAATTGGGCGCAGTCGTCTCCGCCGCAGAGAGCCCTTGCGGATTTAAGGCACCGGCTCATCACGCACGGCGCAAAACACACAGAGCGCGCGGGTTATTTACTCCAGCGAGGAGCCAATGTGGTGCAGGTGCCAAGGTAAATATGACACCTAATTACACTTTCTTTTGGACGGGGGGGGGGGGGAGTTTACACAGTCAGGCTTATTTGCATATTCACAAAAATAACACCGCGCCATTTTTTTTAAAAAAATTATTATTTGTTTGTTTGTTTTATTTATTCTTTCACCTTTAATTCAGCTGGATGGAGAACATCCTCCTCCTCCTCTCAAAGAACATTGACGTGCCATCAAAATGGCGCCAGCAGCAGCAGCAGCAGCAGCACGGCCTCTCTGCTCACCCACATGTGTCTGTGTCCAGGTCTGGTTCCAGAACCGACGGTCCAAAGAGAGGCGCATGAAGCAGCTGAGCGCGCTGGGCGCCCGGAGACACGCGTTCTTCCGGAGCCCGAGGCGGATGAGGACGCTGGTGGACCGGCTGGAGCCCGGGGAGCTCATCCCCAACGGGCCCTTCTCCTACTATGGAGGTATGCCCACCATTCACCTCACTCCGCTGCTTTTCACTCTATTAAACATTTCTTCTTCACCTAGAAATATTTGATATATATATTTACATTTTTTTTTAAATTGTATATATTTGGAAAATTATAGACTTATTTTAAAATGACGTTTCCTAATTTCCTCTTATTTGTTTTCGATTTTTCTGCTGTAATGAAACTATGCTGCTATATTGTTCTATTTATCTTATCTATACTCCTTCTCCGAGCTGGATGAGAAGATCATTTTATGTAGGTTTTTGTTATTATCTCATAAAGACACTGCTGCGGGGGAAAACTGTGGGCTTACTGAGAAAAAACATTCATTTAACACAAAAAAAAATAAAAAATCCATATTAAACTATGCTGGGATGGCAGAGACCATTCTGTTTTTGAAAACAGTTCAAAGTGATGCATTAGTCAGGCTGGTTCACCTTGTCCACAGCCTCCTGGAAATCACTGGCCACTGAGTGAAGTTTAAGTGAAATGAGTTCACGACTGAGTGATTTGATACCACACTGCCTCCATCAAGTGCTTTGAAATATCTGATCATTTTCAGAGAATTTCATTTGTGCTCAGGCCTTTGTCTTTTCTGCTGAAGCAAAAAGTCTAATAATATTCTGCTGAACTTAAAAAAAAAAAAAAATCAGTCTCAGTAGGTAGAATCGCTGATGAAATGGCCCCCACTTTAATTAATTTTGTGGCCACGTTGTTCTCCCCACCCAATTGCAGTTTTGATTTAAGTGTAACGTGCTCTGTGACTAATGTAGCACGACGAGGGTCTTTCTCCCTCACTAATACAAATCAAACTATGTATATTCAATGAACTCCTCAACGTCTCTGGAATTATTTCTGCACTCCCATTGTTCTCAGAGCCAACGCTGACTTTCTTCTTCTTCTCTTGGATCTACAGATTATCAAAGCGAGTACTATGGCCCAGGAGGCAACTACGACTTCTTTCCTCAGGGGCCTCCGTCGTCGCAGGCCCAGACCCCGGTCGATCTCCCCTTCGTGCCCTCCTCGGGCCCCACGGGCACCCCCCTCGGAGGTATGGACCACCCCCTGCCGGGCCACCACCCCTCCAGTGAGGTGCAGCGCTTCTCCGATATCATGTCCCACCACCCCGGGGACTCTCCCAGCCCAGAACCCGGAATCCCCGGGCCCCTGCACAGCATCTCCTCTGAGGTGTTCGGCCCCAGCCCGCCCTTTACCTCACTGTCGCTGAACGGCAGCGGATACAACAACCACCTGTCCCACCCGCCCTCGGAAATGAACGAGGGCACCGTGTGGTAGCTTTTTAAACCAAGCAGACTTTCCTGGCGACAGATTCGGTAACGGAGGGCGGTGAGGTCTGGTGGTGTTGAGGGGGGAGGGGGGCTGGAGCCGAGAACAGAACAGGGACATGGATATCAACAGGGTTAGGGCAACACCATCCAATCATCATGATTTTTGTTTTTAATTTTATTTTTTCGGGTGTTTTCATATTTATTTATTTATTTTCTCACATGATTTGTTGATCTTTGTGGGGAAAGCGTATCTGGCATAAAAATTATGCTCAAAGACATTGTCTTTACTATTGTGTTTGGGTGTTTCAGTCGCTTCTTTTGCCCACTCCCTGCATCCAAAACTTGGACTTGCAAAAAAAAATGAAGAAAAAAAAGGAAAAAAAAAAAAAAAATACAAAACAAAAACAAAAAAACAAAAAAAAAAAAACAAACAAAAAAAAAAAAAATGAGCGAGACTGCTGAACTGCCCCTATTCGCCCCCTTTTCCTTGGGCCCCCGGGGCTCCCTGTCACCCCTCCTGAGTCCCGTCAGCGCCCCCGACATAACGACCAAACCCTCTAACATTTAAAGCCGGGGTAGAAAACAACCTTTCTGAAATCTCCTATTGTATGTTTGGAAGACGAAAACATCATTAGCTACTGTCAAAGACTTCAATAGCTTTACAGAGAGAGAAGAAAGGGGCTGAGGATTGGTTGTGTGCTGACCTGGCACTGTAGGAAGGCTGAGCAGCATTCAGACTCTGTTCCAGGCACTAGACATGGCCCTTGTATTTATTCAGAAGCTCCTCAGACCTCTTTGCCTCTCAAGGCTCTGCCATACTGACACTTAACCTTTTTGACACTATGTTTCCGGAGCTCCAGAGGATATGACTTTTTTTTTTTTCCCTCCGTCTGGACTATTTGTTTTTGGGTTTTTTTTTTTTTTCCCTCTCTTTTCTTTTCTTAATTCCATAATTTCCACCAAATCTGAAGAAGGTCGCCTTCAAAAGGCAAACAGTAAAAACCCTCTATGGATTGCAAACCCTTTATTTAAAATGGAAGTGAACTTGAAATGTTGAAATGAAGTCTACCTTCTAAAAATCTTTTACTGGGGTTCTAAATATGGGACTTAGAACAGTCAACTGTTTACGTAACCTATTTAATTCAGGAGTCCAGAAGTCTCGAAAACCTTGTTTTAGAACCTCTTGATCCATATAAAAATGTTCCAAGCAACCAACCAAACTTTTGTATTGATTTCATTTCTATTGTATGGAGATAAAAAAAAAAAAAAACACATTTGCTGGGGTTGTGGTTCACTGTGCTAGTTTGTACAAGATGTTGTTTACAAAAAAGGTTTAAAAAAAAAAGAATAAAAACAAAAGTAAAGTAGACATTTGCCAAATTAAAAAAAAAAAATAGCACAAATACTGTTAAAGTGCTTTGCACCATTATCTGCAGAATGTGTTGAGACAAAATGTAAGTGTTAAAAGGAGTAATTGACTTCTTAATTTTTTTAGTCTGCTAATACATTCATAAAATTGTTAATATAACATACTTAGACAGGTTTTATTTTTGTGTCTTCAAAAGGAGAAAAATTCAAGCTATTAAAAATTGATGGTCAAATATGCAGCTAGTAGCTGCTACATCTCTTTGAATATCAAGCCCTCATGATATGTCTTTTAATGTTCCAATAAACCTAAGCTTATGTGACCTCCAGTGCATATTAGACCATTCACTGTATAAATACAACATGTTGACAAAAATGTGTTTCTAATAAAACTAGAAAATATGCTTATGAATATTTTTTTAACATATTTCCTTTGGCAGCAGCTTTACGACAGTGGCCCCCCCCTCCCCACCCCCCCCACGCCGCTGTGTGTCACGCGTCACGGCCGTCGTACATCACAGAGCCTCTCTGTGTGTGAGGCACTTATCAGGCCAGTGTCACTCATTTCATAATGAACGCTTTTTGTCTACATGTCTGTTTTTTCCATTCACTTGGAGTGTGAAATAATTGGCCTTTTGCAGACGTGGTGACAGGTAAACATTTGTTAATTCTGATTAATGGGATTCAAAGGGGAAAAAAAAACTAAAAAACTGTGAAATTGAAACGGCAGTTGGTGGAAAGTGATGACAAAGGAGACACCGTGAGAACTTCAAAGCTTTGAGCAGAGTTGTAAAAACACGCTACAGTCTGAGTCCTGTGATGCTAATCTGAAATCTTCATCCCTGCTGCAGTGTTGCGTCACTTCCCCGATGGCTTCAACAACACAACAAGGGTTTGAAAGACAACAACATTTCCCGTTGATTTAACTTTCCTCACAGCCGTGGAGGCGTTCAGTGGACCGGCTGGCACGAGGGGGAGCGACTTCACAACTTATGCTGATGCCACGTCGTCCCCCAACCACATCGGCTCAGATTCCTCCAATCACTCGACAACTAATCATAAGCAGTTAGCTGTGCAACTGTGAAGGACAATGATGAAATTGCCGTGACCATGGCTATCCTGCTTGTTATGCTTTTATTAGCCCGCTCCTACATTATTATTCCCTGCAGCTTACTGTTCTCGCAGTGCGGGCCGGCGGCTGGGAGGGACTTCTCCCAACTTATTTCACTGAACACGGCCGTAATAATAATCAAGGAGGCCAAACACTGAGGCGTGATCTTCTGCAAGAAGGATGAAAAAATTATTCATACTTGTAGGGGAATGAGTCGGGCAGTAGGATTGTGGCATGAATCTGGAGAAACCTTTATCTCTCTAACCCCTTTGCGTTCAGTTAGGACTGTATGGCATCGCGGTTTTCTCCTCTGCCTCCAGACTGTAATCCACCATGAATTAATCATGGTCTTGAGTGTTAACCAAGCTTGGGGAGGTGGGGGTGGAGGGTCTGTGGAAGGATATAGGTCTCTGTTGAGCCCTTGGGCTTAGCCCCCCCTGTGGTAACACCATGCACCGGCAACTGACCGCCCCGGGGGCCACAGCTCTTTAAATTCAAATCTCCTATTGATCGCTCATCAGCTGTTGGTGCAAACTGACCTTGTAGTGGAACGCTGGAAAAATAAAACAAGCCTTAACGGCATTTAATGGCTTTTAAATGACATTTTAAATCTCTGAGTCAGGATGTTTGAATAGTCCACACACCCACTGGGATCCAAAACCCAGAAGTGTACCGTATGTGCATGTGTGTTTTGACGGGTGAAGAGATAAATGCTTAGAGGAAGGAGTGAGGGGGAGGAGGGGGGAGATACAAAATGGTTTACTTTAGGGTACAACGGGGGCCAAAATATTGAGCCAATAGGAAGATCAGGCCCAGCAGGCGCACACTGAGATACTTGCATTCAAACTGAGAAGGGATTTTTTTAGAGCCCCTCTCCATATGAGAAGCATTTGGCTGCTAGTTTTAATGCAGAGTGGCTCAGCTGGAAGTGAACCCTCTCCTCAGAGCAAACGTAGCATAAGCACACAAACACATGGCACCGGTCCTCGTTCCTCCTCAAACAAACCACACATGTTTGGGGGAAGCCAGTTTCTTGGCCAGGAATGAGAAAATGTTATTAATCAATGGATGGAGCAGGCTGGTTGATCGCCGAGCCACGTTTCCCCGGCTCAGTAACTCCACGAGAGGACGATGCAAAGATATGACGCGCCCTGATAAACTGACCGCTGCTGATGAGCTGTTGGTTAAGACATTTTTTTTTTTTTTTTTTGTTAAACCAGGAAGAAATGAAAGTGATCAGCTAAGGCGCCTAAACACACGTGTGATAAAAGCGATTCCTGCATGAGAAGAATTTGGTTTTCAAACAAACAAGGCTTCGGAAAGAAAGATTTTTATGTGCAGTTTGAACAGAATTTCATTATAGCCACGTTTTCAGAAACACTCAGGTCATGAGACCATGCACCTCCTCCGAGTCAACAAAGACAAGGTTTCTTCTCCTATTTAAATTTGTCATATTTAATTATTCAGCTAACTCCTTCACACAGCTGGGAATAAACTGGTGGAGCTTATGAAACTGAATTGACCCCAGAGTCACGGCCACAGCGTCACCCAGCTCTTAACCCTGATCTCGATCTGGTGCTTTTTTAAAGTTGTGTCATGTCAGTCACAATCTGCCACCCATATTCTCATCCGCCGGGTCAATAGTTCAGAGTGAAAGGCCTGTTAAGAATCAGGGTGTTACAGCTGCTCAGATACAGAGCAGAGCTGCAACCGGTCCAGTTCTAATTTCACGTCTATTGACAGAACCTCATTAGAAAAACAGAAGCTTTAATAAGCACGGCACGTTGGAGGACTGAATAATTAAGTGAACAAACACAACCACAGCACAAAGACAAACTGACCCATTCTCCAACAATTAGTAGGTATACGCGGGTTTGTTAAACGCAGGTAAACGTGCTAATAAACCCAGTTTTCGTGTCTTCGGACTGAGCAGAGCTCACACAGAAACACAGGGCAGGGATAGTGAGCTGGAGCTGCCAGCTCATGACTTCACAGCAGAAGAAGAAGAAAATCATTCACTCCAAACAGAAACTCCAACCAGAGCCGCAGCCAATAAATACTCTGTTATACTGTTGAGTCATGTGACTTAATGTGACTCAAAGGACAATGTTAGCAGCTTTTTGGACCAGTAGAACAGGGGCTTTTACAGGAAGCCTAACCACAACAGGGCTTTGACGACATCCTTATCATGATACAGTGCAGCCAAAATGTCACAATATATAATATTATCACGTGGAGGGTTATACTTCTAATGTTTTTCCTGTTTCAGTTGTTTTTGAACAATGCATATTGCATTTACATTTCAGGTATAAGTGATGCTGCCACTTTTTCACTACTCTGAAAAACAGCAGATATCAGCCAAAGGCTACTCGCAACAAATCACTTGCACTGGACTTTACTTTGTTCAATCTTTAGCACTTTTCTATGTTGGGACTCTTTTTGCAGTTTAAATATGGAACAATTTCACATTTCCATCCTTGTTGCAATCTGGCCTCTTTATGGCTCAGATCCCAGAGCCGACGATGGTATTGCTTTATGCTAAACTATAAAGCCTTGTGTTTATGTAGCCAGCTGCTAACGTTAGCCCCATACCTGTGTAGTGAAAAAGACCCGTCATCAATATGACCTTTGGCCACGAGGGGCACAATCTAGCACTGTGCTAACTTACTGAAGCTGCCTTCAGAGTTTAAACAAGCCCACTGGTGTAGATACCAAATTTAGCTAATGGCTAAAATAATGAAAAACAAGCGCAGGTCACAACTGAGGTCCTTCTTCAACAACGATTTCTCCAGGTTGGTTTAAAAAAAAAAAGAGAGAGAAAGAAAAGTCATTCAATTTTAAGTTGATCGAATGAATGAATCATGGTATGTATATACACTGGGCTTATTTCTACCTTTAGTAGTTTGCCCCTGAGAAAATGTGCATAAATGTACCTTTAATTTGCTTTTCATAATCAGTATAAAACTGAATGTTTTACTTATAATTGGTATGTAACCCACCGAAGTACAATTTACATAAAGAAATTGCCCACGTAACAAACAATGCATTCACCCAGGGAGGAAAGTATACTCGTTTAGCAAAGTGGAAAGTACTAATTTCCCCCTGGAGGATGTCCTGATGGTATGTGAGGTCTGTAGGTTGGCCTGATTAGCACAGAGCATGGAGTGTGTCTACACCATCTGACCCACTGAGTGATATTCATTTGTCATTCACATATTGGAGACCAACTGCTGTGTTTTTTGCTCAGGGCAAGGGTTTTCTCAATGAGTTGTTTGTGTATGATTGCACTGGCAATTTCCCATCATGATATTACATGGAAAACACACTTCAGCGCAAAATCTGTTTATAATTTACACAAGCTGGTTGTGGAGTTGGTGTATTTTCTTTCATGAATGGGGTATTTCAGTTCTGATTGGAAAGGCACTCTGTCTGAAATGGTGCTTTTAATGAGCACGTCCATTATGGTGTAAAATAGTCACACGGGTTAAAACAATGGGAAATGCTGAGCTTGTCTTGTCTGGGTTTCTTCTGCAAAGAGATCTCAAAGGAAAAGAGTCGCAATATCAACATAAAAATCTAATTATTAGCAACTATCATTATTACTAATCATGATTCCTCAGTAAGTTCCTGCCTCACCCAAAGTGGACATAGACTCTGGGTCTGTAAAGTGAAGCCAATGACCATCAGGGGGCGACTCCACTGGCTGTAAAATGTCAGATTGTATTGAAGTCTATGGGAAAATGTCCCTACTTCTCCTTGATTTATTAGCTCAGTAAACGTTTTCCTAATGAGTTTATGGTCTCAGTCTCTAGTTTCAAGTCTTCAATACAACATGATGTTCATTTTTTAAATGATGGTCCATTTATAGGGAAATGGACCATAAAGCAGCTCCTAACCTGTTTGCACATCAGCTCCCAATTCCTTCATCACTTCCCCAGCATGTATAAATACTAACTAACTGCTAACTGGCACAAAATGCCTCTTGATGATACTATGATGTGACAAACCATGACCATGTAGGTAGCGTCCTGAGTTCATCCCAGCTGTCAGTGGGTGTGAAGCCAGAGAGGGATCATGTGTTTGTACTGGTCAGTGTGGGTGCTTAAGCAGCAGGGAGTGGGATTTAAGTACGAGGGCGTGGACGTCTGAGCACTACGCCTACTGGGTTCAGCTCGTCGTTGGCACATGAGAAGCAACTGGTGCAACGGCTTATGTTTGTTTGTTTTTTTTTGTCCACCCACACCCTCTGTAAAGCCACAGTGGAGCCAGCAGGGACAAGAGCAGCTGGACATTCACACAGAGAGGACACGATCGGTCACCACGAGGGGCTGCATCAGGTCTCACTGTATCGTTCTGCACAGCAGGGCATCTAAGCCGGGGTTGGACAGAGAACCGCGACAGAAGTAGTGTTAATATAGTTGATTTTATTTCATAGTTCAGTTTATTCTAGGGCATTGATGGTTCCAGGAACCGGTTTCCAAATTGGAAACAAAGCATAACCCTTAACAATGACCACTTTTTGTTTTTTTTCATTCATTTCATTTTGTTTCCTGCAGTGGAAATGGGATGTTAGGGGACTGAGAAACTCATCAATATTTAGACACATCGATTTCAAAAAAATCTAGTTTGGTAAAAAAAAAAAAGTAAAAAGAAAAAAATCTTCTAATGGAAGCCACAGGTTTTGAGTTATGGAATAAAAACAATTTCATGAAGCTTTATGTTTGAAAATCTACAGTTAGAAGCTGCATTTCTTCCTTTAAGACAACAAATATATATTAGAACATGGAAACCCCAAAGCCAAGACACCAAAAGCTCTAACACTCTCATTTTTATAATTGTTCACTGCTTATTGCGCCTCCTGGGCAAATTGATTTTTGTTATTTTCTGCCAGCTTAGCATTTTCTGCCGTGGCATTATCTGAGTGTGTTTGAGCAAGTGGCTAAATGCACCACCGAAGAAAGCCCTTATCACCCAAATACACTGTAACTCCAGCTCCAGGTGTTCGCTGCCATGTTACTGTACCCAACACACATGGCCATGTTGCTAATTAAAGCAATCCCATGCTTATCCTGAGAGGGAAATACCTGGATTAGAGGGAGATTTGCAACTCAAACCTGAGACATGCCTAATCAATTTAAAGCCATTAGACAATTAATTCACTTTGGTAGAGGGTGGATATTGCACATTCACTAATCTGGCCCCTAAGTTGTCACTGTGTGTGCTGATGAGTATTGAGTGCTGTGTACATATACAGTGATGAGAACAGGAGCCCATGCAGAGGGATAAACAAATCATGTTTCCTGCTCAAGCATCAGGTCATCAGGCATCAGTGGATTACATCACAGCCATGAAACTAACATCCTGATTTACTGTGAGGGTCATGAGAGCCCAAACAGCATCTATAGTATGCTGAATTTCAAGGATTAATTTATATATATTTGACTCACAAGAATATTCACGAGAATATTCTGTAGGTTTGTCCAAACTTGTAAACTGGGGCATGAGTCAGCCCCAAGTTTTCTATGAGGTCATTTCTAATTACAATTAAATTAAAAGGCATATTTCTTGCACTTTTGAGGTCGTCTCATTAGTGAATCATCACTTTCCTCAGTTGTAATAGTTAGTGACAGAAGTCATCACAGAGGTTATTCTGTCAGGTGTGGAGGATGGTACATCTGGTCTCTGGTGTCAGATGTGGCTCATCGAAGTGTCAACCCTCCCTGACGTTACTATCAGTCTGTGAGCTGCTGTTTTAAAGCCTCCAGTTTGTCATTTGTCCGTCGGCCGTATTGGTTTTTTGAAACCAGAATAAACCATATCTGGAGGAGAAGGTGGAGCTGAGGAGGAACGAGGGGTGGAGCTGACCTGCTCTGTACTCTGTACTGACAGAGCAGGTCAGCTCCACCCCTCACTCCTTCTCAGCTCCACCTTCTCCTCCAGATATGGTTTAGGCAGCTCACAAACCAACGGGCGAGTTGCCACTTGGTGAAAACAATGGAGGAGACCATTGCTCATTTCCTGTGTGAGCCAATGGTCAGCGTTGGCAGTGATGATAAACTCTCACCTTGATTAAATACTTTATTTCCCAAACCTGACTAAGTCGTTTTTTTAATGCCAAAATTTCAACCAAAACCATGCTTATTCCAGATCCTCTGTTACCATGACAACCGCAGCCCTGGACAGTATCAGTCTTTGGGCTGAGACTCTCTGTCGTACAAACTTACTCCTAAACCATTTATCCCTGATGCTGCTTATTGTAACATAGTTTCCTGAAAAAATACACGTAAATACAGAGGTGTTTCCGCACTGTATATCATAAGAAAAATACCAGCTATATTCTTCGTTAGCATTCAGTAGTGTCACATTTGTCCATATTCACGTTGACTTTATTGTACACAGCTGCAGAGAGATTAAAGAGCACGTTTTTAAACTCAGAAAAACTGCCCTGAATATTTTTTATTGAAAAAAAAAAAAAAAAAACATTCATTCCAATTAAAGCAGGCCTGCGCAAGTGCAGCCAAGCAGCTCTGTTATTCAATTCCATTAGAATGAACGATGCAGCGGCATGCAGCCATGCAGTTAACAGGAATTAAAACCATAGGCAAGATGACGGATTACACCAGAATAGAGGTGTGTGTCTCTGAGTGTGTATGTATGCATCCGTGCACACATGTACTTTTTTTGGGGGAGGAGGGGTAGATTTCTATTTTGCCAAAATTGTACATATTGGATATTTTTACAACACATGTACTTGAATATTAAATCAAAATAGCTCGAACAGAGAAACCTGCTATTAGGCCTACACTGTGGCACGACTTCAGTGTGCTTGTCAGTATTTGCCAGCTGTAGTTATTGCATGATGTATGGCTCTGTTCTTGATGCATGCATGACAGTTGGCAGTCATTAATCATGGTTAGAAGATAGGATATGGTATAGGGTCCCTTTCCTCGTATAAGTTAGGCTGGTGTTCGTCTGAGCTGCTGCAGGGACGGTGACATGCACAAAACAAATTTCATATTATTCCACTGTATGGGAAAAACTGTGGCTTGTAAACACACACACACGCCTCCCAGCACTGCTCTCCCATTCCTGCACTTTATTGAACAACCACCTTGTGTGTCTTTGTGTTGATTTTACTGCAGAACTTTTTTTTTTTTAAATTTTACTTTCCCTTCCCTAACTTTCCTTTGTTCTGCTGCTCAGCGTCGTGTTTCTTGTCGACGCGTGGGTGTGACAGTCAGAACCGGCCTCACCGACTGTGTCTGTGCTGGTAAAACAGCACCGTTGTGACACACCCACCTTCATAGAGTAGACTAACCATGCATTTAATTAGAAACAAAAGCTGGAAATAATTAATTAGACCGCAATTCCTTTTTTTTTTACCCTTGCCAAAGTTTATAATGGAGTAGATAGGCTGCTGGAATTTCACAGAAAATAATTCATTAAAATTAAAAGTGAGGGGAAGCCACAAAGACAAATGGTCACTGTTCCACTTCGGTGTCCCTCGGTCATGCTTAGAAATGTTTTGGCTTTCTCTTGGTGTATGTACTGATATGGTCGCTGGTTCGAGTCCCTTTGAGATCATACATGTGCAACACTGAGGCAGCTCTGCTGTCATTTTAGTATGTTATTATAGTAAACACGTCATGGCCTCGCCACCGGTCTGAATTAGTATTTTAACACTGTGAAATGCAGCTGTATAATTAACCATTAGAGTCAATAGCACAACTGTGTAGATGGAGAACGTGAGGTCACCAACCCATTCAGGCTCAGTAAACTCTTCACGAGTTGAGATTGTGTTTGATTGAAGGACAGTCAGCTGTTCTGCAGGACCGTGTTTGGTCATTGTTTATTTCCATTACAGCTATTACACATGCATCACAGCACTTAGAGTGATCACAGTGTGAGTCAGAGGCTGCTGCTGCACCTCCTCCTCATTCTCTGGTCAATCAGGTGGACCAGTTCAGACTGTCTCTCCACCATTAACACGATACTAAAGTGCTCCTAAAATGCTCCCATGGCAACGGTTCTTTAAACATCATTTTTTTAATGAATTAAATGTCTATGCCATGGTTCTGAAAAAGTCAAAGTAGAAAATAATGTGTATAAAAGGACAGGTGCTTGCCTCATTTCCAACTGTGCTGTCACAATGTCTAGATCAAGGGTCATGTCGCCCGCTGGTTTGTGAGCTGCCATTTTGAAGAATGTCAATTAGATAGAATGCAGGTTTAAGGCTATTCAGCATTGGCTTCGCTACAAACCTTCACTATGAATCTGGAACCTACGTCCACTTTACTAGAAAGTCTATGGTCTAGACTTGACCTCAGCAACAAGCTCAGTGTAACTTCCAAAGGGGTGTCTACATCCCCAGGGTTGATCACATACGAGTCCAGACCTGGGTAACACACCCAGCTCACTGAATGAAAGACAGAGAGGAGCTAGAGAGAGACCAGTCCAACAATGGAACTGTCTATAGTGCCAACAATGATAACATTAGAAATGGACTTTCTCTGTCAGCGCTCGTGTGACAATAGCCTGTTTACATCTATGTTGACAGCCTGTAGTGATGTTGTATTCTGAGATTATTTCCTTTTAAATATTGACGTAAAGAAATGCTGCGGCAGGTCCGTGGTGCTGATTTCATTCAGATGATGAAGGAGCATTAAACCTTGGTGCCTCACCTAGTAAAGCATGAACCATGTAGGCTTAGTCCTCACCACAGTGATCCAGGTTCATGGCTGACCTGTGGCCCTTTGCTGCATCTTATCCCCTCTCTCTGTCCAATTTCCTGTCTCTCTGTCACTTCAGCCATGATAAAGGAATAAAAACCTGAAAAAAAAAAACATCAGATCTATAGATCTACAGATCATGCAACGCAGCCGCAACACACAAGACGCACGACTGTCATTTTTTGAAAGGCCACAAGAGGCTAACATAGACATGAGTTCTTTAGAGGTTTCTGGATTCTTCAGACAAACTCTGTCATGTCATCTGATCATGTCCAAAGGTAAAAGTATTAGGCCTCTTAGAGCCACATTAAGGCTTTTCTTTTTCATCTCTTTGCGTTTTTCCCTTATAAAGTTGCCATTTTTAAAAATGTACCCAAGTCTCCACATATTCAGAATCAGCTCAACTTCACAGTAACTCATCAAACAACAGCTCATAAAACAAGAAAAGACAAAAAAACAAACACTGAATTTTCCTTGATTTGAAGTTTCTCTCTTTATCTGATCTGAGTTCTGCTCATTCTTTGGAGCAGTAATGATGAAAAATCAGCTCCAAAGCCTCTAATGCTCTAAATATCTTATTGTCCATGTCTCTCTGTCTTTATTCTGTCACTACAATAAACTCAGAGCAACTTCTCCTCACTCTGAGATCAGAAAAATACAGGATTGATCCCATTGACTTTGGCTACAAGCAGCTGACATCTAGGCCTCTGAAGGAGACACTCTGATTGGCTGTGACATCACCCACTGGAGCCAATAGGAGTGTCCCATGTAGAGACGTGACTCTAGACATCTCTATCAAAGATGGAGGATGAGAATGGATGGATAAACACACAGAAGTAAAGCAGCAAAGCTCCAGTCAAAGGCTCAGACTGATCCAGATCTGAACTAACTTCCTTCATGAGTTTATCACTGAAGTCAGTGTCACACAGGACAAATCAGGGCTTGTTAGAAAGAGCTGATTCTCTACTTTAAGGATAAAACAGCACGTCTCCAATTAATTAATTTAATTAGTTAATACTTCTTCTAAATAGCCACATAAAGCTTCATCGTGGCTGCATCACACTCCCTCTGAGCCTCTCCTGTAGTTTTACTGTCATGAGTCATAAAAACTGGGATAATGACACATAGTTTTAGACAGTCTCCCCTCAAAGTGTTCATGGTGTTGCATTGTAAAGCGTGAGTGACTGTCAGATTGTCTGGTTTTGAAAACAGGATGAGATTCATATTTTAATTAAAGTTTAGCATAGCATGGTCTGAGGATCTGTAGAGCTATGCTTTGGGTTTAAGTGGGATGGGGCATTAATCCATGTAATTATATATCTTGTTAAAAATACAGAGGGTTATTTTATAGCTCAAGTTTTTACTGTTGTCATTATGAGAACAAGCATTAGTACAGTTCTTCTTCCACCTCCACCAATGCTGGTCTAGGCCTCTTTTTCCTCAATGTTCTTGTTGATCTGAACTTGTTGCCTCTTTATCAAAATGTACTGTAAACCACAAACTGAGATTAATGGCTGATCTGACTCGAGCTCATTTCAACAACAAGATAAGAACAAAACAGATGCAAGAGAAAGGACACATTTACACTCCAATTAGGGCTTTTAGAGGCCTACGCTGTATCAAATGCAGAAAACACAGCTTGTAGCCTCCTCCATAATGAGTCATTGAACCATGGCTTCCAATGGACCTCCTTCGTCACTGTCAGGTCCACTGAGTGCCTCAGTCACATTCAAATTTGCCCCAGGTCCACAGACATTGATAAAGGGTCTGCGTGTGGTGGGAAGCACGCAGGCTAATTCCTCAAGGCTGGGCCGAGGCAGTCCAGTCGCCGTCCATCACAGCCGTTATTTGCATTGGCCCCAATCAGCTCAGAGTGTTGATCAATGTAGAGTCAAAGTGAGCTTTCTTCCAGCATTAGGAGCTGCTCTCCATCACAGTTAGGTGCAGCCCAGCAACGTTAATGCTGAGCAGACGTGGAAAGGACTGCCTGCACCCGTGTGGTAGAGCTGTGTCAAGGTGGCATGTTTCCAACACTGGAGTCAGACTGATATTAGTAGGGTGGGGTCCTGATCCCGAGAGAAGAAGAAAAAGTCTGAAAGCACTGTGGCAAGCTCCCATTCAAGGTGCATTACTCTAAAACATCAACAGCATATTTTACCTTTCACATTAAGAACTTTCTAGTTGTAAACTCCATCCCTGTCATTTTGAAGCCTCCATTTTGTAATTTGGCCCTGGCCAGCACTTGACTCTATCCTGATTGTCAGACAGGTCGCCACTTGTGGTACAGTCTGTCCATCACATTAGCCACGCCCCTAATTCTTCCCAACTCACGAGTTTCTTATTGTGACATAGTTCTGACCACTGATATGCTGCTCTGCTTTAGGGTCTATGTCCACTTTTTATCTATTCATTACATTTTTTGTTAGCAATGTAGGTCAATCCAACATTAATAATCTTAGTGAACCCTGACCTGGTCCTGAAACATATCTATGCTTCTGAGCTGATATGTTCAGTCTGAAAACTCCATAAACTCTCCTCCAGTGCAAATGCACAATATCGAAATAAAGAAAATAAAATAAATCACGCAAGGCATTTTGGCAGATATTGCAATATGCAATTGCACTTTCAGTTGTAATGGTGGTTTTCATTTTTACTGAAAAAAAAAAGTAAAAATACACAAAACAAACACGTTCCTTTACGTCTGGAGAATATGATGTGTGGGTCAGGGCGTCTCTGCAGCACCACAACACTTCTGATGACGACAATGCACAACAATGTGGTGACACATTTTACCATGATCGAAAAAATTTAATCGCCTGTGATTTGTATATAGCCCTTGACCATGTTGCAATTTTTATAATTTTTAAATTAATTGTGTAGCTCTATTTGTTTAGCATTGACAGGTTTAATGAACTTTCACGAACATACCAGGAAGTTATGTGTAAAACCTTGCGTAGCTTGTGCTGCCTGCCTCAGTGTAAGTTGTGTTGTTAATTGAAGTTGTAAGTGTGACACTAACATGAGCCTGAAGAGCCACAAATATAGAGAGTACAGTAGAAACATAATGCTGAGTTTGGTAAGTAACCTGAGGTGAGTTAATATTGATCTGTGTATGAATTATTACAGATGTTAACAATACATTCAGATTACTGGAATTAATCAAAATGACCTAAAATAACCTCTATTTAGCATAAAAAACCTGAAATGAGATTTAATTCACAATATTTCCAGTTTTATAATTTATTACACAGCGTATCTGTATTTGTTATTATGATTATTTTCAAGTATCTTTTCAGTGCATTTATTACTTAACACATACAGTGTTATATTCACTGTCTGACTCAACAAATCTGAAAATGACATTACAATGATATGGTAAAGAGTTTATATCTCATGTATTTATTTCTTCTTGCTTTTGTCTAAGGCTTCACATCCTGCTCCACCCTCTCTCTCTCTCTATCTTTCTGTATCTCTCCCTCATCACTCCACTTACCACGTTGTCCTGTTTCCTAAAGTAGCCAGTTCTGCTTGATGATTTACAGTAAAATTGCTTACAAAGTGGAGTGGAAAATGTTTTGCAGACCTGGCAGCTTTCAAGTCCTGCACCCATTTGTCACTCGGCATTTCCTTTTGTGTAACGGCACGAGAATTAATTAGGCTGCATGGCGGCAAAAGTTTACGGCTATAATTTATGGGGAGATGAGATTCCTTGGACACCATCTCGGACCCATGTCAATTTATTATTTTTATTATATTGTGTTGTGTGTGTGTGTGTGTCTGTGTGAATGAGGTTCCCCTGTGTTGATAGCGGTAAAGCAAAGATTCATTTGCCCTACTTGGGGTTTGTGGCAGGGCAAACGTATTCACCATGAAGTGCAGACAGGCTAACAGGGAGGCATAAACAAAAATAGACTCCATAGTAATATATTCAAAAGCACATTATGCATAAATATATGTACACATAAGCATGCATACTGCCTTCCTGCCACCACACACACACTGAAGCTAGACAAACTGCCATTCTGTATGTGTGTACTGTATCCAGGTGGGGCTGTAACACTTATTTTTACTATAAGATGTATACTGATTTTTTAAAAATCTACACAACTGACACCTGACACACACTCTTCTAGTGTTGACAAGGTACTACAGCTCCTCTTCTTCCTTCTTTTAGCCACAATTGTGTTACTTTAAGAAGGATTTTAGGACCTTCAAGGTCTCCAGAGGATGAATCCTAATGAGCGTGGTGATCTCTAATTGTTATCTGGTGCCACTATCAGCTCAAAATTTCAATTTATCTTATGCTTTACTTTCGGGTCAAATAACTACAAATGGAAAGACATGCAAATATCAGCTGGCTAACAAGCTAAAGCTAAACATACAACAGTTGTTCAGTTGATAATTCACGCACTTGTTCCAATCTGTGATTGGCTCCACCATTTATTCTGCGTATTGTGGAAGAACAGAATCAATTAACACCACACTCAATAATCTTTGTTAGTCACTTGTCCAGTGAGGCCACAGTCATTGTCACAGTGAACGTTATCGTGAATGTCTTCAACTTTATCTTAAATTACAGCACTTAAGGATCATTTGCACTGTTTTCAAGAGGAACTTCAGCGTGGCCATTTAATCATTTAAGTGAAATTTGGATTAATATATGGACACAAATTAGGGTCAACAATAATTTGATCTTCTTAAGTGATGTTCATAAATAATTCTGTTTACAAATGTAAATCAACCTTTTTAAACCCATAAAAGAAAATAAATTCATGTTTGTGCATATGTAGAAATTATTTGTTAAAAAAAAAAAAAATTACATAGGGAGACAATACATTTGTATTTTTAAAAGAAATGCATGAAATCTAAACAAATGACATCACTGATGAGGTCACAAGGGTGCCAACATGAACAGATACAAAGCAGAAAACAGTGTCTAAAACTCAGCGCTCAAAGTTCCTGCACTACAAGGTCACGACTTTTGACCCTGTCATTTCATCTGAATGTGATTGGACAATGATAATTCAATCAGAAAAAAAATAATCAACCTGTCCAATCAGAGGGCAGACGTTTCTGCTGCCTTCATCTGGTCCTGAAAGGTGTGGTGGATTTTAAAAGATGGCCGACAGCTCTGAAAGGTCAAACACAAATCTTTTCTACACGTGCACAATCTTTGAAAATTTGAAATTGAATTGAAATTTTATTTTTAGATTAGAAGATTAATTTTAAAGATTTAAAAACAAACTGACAAACTGGAATAAAAATTATTCTGACCCTAATATGAGCCCATGGAAATGAGGCCCTGCTTGAAAATAACACAAATGATCCTTTAACCTTGAGGGAAATGTCTTCCTGATATCTCCCCGCTGCATTAGCAAGAATATTGGTGTGGGTTCTCCCATGTGGAGGTAAGTCCTGTGGAACTACCACACACACACACACACACACACACGCGCACACACACACACACACGGCTGCTCTTGGAGCTGTAGTAGGAGGTGTTTGGGATCAATTGTGGATAATTGGGTCTCCACGCAACATAATCTCACATTAGTACAGCCAGCTGTGCAGCAAACATGCACACTCCCTGTTTACAGAGGGTTAGGGTGGTGTTTGGGGGCTGCATGTGTCTGTTCTAGGGTTTGGATATTATCTACATACACACATATTATATACATACATATATATACACATATATATATATCTACACACACATTTTATATATATATATATATACACACACACACACACACACACACACACACACACACACAAACTTGTTTCTGTTTTTGTACTCAGCGTGGATAACAAGCTGACCTACACCACAACCTCAGGTATCTCAGCTGATGATAAACACCAGGGTTATGCATATATGACATCACAAACCCTATCTCTGTCATTTCCCATCTTCCACCTCAACACACTCACACCAAACACACACACACACACACACACACACAATACGAGCAGTTGTAACTTTAAAAAAAAAAAAAAGGAAAAAAAAAAAAGGCGCTCACACCAATTTTGTAATCAATGCCCACAGAAAATGGGATTCCTCCGGCCGCCGGCAATTAATACATTTGTGTCCTTTTTTAACACTAGTGAGTTGAGCTTGAAATTACCAATGACTGGCTCCTGCTCATTTGCATATTTATTGCAGTGGAGGACGAGGTGGTAGTGGTGGCGATGGTGGTGGTGGTGGGGATGGGGAGGAGGGGGGTGAAAATTGGGGCGAATGATTGATGTGGAGTTCGCCTCCTGCATTACAAACAGCCCATTATTGGGCAGACAGAAAGAGAGAGAGAAAGACAGAGAGAAGAGGAGAGAAAGACACTGAGAAGGACTGAAAGAGAGAGGGAGGATGAAGAGCAGTCTAGCATACAGCTGATTAAAGTTGAAGACAGTGGGATCAGTCTGCGCCCGAGGTTTTTGTCCTCCACCCCTCCTTCTCCCTCTTTTTTTTTTTTCCTTCTTCATCCCCCTGTCCTCTCACTCCATATTTTTGCAGGGAAGATGGCTGGGGCGGGAGCATTAAAGGCCTGTTAATAATGGATGTTGACAAGGAGTGGACCAACAAAAGCCCAAGCCTGAGGATTTGCTTGAAAAGATTCAATCAGACATGTTTTCACTGCGATTAATTGGCGGACTCAGAAGGGTGGGAGGGATGTGGGATGAAGGGATTGGTGACGGAGGTGTGAATGAGTGTGATTGTTCAGAGCGCAACCCCCACCCCACCATCTAGCCCCCCCCCCGTGCTTCCCTCTGTCATTTTGAGCGATAGTTTGGAAATGTCCTTTGAATGATGCTAAAGAGCAAACTCCTCCGCCCTCCCACTTCCCTCCTCCTCCTCCCTGTGAATTATGAGTATTATTTCAGGGAGGTGGGATGTGGTGAGCCAGAGTACAGGACTACACTGCTTTGATTGGATCTGACCTGGCTCTACTTGTGTCAAACACACACACACAGCTAGTATGTGTGTGTGTGGTGTATGATTAGCTTAGACAACCATGTCCTGATCATGACACAGCTCAAGAGGTAAACGTGCTGTTGTTGACCCAACTCTGAACCTCATACCTGTGATCACCCCACACACACACACACACACACACACACACACACACACACACACACACCTAGCACTGGGTATCCTTTTGACATTATTGGTGTTGATGCCTGTTTTGGTTTTTAATTTGACTTGACACGATTTGTGAAAGAGAAGAAACCACAGAAGATTGAAAGCAGAAGTCGCCTTTCTTAGGGTCTGGTCTCAGCAGCATTTAAAACGCCTACATTTCACACTGAAATCAAGTCATTCCAATGGAACTGACATGATTTGTGGATTTGCTCCCACGTCTTTAGCTAGCTAGCTAGAGCCACGTCTCTACATGGGACACTCCTATTGGCTCCAGTGGGTGATGTCACAGCCAATCAGAGTGTCTCCTTCAGAGGCCTAGCTGTCAGCTGCTTGTAGCCAAAGTCAATGGGATCAATCCTGTATTTTTCTGATCTCAGAGTGAGGAGAAGTTGCTCTGAGTTTATTGTAGTGACAGAATAAAGACAGAGAGACATGGACAATAAGATATTTAGAGCATTAGAGGCTTTGGAGCTGATTTTTCATCATTACTGCTCCAAAGAATGAGCAGAACTCAGATCAGATAAAGAGAGAAACTTCAAATCAGCTCTAGAACAACACAAACACATGTGAGCACTTGGTGACATTTTAAAAAATGACAACTGATCAGGAAAAACAAAGCCTTAATGTGGCTCTAAGACGGCTAAATAGATTAGTAAATGGAAAGATGTAGATTTTGAAATAGATTTATGAACATTTGTGACGAGATGTTTGGAGTCATGTGTTAAATTTTCAAAAGAAAATATTGTTCGTTAATGACAATTTTAGTGATGTTTCAAATGTAAAGATATAAAAATAAGAACCAAGCAGCACTTGTAAGGTGACCTGATAGCAGACTTTCTCCCAGGTTTCACTGTCTCTGTATGCACCTGTAGTACCTCTGACTCACAGAGAATATTATGCAAATCCAGACGTGACATAAATTCTGCAATGACATTAGCACTGTGATCTTAAGCTTGGGGGAGGTGGGGATCCCAGGCAGCATCTGTGGCTGCTCGTTCCTCCTCCCAGCATGTATCTCCGCCTCTCCAAACTTCAGATCCTCCTCAGAAGTGCTGCAGCAGTCAGCTTTGGTTTGGTTGGGGGGGGGGTAAGAAGTGGGGCAGAGAGAGTGCGCATACAGCAAATTGGCAGCTCCATCAAATTATACTGGCATTAAGGGGGTTTCGCAGGGCGTAATCCACACGCCAAAGCCAGGCTGCCCCTCCTTCCCTACAACATTTAACTTTTGTCGACGTAAACGCCACATTTCATGCTCTGCCATTAATCTGTCAGATTACAGGTTGCAAGCAGTTTGAGCAGGGTTTGGGTGGGGGCATGAGAAACGGGATGAGGGGTTGATTTGCAATGAATTCACTCGATCTCGGTTTAATGTCGGGTGGCAGAGGTGGTTGGATGAAGAAGGTACCGTAAGACTGGTTAGAGCCATGTGTGATCTTTGTTGTGATCTTTTCCATGAACCCACAATTTATCGGACTGTCACGCTGAACCATCTCTGTGAGCAACAAGCATAAACCAGGTGTGAAATGTGCCCCAGTCTCCATCTGCTTCCATGTCATGGGCTCTTCCCTCTCATAAAGGAGAGGTGAAGTGATGTTCCTGGGGTGTGCTTTCAGAGGATAACCCTCCTGGGGACAGGAATGGAGAACAAGCATGTTGTCACATTGAGTGAGATTCTGCCCTCTCTCTCCTGGGTATGGAGGACCTCACAGTGGGGTAAGGAGGATCCAGGTATGGTTTCCTATGGATGGGGATGCTCTGGGAATAAAATGACACATGCTGGGTTTGAAGATGCCACTGCACAGGGAGTGTGGCCCTCATCCTGGGGGTGGGACAGCAGTAGACTGGTTGGTTTTTGCTAAAAAGATTAGTCACACAGTATCTAAAATATTAAACCGGACATTTATTTTAATAACGCGACTTTGTGACGGTTTCACTGGAAATCTGATGTCCCATCAGGTGCTTATTGCTTCAGAGAGTATATTTAATTTATCACTGATAATAAATTAACTCCACATTACTTGAGAAGGGTGTAGAATAATTTGCCAAACAGCTGATTTTAAAGACATGTTTTAATGAGGTTTTGCTCCTTTAATCTATTTAAAGGTTTATTTCTTAACATGTAAAGTCTATGAGACTCTTCTTTTCTTAAAAGGAATAAGAAGAAATATCATCTTAAAATAAGACACTATGTTAATGTTTCCCTGACAAATGACCTTGTGTGGTCAAAGATACTGAAGATATTGGTTGAATCTTGTAGTAGATACAAAAACGTCTGCGTGGGCATGGCGTAGCCTCACAGCTGGGGTTTGTACAACAGAGAACTACAAAACTGGCGTCTTTCTCCTCGTGGTGCTGGGGGCCACTCATACCCACACACACCACCATCGTCATTGCTCTAATCTTGTTGGGGAAAAATTGAATGGCTGCGATCACACCACAGATCAAGACAAATAATAACCCCTTCTATCCTCCATGGATTTGCATTCTGCCCCCCTTGTGTACATTACACCATCTCTATCAGCTGCCTCACCTGCCTCCTTGGTTCTCTATCTGTACAGACTCTTCTGTTTACAGTGACACAGTGCAGCCACTTCTGGTTTATAATGTAAACTTCTTACACATCTGTCTTATAACTGCAGATGAACAGTCGGCAGTATACAGCAAGTGCAATATCTATAAAGTGTGAAAAATGAATCCATCTTGTTTCCTGTATTTGCACTTTCAATATCTCTCTGATATGGACTTAAAACATAAGAAAATGCATTCGGTAACATTTCACCAGCAAAGGAAAACAACTGACTCCACATCTTAACAATATAAGTGACTTCATGGAGAAGTTCAGAGGGCAGAAACTACGCTAAAAAGCTCATTTCTGGGGCGACTTGCAGTGTGTAATATTTTCTGTTAATGTACAATCATAAAAGACATAACAGCAAATGTTGGATCATGTTTCAGGGTTTTTTCAAAGCTGCACTGAAGTAGACTGATGTAAATACTAATCACAGATGCATGTCGTCTTTTTGGGCTGCACTTATACACAACATCGCACAGTTAGAGCCTCATAGAAGAGACAAAGGTGCACATTTCTTAATCACCAGTGACATGAACACAGTATGATTTGTACAGGTCTATAAAGTGAAGCCAGTACTGAAGAGCCTTAAACCTTCATTCTATCTAATGACCATCAGGGGGCGACTCCACTGGTTGTCACTCTCCATTGATTGGGTTGTCTCTTGAACAGAAATTTGTCACATGAACATAATGTCAAGCTGAATGAATAAAAGGAAGATTCTGATTGTCTGATTATCAGCTCAACTGTTTTAAGAAATAAAGATTAAACCCAACTTTAGATGAACACAACATGGGTCATAAAAGTGTACTGTAGTTTATGTATGAGCAATGGGACGCTGGTGAGAGAGAAATGGTGCCGTGATCTCACTCCTCAACTAAACCCAAGAATATTTAAAGCCTCACTTCTACGGTATTTAAAAAACTACAGACCTGGAAGATTAAAGGCAGCTTGTGATACACTGAAACATTATTAAATGAATACATTTTACATTTTAACATGATTAAAATGTATTTGCCGCCTCTTCAGAGTCATGACAAGCGGCCTACACTAGCGTCACAATGTCGGAGAGCCTCGCTGCTCCTCAGGAACGCAGGGGCCCATCCGTTGAATTTCGCTGCGACTCAATTCCAGTGCTTCGTCACCCCTCCTAACTGATCTTAACACAGAGAGGAAAAATACTGCTACGGGGTCGAGACCGCTGGTAGGAACCGCACGGAACAAGTCTTGACTACTTAAATCCGCTTTGATCTGCGTTTCCTGGAGAGGGGATTGTCTGCTCGGTCCTGTGGTAACACTTTTGTACCAGCCAGTGCTCTTTGCATCATCTCTCCCTCTGCGTGAAGAAGCCTTGCTTTGCCGTCCTCTCCCTTCTTTCTATGTTTGGCCCTATCTCACACGGGCATGTGCACACGCACATTTGCAAATCCACATACACACATTTTCTTCTGTCAAACACATTCACTTTCTGTCTTTCTTAGCCCCCCCTTACTCTTTTTCTCTCTCTCCATTTTCTCTTTGACTTCCACAGACACTAATTCCCTTTCTTCAAGGACAAGCATCTCACGGCACATCATCTGAATAAGACTTTGAGTCGGCGTGGCCTCCCAGGGCTTAAGTCCGCAGAGCCCTTCTTCCCGATCCCCTTTTTAATGTTTTAACACCAGCCTTGTGCCGTCAATAAATATTAACATCCTGAGGGATGAGATATGCTCTGGTTAGGCCGTCTGTTCACCACATGGGTCTCAGGGTGGCTGTCTCTTCGCTGATACTGAGGAAGGATTGTTGAGCTGGTGACCCAGGCTTTAACAGAAAAAAAAATCTCATCATCAATTGGGCCACCACGCCAGAGGATATCAAACTGTTGTTTCAGTCAGAGTTGATTAGCTCTGAGCAAAGTTGCTGTTCACATGAACAGAGATAGCAGACTTAAAATAACTAGACTTGTCGATTCAGGTCCAATGTCACTTCTGTTGAACTTTCTCTCAACCAGGTTCCAAAATAACTAAACGACAACAGCTCATACACTTCGCAGGAAACATAATTCCTGGCTGTATCCCTACAGATTTGTGGGTTAAACATTTTTTGAATGAATGAAAGCCTAAATTTATCCATACAGTCTAAAGGTAGACCTCCATGTGGTCTTTGATTATCAAGCAGGTCTGGGTTCTATATTAATACAGTGAAAGTATCATGTATAATATATGTAATAAATAGAATATTTGAACTGCAGATAATGGTTTTACAGATAATGGTCAGTTTACTCGGCACTTAGCTGATAATATTTCAGATTGTGAATAATTTAACTAAAACCCATTACAAATGGGAGGGTCTAATGAGAAAACTACAATGAGTTGCATTATAAGGGGTGAAGGTTCCAGTGTTTTTAAAACTTCAGTCAGAATATGTTGCTTCGATTTTGAGATCACACAACAAAGCAATCACTGTCTTCAGCTACGCCCCAAGCCCAGTCCACCTGAACCCACATCCAACCACCAACAGAAAACAGCCAACCAGAGGAGAGGCTCAGAGCCTCTCGACTACCTTCTTGTTGTTGACTTTCATTCCAACCAAGAAGTCAGAATAGCACAGTTCAGAAACATAAGCAGAAAGGTCAGGTTTTAGTCAAAGACCCCGGTCAGACGTTGAATATGGAGCTCACTACAGGTATGAAAGCGCTGAGGAAGCATCGAGAAACATAAATAATGTTTTTGGATGTTTTACAACAGCATGATCTTAAGAGTTAAAATGCCTGAGTGGGAGGTTGCTGGTTCAACTCCCTAACAGAAGGACCATCAATTACACATCAATCCTCCACTCTCTCTCCCCATTTTCTGTCTCTCTACACTGTCCCTATCAAGTAAAGGCAAGAAATGGCCAAAAAAACAACTTTAAAAAAAGCCAAGTTAAGTCAACAGACGATGTTGAAAAGACAAATGATCACCCCCCAGTCAAAAAAAAAAAATTCTCCCCTGCTTTTAGTTTAGCCCTAAATATTTTATCCTTATCATTGACATAAGTAATGCTGAGACAGCATTATGCCTCCATAATGTTATGGGGTTGGATGTGGGCCACCAACATTTTAATTTTCAAGTGGGCCACGAGCTGAAAAAGACTGAGAACAGTGATTTAAGACATGTTAATGCCTGGTCTGAACACAGACAATGAGCACAGAGTTTGGACTGACTGAATTAAAAGTAAAAACGCTGCTGATAAATCCTGGTGTAGGATTATTAGTCAGGGGTAGCATCTTCATTTGTTATGTTTCATGACTCATTCATTGAGGTTCTCTACTTTAATTTGTGTCCATGTGTATATTCCTACTGACTTTGAAAATTGAGTTATCAATCAGTCCACCATGTTAGAAACCCTGATCCACTGATAAAAACCTATCTGGGAAACACAAATGTTATCATAAGTGCTCTCTTGTAATCAAATCAATATGTGTAGAAGAAAACAAAGTCAGCATTTCTAAGTTTCCCCACTGATACAGTACAAGCTTCAGCCTGATGACTGTAACCCCAGCAGCCACCACCGCAGGATACTGTCACACTCAGTCCTCTTCGCTTGTCCCTGACTCCCAGCTCCCACCCCTGAGCCCAGATTCATTACAAGCTGTGGCCAGGGTATTAAGATATGGCTGCATTAACAAAGTTGTCTCTGTATCTTAATTGAATCTACCCCCGCCAGACCGAATCTGGATTATGTTTACCTGAAATATAAGCGGCTCGGCAGACGGAACACGGCCCCGCTGATAAAACACTGGGTTGCCCCCACACCCACCATCCCACCCCCTCCACAATCCTAATCCCCAACTGTAATTTGTTCCTCGATGGATGTAGCTGCAGCGATGGGAACCCCTGATTGGGATTCATTCCAAGAACAGGGAAAGCATCTGCAGGTAAGTTCATCTATTAAACAGCAATGGTGGGTGTGTGTGTGTGTGTGTGTGTTTCTATGTGCAGTAGCTTCACATAAACTGTGTATGGATCTGCCTCTAACAGCTGACTTTAAACAGTATTCAACTGGTCCTTGTGATCATTTCATTGTGTAACAGCAGTCTCACGAGTTCATTTGCAGAGTTCACAGAGGCTTGTCGTTGCCTTCCAGAATTATCCAAATGAGATTTCACTGCTTCCCAAAACAACACAGATTAGGGGAAACATCTTAAGTCATGGTTGGAAGAAATCAAGTGTTGAAGTGCCGTTGCCCCTCGTGGTATAAGGCCATGCAACATGCCCCCCTGGTGGCTCACCTGGTCGTGGCCCTGCTTCAAATTCGACCTGTGGGGCTGATGTCACCTCTCTCTCTCCCCAGCTTTCCTGTCTCTCTCTCTCTCATTTATGCAGTTTTTAAATCTGAAATGCAACCAAAGAATCTGCCTCTAGAGTCACCTGTGACCTCAGTGGAGCTGCATCTGCCACGTTTTTTGTCTCTCACACGACTAGATCATGTGAAATTAACTACAGAAGGAATAAGAAAAACATATTAAAAGATCAATTTTGAGATTTTATGAACAGATTTTGCATCATTTAAATTAAGATCGATTTGACTAAGAGAAGTGATCTTTCTCTAGTTTTTACCAGGTCATGGAATAATGTCGTGGAATAATGTCTCTTGTTATTGTTAACATTTGGTTTTAATTGTGATACAAAATTTTAGCTGAAAAAACTAAACTTGTATCTTTTATACTGATGAAATATTAATGGTGAAGGACCTGCCAAGCTATGGAGAGAGCCCAAGTGTAAGACCACCTTGCTCAAGGGTATACTCCACTCTGGGACTGACACGCCACATCCCCCCAGCCCAACACACACACATACATACACGACCACCTAATATACAGAGTCTGGCTGAAGACCAAAGACCCACAGTGGCACCGTTCCTTTGTGCATGTGGAGGATGGACAAGCCACCGTTGGGGGGTCCAACATGAGGGATGACTCTGGATGGTGACACTACGCAGGGGCAGGTCCTTCGCCTTTTTGTCCTTCACAGGGCACCGTCCTCACACAACCCCTTTCCTTAAACCCCCCGCCTCAACTACTACCACCTTTTCTCATCCTCAGCTCCCACCCCCCAGGCTCTTTAGTTTGCATGGCAAGTCACTGATGCTGTCACTGATGATGTCATAAATCATGTCTTTGTGTCTAAGAGTGGGGCAGGGAACAAGGCTATGGACCATGATTCATGTAACCTTCCTCTGTGCCTGATGATGATGTTCCAGCCTTCCTCATAGAACTGATTTTATTAGGATTTCCTACTAAACAGTAAATATTCTTAAAGGTGAGGTTTTTTTATCTGTTCTAAATAATAAACAATAATTACATGCCTGTACCTTCACTGACAGGATTTGTTTGTTGTATCCAGATATTAAAATATAATATAAATATAGAACAAGGACTGTGTGTTTTGTTCCCCATTACTTACACTCAAAGTGCGTCAGGAAGGATTTCCTAATGGGTGGGACAAACAAGAGGAAATATTACAGCAAGCAAAACCTCATGTTTCTTTAAATTGTGACAACATTTCCCATTTTCCTTTACCAAGAGTTTCTTTACCCAAAGTTATTGTTGCCCCTTCATCATCAGTTCCTGTTCCCTAACAGTGCTAACAGCCATTTTGTGCCATTAGCTTCACAGCTAATTGGTTAGATAGGAGCTGATATGAACAGGGTTTATCTGAGTTTTCTGAACACGTAGCATGATGTTACTTTGCCATCACTGATTGAAAAGATTTAACAACTCACATTACCAAGCACACAGTTTGGGCCTTTGGATCAACTATAAATGTTAATGTAACTGAAATCTGGCATCAGCTCTCAATTGACAGTGGCGTGCTGCGATTTTTAAAAATACGCAAGAAGCACCGTACAACAAAGTGCACTACGCAGACACCCAACGTACCGAGCTATTCCCAAAAGGAGCTGCACTACATGTGAAACAATATTCAGTCTCAAACATGCTGAACATCTTGCACAGAGATGGTAAATCAGTGTAATTTGCTTGTTTACCCGCTACTGCTGCCTCTTAACTGAGCGTTAACTGGGGTCATATGATCACTCAACTCAGTCAGTCAGTCCCATACACATAGTTATAGGGCTGGCCCACTGTTGTAGTCCAACCAAAGGTAGTCAGTGATTGAAGCCTAGTCTCAGTTGCCAGTTTATTAGGTACACCCAGCTAAAAAAAACCTTGATGGAGGTTACAATGTTCACTTTGTGCTCAAACTGTTCTTTAGGAGGCTGTAGTTTGCGGTGCCATTGGACTGCATTGGAGTGTAGCTCCACCCTGCTCTACATTTAACTAACTGCATTGTGTCCGTGTCCATTATGTACATTTTGTCTTGTTGTTTATACATTTTAGTGGAGAAACACAATTTTAGCCAACAAACAAACAAACCAACACCAAAGTTCACCTATAACCTTTAACCTATAAGGCCACTATACATTCAGACAGCACTACGAAATGGTAAAGTGCTTTTGAACACAGCCATGGGTTTCATTTATGAAATCCCTTTAAATGATGCACATTGGTAAAAAAAAAAAAAAGCACTAACACAAAACATTAAAATGCTAAAAAACAAACAAAAAAAAAGGACTCATAAACGGCCTCGGTTGTAAACATGTTTACTGTATAGGCTGATCCCACATCAACAACAAATGACTCCGGTTCCGTAAAGTATTAAACATCGACACATTTTTAACTTAAGAAAAAGATTCACCATTATAACCAACATTTAAAAAAAAAAAAAAAAAAGCCGCCAAATACCTGAGCTGTGCGGATGGTGACCACAAGATGTTTCTGACTGTGTCCATGAGCCAGGAGACCCGATGTTCGTCGGTCCTTCTGGTCCACTGGGAAGGCGGCTCCACACCGGCAGCACCCCGGTACCGCTGCCCGGTCCTCCGACCGTTAGCGCCAAGGCTAACAAGGTCCAAAGTCGGTCAGGTGTTAGCTTAGCCGTTAGCTTAGCCGTTAGCTTAGCCGTCAACACGCACCGGACGACGACAACCTGAAAAATGTTTTCAGATTAAAACAACAATTCAGTTCGTCTCGTAACTTCACTGTCACTTAGATCAAAGCGACGCCCCGGATAAGAGATTATCTCCGTCCTCTCACCGAGAAACGGCGGAAACAAACAAACAAACAAACCGAGCAAACCGCGCTCACACGCTCTTACATCACGCGCCGGCGTCTTCTCCCGCCCCCCAGCCAATCAGCAGCCAGGAAACTTGACGTTGCTTCCTGATTGACTAATTTAAAATGCAGATGTTCGGTTTTAACGTTTTACTGCTACGTCTCAAACAAACTTATGATGCCGCATTCACAGGCAGCCGTAAATCACACGACTCCCCAAGTAGTCAGTTATAGACGTTTAAACATTAGTTGGCCGAACGCATAGAAAACATGGAAAACTTTCTAGGGTTTATTACCAGTAACCCAGGGGATAACAGCATTATACAGAGAGGTGTATTTTTTAGCCTACCCTCAGTGGTTTATATGATGTTCCAGTAAATTGCATTGTTCCAGTAAAATAGAGAACATGTCTGAAATGGAGCAGGAGCCTCCAAGCTGATCACAACGAATAAATAAATCCAGCCCATGCTTAGGGAACACACTTGTCTTCTTATGGCCCAGTATACGCCCGGTTGTACGACCCAATCTGGCTCATTTACAACATAAACGTCAGATGCTACTTCCACACGTGGACCAGTTCATATAGAAAATCTTCCATCTGTCAGTCAGAACTGGAGGACAACAGCCAGACTCTGCCCAGATGTGGTATAGCACTTCGCCAGGCTTGGGCTGATGTTGGGCCAGAAGTTTCATTTTGCTATGTATTTTTTTTTAAGTTGTTTGTGTTGTTATGATTCCTCCAGCACATAGTCAGACTCATTTTCACATGATTCTAATTCTATATTGACAATAAACAATGAGGAACACAAACAAAACACCATCAAAATCAGTTATTCTTGAATATTTTAATGCAATAAATCACATCTTGTAAAGTACATTAAATGAGCTTAAAAAATAAATAAATAAAGTGATGGCTAAAGACTAAAGCTCAAAAAAACTGATGTAGAAAGGATTTGTTGTTGGTAAAATACTACAGGTATCAGTTTTAAAGACTAAAGTTTTTGATGGAGTATGCTGCTGCCCACTCTGATTATTCAAATACTCTTCAGACATGGAGAAAGGCTAAACAAAGATACTTCAGCATGTGCACACACTTAATAGTCTCAGCTCTGAGCTGGAGGGGCCACTTTGACAGCTTCCTCACTCTAGACCTTCCACAGGCAACGAAACAGGTGCTGGAGACAACACACACACACACACACACACACACACACACACACACACACACACACACACACACACAGGCTCTCCACACTCCAACCACACACTCTTATCTCAGGCAGGAGGGCTTAAGATAGAAAACATGCTGTACAGTAATTACCACCTCCTTCCCTCTCCCCATCTCTCTCTTCCTCTCCCTGCCCCCCATCCTCTACTACTCCTCCACTCATCTTCCCAACTTTCCCATCTTTCCTCTCTGTCACTCCCCCCCTGTGGGACATCTTCATCCTCCTCTCCCATGTTTGAGCTCCCTCCACCAACCTCCTCCACCTCCCGCTGGCCAAGACTAAGCCATGTGTAGCCTCGCTGCTGGGATGTCGAAGACAGAGAGACAGAAGGCCCCCCAGGGCTTCACGGCGAGTCGGGCGCAGTCGGCGTGCACTTGACGTGATGCCGCCTGTCCTCGGGTGACAACACTGCATCCTTGGCGGTTGCGCCAACCCCTCCTTACCGGTTCCCTGCTCTGTCTCCCATTCCCCCCGTCCTGAAACAGATGCTCAGGACTAGGGCGGGTGCCAGTCAGGGGGGACGTGGGTTAATTGGGGTAGTACTGGGGGTTAATTTCAATTAAAACTTCAACTAATGGAGGTCAAGGAAGCGTCTGCAAACACCTGATTAAAACAAATGGTCCTGCCAGTCAAAACTTTATCTTGGTCAGCCTCCAGCAGAGGGTCCTGGAGTGAGAAAGAAAGAACAAAAAAGGGGGGAGCAGACAGAGAGAGAGAATGACTAATTGGGGAATACTTGTTAGCGCAACATCTGCATGGAGATCAGTGAGTGAGCTGTGTGTTTTTGCATATGTGTGTGTGTCTGCCTAAACACAGTTTTTCCCATTTCATTGGTGATAAAACCCTTTTTTCACCAGCTTGAAGAGCACTGACACTCAGTTAGACCAACATATTTAGGACTCAACATCATAGTTTTATGAGCCTCAATATAACCTGGATTTTAAATTGTGTTAGTGGGAAGATTTTGCCACAGTTACAACATTACCACCAGTGGGGAGAAAAATGTCAACTTTGTCCTCGAGGTTGAGTAAAGTTCATCAGGTTGTACTAGATTTTCAAGCAGACAAGACCCTGGTTTTCATGGTTACAGTAATAAACAGGTTAGGTTTAAGGAAAGATTAGGTTTAGGAAAACATGGTAGTCTGGGTTAAAATACATACTTCCTCGACATTAGACAATCTCTGTTGTCATGGTTAAAATAACATCAATAAACGTAATGGACAATTAAAACAACATTAACTGCTACTTTCACATGGGAATCGAACATTGCTCTCCTGTGTCATGTTCCTGTGTTTTGTTCATTCATTGACCCACCCTCATGGACTTTGTCACTCTATAAACTATGTCACGCAAATGGCAACCCACCGTGATGTCACCCACCCACACTAACTCATCCCCTGCTTTCTGGTCTATTTTCCTCTAAATGGACCATCATTTAAAAAATGAACATCATGTTGTATTGAAGACTTGAAACTAGAGACTGAGACCATAAACTCATTAGGAAAACGTTTACTGAGCTAATAAATCAAGGGAGAAGTAGGGACATTTTCCCATAGACTTCAATACAACTCCTTTTTACGAGTGCCTCCTGACTGCTTCATTTTTCATCCTCTGGGGATCAAGAACAGATGAACCTCAATTCCCTAAATTTCCAAAACAAATCTTCAGCCTATAGGACACTTGGTGTAGTATTATTGTTCCTTTTGTCACACAGTCATAAAGCTTCAGAATAAACCTCAAGCATTTCTAACTCTATGGATGTTCCCCGAATTAGTTTCATAGAAGTTTTCCAAAGAAAACCAACATAGTATTTGTCACATCTACAAAAACGTAAATAATGAAAATGTTTAAGTTTGTGAAATCATGAGCTGTGGATCAGACAGATTTTCCAACAACTTTTCTCGATGTAAATGAAAAGCCAGTATCATCCCTGCACTGATGCAGACTGCAGTGTGTATTTCTGTTTATGCGTGAATGAACAGCAGTTGGTGTGGTGGTGGGGGTGGGGGGGTGTTATCCTCACTGTACCCAGGCTTGCTGTGCCACCCTGCTGCCAACCTGCTCTGCCAGGCGTGCCGCAGCAGCTTTCGACATCTGGCGCCGGGCCTCGGGGAGATGGCGGGGGACCAGGCGCCCCGCTGCGGCTAAATATGGCGCAGGGTTACGCCACACGTCCCTAATCACTTAGCCACTGTCTGGCAGCTCACACCACCGCTTTCCCACATCCCTCATATATCAACACTGCTAGACATCTGTACAGCCACGAGGCATCTCTTCTCTCTGCCTCCCACTGCCTCCTCTTCCTCTTTACTGTCCAATGACAGCTTGGGTTTACATCAGCTTCTAATCCCATTGTTTTATTGTAAGATCACTGACTCTCTAATATCCTGAGGATCCTGGGAGCTCGTCTCGGTGTACCTACTGGGGGATATGAGCTGTCCTCCTTTACCCTTGTTACGTTTCTTTTTTTTCCCGTTTCTTTCCTGTCCTCCACCCTCCACCTCCCGTGGCACATTTGTTTTAATTTTTTTTTCCTTTTTGGTTTGTGAATGACAATGACTCCTTTTCATCTTCAGTTTCAGAGCCATCTCACCCATTTCTTCTTCTGAAGATCGGTATAATGGATCATTTGACTCATCTACTAATTGTCAGTTTGAGCTCAGCGGCTTCTGGTTGTGGTCAAGCAGCTCAAAAAACGTCCTTCAAATTTCTCGGCTGACCTGCTTTCATCTCACCGTCTACACTCCCTGCTCCTCCTCATGCTTCTCCATTTGAAGCTGCTGTACAGTTGTTTTATATCTTGTCCACATCTTCACTTTTGGGTTTTAGCCCCATTTTTCTTCCTCCCCTCTCCTCTACTCTCCTCTCCACTCCTCTCTCACCACTCTCTCATAGGTTGCATGTGTGACGTGGTCAAACCCTGCATCTCTGTTATTATCCCTTCATATCTGTTCTTTCATGTCATTGCAGCCTGACTGAATCTTTTTCAACAACCATTTTCTTTCAGCTCAAGTCAAACAGCCGAGTGTCTCCATGTCTGTATGAATCATTTTCTCTCTGTTATTTCTCTACTGAATTTTTGTAGAATCTTTGCTCATATGTGACATTTTTATGGTCAAGGTTTTCAACTGGCTCCTTTTTATTTCTGGTGATTAAAGAACTGAGACGACATGTTTACACTTGTCCAGAAAAAATCAGCAACTGAATGAAAGGACGGAGACAGTCTTGCTACATCATTCCAGCTGGCCGTCCTGGTCCAAAGCCAGATATCTGTGTGTATTCATAATTCCCAAGAGGAGGGGTGGGTGGCTGATTCTCTGTCCTTCCCACCACCTTCATCAAAAATCAACCAAATTATTAAATAATGATTAAATAATTAGCAAATAGTCGTGAAATTTTCTGACCACATTTGCATCTTATAATATGGTTTCTTTTAGTTTCAAAAAACCAAGATGGGACCAGCGAATACAAGTACAAGCTCAAGGCTTCACAAACCAATGGGTGACGTCATATAGAGTGGACACTTGGCTGTTGGCTAAATGTAGTTACTCTGTAGAGATTTAGTGACTTTCCACACCAGAAAGGTCTGTTCCTGGTGGCGCTTCAGCAACATCTTTCCAATAACTGCATCTTATTAGCCCCAGCTTTCGACCACAGATAAAGGCTGTAGCTCTGATGCTGAACTTGCTTTAGATATTGCCTCAGCTTTCTGCAGCTTATTTGTTGTGATGTGTTTTATTGCCCAATGTAAAATATGTGCACATATTAAATTTCCTTATGTGAAATATATGTCAAGTAAACAATTCAGTATGTGTATGTCAGTGTGGAGATACTATACAACATATATATTATAGACATATGCAACATAAATATATATTCATCCCAAATCCTGACCTTAAATATGAATAATATACACAGTGGATGATAGAAGTATATACCTAGAATGGAATAACAGATACAGTATGTTTTAAATTAATGAGAAGTTAATAAGAAAAAAATATATTGCTGCAAACATATAGCTATTTTTAACATAGGTACATGCACACATTTCTTTATGGGTATTTAATATATGTTATAAACTTGTATCATCATATATCCAGAGGATGTATACATGTGATAATAATATATTCCTTTATTTTAACATATATGTCAACATCCTTTTGCCATAGGGACATATTGTCCCACGTTTAAATCTTTGTCTTCTTTCTTGGTCTGTATGGTTGAATGTGTGTTACAAGCTCCCCTATCTATCTTTATATGTCATTTATTAGAATTCTGCAAGGGGGCGCATTGTTGAACATTACAGACAGACCTCACCATGTAGGCACCGCTCTCACCGCAGGCAGCACGCTTTGTGTATTATTAGCATCAATTACATTTTTGTCTACATAACATCATTTCCCACTGCTGCCATCTTTAAGGAGTGTTGGTCAGAGGAGAAGACTGCTGCAGGACAGAGTGAGGACAAACATGTATGTTTGGTTATAAAGCTGCTGTAATGGGACCAGACAGTATATATAACCAGACCCATAAATTTCATGATGTTTTCATATCATGATAAATCAAATCCAACATAAAACCATATCACCTTCATTTGGATCAATAGAGCTTCTAATGGAGTGATGCTTTCATGAAGCTGAGCACATTTTTCTGCATATTTGTGATTCTTAGAGTCTATCCCAGCCTGCCTTCAAGCATTGTGGGTATTATTTGCAGTATTCAGCCATCAGAGGTGATTGTGATGTAATAGCGGTGATAAAGTGGTGCATATACGGCAGCAGGGGTAGTGGGAAAGTTTGACATGGTAGTGCAGGCAAACACAGCCACGTAGGGTAGAGAGCTGGCTGGGGTTCAACTGATAATAAACTTGTAGTTATGGCTTGCTAGTGTTAAACAGGGCTGCAGCAAGCAGGAGTGATGGGTTATAGGTGACAGAGTGAAGAAAGGTGAGAGAAAGAGAAGACGAGAAAAAAGAGGGGTATCAGATGATGAGAAGAGGTGGTAGAGACAGAGAGGGAGAGGAGAACAACAGCTCTTTCCCGAGTGTTTGTGTTGTAGAAGAGCTGTCACTGTGAGTACTTTTAACTGATGGGATCCCAGATCTGTGGCTCACCAATCATTATCCCTTGTCACAACTGGAAAGCGTTAGCACAAACATACAGGAGCAGAGAGATGGAGAGACAAGGCGCTCCTCTGATGACAGCATGATATACTGCACTGAGCCTGCTGAAGGCTGCGGCGCTGGTCAGTGGAAAGATTAGGACCCTGCATACTCACATAAGGAGCATTTATCATCTCTTCATCGCAGATGCTCATGGACAGATAAAGAAATTATGTGTGTTTTCATGTTAAAAGCTCTGACAACACTGACATGCAGTTTAACAGAAGCAGAATCAGAAATACTTTATTGATTGCTGGAATAATGGCAATGTCAGACCACATTCCTTGAAGCAACGCAGCGGCCGAGAGGGAGCGTAGGGATGAATGATGGAGTTCAAGTAGATGGTGCAGACCCAGAAGTCTCTCTGAAGGCAGCATTACGGATTTGAACTAGTGGAGTAACATGTGCCCTTTTGGACCATGTGCAAGGGCTTCGCTGAGCACAAAGAAACCAGGACCAGGAGCTGGACCAGGAAAGTCCATCGACTATATACAAACCTGGACATGGACTCTTAGGCTGTAAAGTGAAGCCAAAGCTGAAGAGCCATAAATCTTCATTCTATCTAATTAGCATCAGGGGGCGACTTCTCTGGTTGTTTTAACGAAGTCAGATGTCAAACTTGGAGGCTTCAAACCAGCAGCTCACAAACTGACGGGCGACGTCACGGTGGGTTGACACTTGGGTTGACTCGTGGATTAATTAACAACAGGTTGTTGTGTTTGTCAGATAATCACTGACTCTGTTTATTTGTTTGCCTTGAAGTAACATAATTCAGCTTGTTCATTGTGTGTTATGAGTCTATAACTTTTGAGAGTTGATGATAACTTGCTGTCACTTCATCCTCTTTATCAGTGTTTTTATCTGCTAACACATTTTAATCTTTGCCTCACTCAGTGGTTTACTGACCCCCCCACCCCTCCATCCCCTAACCGGCAACTCACACCACACTCCCATTCTCTGCAGATTCCCGCCCATGATAGTGCTGCTAATCCTGAATGGAATCTCTCTGCTACACCCGGCATCTCCTCACGTCTCCACCCTGACAGAATGGAGACGATGATGCTGAAATCTGCTCTCGTGGTGGAGGATTTAGACATTTGTGTGTGTGTGTGTGTGTGTGTGTGTGTGTGAGTGAGTGAGTGTGCGTGTGGTAGGCGGGGGTGGATGAGAGCATGTGTTAACAAGCCTATCTGCCCATCCAAGTGTTAATCTGTGAGATGCCAGCTGATACAGTAGGACAGGGTGGGCTCGGCTCCCTTCATGCCTACCTGCTCACCAGTGCCAGTCTGTCCTCCCTGTAGAGACGCGGGACTTTGCCCTTCGATCTCTCTGTGCTCGGGCACAGGTGGCACTCAGTGTGCATCAACACCCCAGCCTCCCTGTGTTTGTCAGAGCTCAGACTGTGTGTGGTTATGTGCGTCTGAGCGTATGTGTTAGCCTCAACTTTGTCACAAGGAGGATAATCTCCCATTCCCCCCTGCAGGTGGTTTGTTTGTGTGTGTGTGTTTGTGTGTGTTTGTGTGTGTGTGTGGTCCAGGTATTACTCATGTTGTGGGGACCTAAATCTTTTTACTTAGGCACATAATAGGGACAAAAGTCCTTAAATGTTATTGTGGAGACATATTTTAAAGTTAGTGTAAGATTTGATTTCAGTTAATCTAACATTAGCTTTAGGTTAGGGTAAGGTGGGGGGGTTATAGGAGGCAGATACTGACCTCCCATTCAGGCCTCAAAAATATCAACAATTGCTCAAATTGAGTTCCCCTTATTTCTACAGGATACTTTATACTCTTTTATCCTAATGTTTTGGTTTTAAAGCTCACAAACTAAAGCAACCTAGCAGGATTTGTTTTGTATGAGTGTATATATGAAATCTACTGTATTTTTATTGGTTCTTAAAACCACAAATACACTGTATCTTATGTATATGGACAAATAAAACACAGGGGAAGTGTAAAATATTGGCCCTTTAAATGTGAGCAGTCTCCTGAATAGGGTGGAGGTGTATAAACACACTCATATTCACTGTACCTTCTTGTTTCCTCTAGTATTTCACGAGTGGGTGATACATGTACAAATATGAGTAAAATGAATGAATCATTAATGAATCTTAGTGATTTCTGGTTAACAGTTGAATTCAAGCTATAAAGACACCACTATTGACCTTCACATACTCCATAATGTCTGAAAGGTGCAGCAGAAATGTGTGAGTTACGTACGGTCCTTCTCTCTGAATACAAGTCAAATTTAAAAACAGTCAGTGGTGGATATTTTCTCACTTCTTTCTAACTGCATCAGTGTCAGTGGCTGAACCCTTGCATGAACACAGGTGTGTGAGTGGAAGCGTATGTGCACATGTGCGAAGTGGCGCCTGCATGTGTGTGTGTGTGTGTGTGTGTGTGTGTGCGTGTGCAGCTCAGCATCCTGTGGCTTCCCTCCATACCCACAGTGCCTTGCTCAGCGCAGCCTGTCCTGGCCATCTGCCACTGCGGTCCCCAGGCAGGAGAGCTTTAGGCTGGGCATCAGGGCCCCCGCAGACCCCTGGTGGTGCGGTGGTGCACAGAGCACAGCGGCGCCAGGCATCTCACTGTGCTCAGAGAGGACTACACCGACTGATAGTATGTTCTCAAGTAACTTATCATTATGTACTATATTTAATTTTTCAGGAACTACTTGACAACTGTTCTTTAAACAACCAGCAGTTTAGTGAAACTTAAATTGTGAACCTAATATTAATTTATTCAGCAGCATCTTCTGGGTCTGTGCTCCAGCTCATTAATCTGAAACAGTAGAAAACATACCCAAGCGTTTTTTTTGTCCAAAAATCCCTTTTACATCGTTCAAATCAGCGTTGATCCTTTTTTCCTCTCAGCACTGAGGTGGACCATTTCACACCTCCCACAGCCAAGCTGCTTTGTCTCACTGGACAGATCAGATGCCTGTGTTCAAGTTACAATAATTGACAAAGGGAGTAACCAGTAGCACCTACCTGACCAACAGAATCATATCATTGGTTTTTCACTTTAGGTACGCTTGCTGTATTCACCCAGGCCTCCTGGAGTGAAATCTGAACGGGTCTTTGCAGGTAGACCTCCACTTTGCAGCCAGTAAAGTAAGAAAAACCAGCAGAGAGAGAGAAATTGGTGACATGTGGAGAGAAGTGTAACAGTCTGCAATGGACTTCTCATGATGATATTCATAAACCAGAGTAATTTGATGTAAAAAACTACGATCCGCAGGTGGCTCAATAGATGGTTAGGACACTTATCATGTGGGCAGATGAGCTCAGGCGTCCTCGGTTAGAATCCCTTTCCTGCATGTCACTCCCCCTCTCTCCCCATTTCCTGTGTCTCCATCAATCAGGTCTTTATGGTGGAGCGGCCAGAGGGACGCCACTTTCAGTCAAAAGCATGTGACAACATGCTGGAGTTTGTCAAACAGCATTGAAATGAGTCCAAACACCAGCACCAGGCACTGCTGGCCAATACCATCCCAACTGTGAAGCATGATGGTGGCAGCATCACAGTGTAAAGACCTGCAGGGATGATATATTTCTGTAGTGAGCTTCCCTGGTTCCCTCAACATTCCTTCCTTCCTACATTGTCTTCAGATAATTCCAGAAAATAAAGATCCTGATCCAGGTTTTGTTCAGCGGGATCATCTTCACGAACGAACTTCACCACTGTAAGATGTTTGAAGCCTAAATACAATCAGCTGCAGTAAAAAGCTCATGTTAGGCTTCTCCATTTCACTTCAGTGCTAAAACTAATTCCTGAGTCAAAAAGTGCAAAAAGTGAATAAAGGTGAAGGGGAGACTACGTCCTGAAGCCAGTGTATCTTCTCTCTATCACTGATAGAAAAGTGAGCAATCAAAAAACAAAAAAGGCAAAGTGAGGTATAATGTTCATCCAGATGAGGTGACATAGGAACCACTTTAGTGCGTGTTTCTTCCCCCAGGGGGCAAACACATCCTTTTACCCCACTAAGATAATTGTCAACCAAACTGTACTTAATATTGATGGCCTCGCCCCAAAGACATTAGTCTAGCTGTGCCCAGTGAAGTACACTCCAGGAGTGACCCATATTAATACTGCAGGCTTCAGTTAATTTTCCACCCAGTACAGTAAAGCGACTGAACCGTGACCGGCCTTTGCATGACCAGTTCTGTAAATGTCACCCATATGGCCTGCTCATTCATTTCCCACAAAACAAATTCCCACAAAAGACTGACTGTAAGTGTATTTAAAAGGCAAAGGCAGCCAGAAAGAACCCTCTTATCCACCCCTCATTTTTCCCACAAGCCAGAGGTGCTCTTTTAATTTCCCTCTCTGAAAGGTCAGTCGCAATGTTCTCCATCTCCACCTTAATTGATTCTTTAAATGCAGCTCGACTTGTGCAGGTTGAATCAGGGGAGGGAAACTAGAGAGGTGTTTGCCTACCTTTAGTCACGGTTAAAGGCCCTAAAATGGTTACCCATCTCTTTCTAATTGTATTGGCTGTGTGTAAATGTATGTTGAAGCCTGAATATGTATTCCTCTGGCATATCAAAAATCTGGACATAACAATTTGCAAATGAAAAGAAAATTGCCTTTTTGCCCAAAAGGGCCAGGTGAGCTTGTTTTCTGATAAATACATTGAAGGTGGACTGAGTCCTGGTTGTACTAAATGTCAACATTTATTAGAATAACTCCCTGATATTTTCCACTGGACAAATTGTAATTTACTAAACAACGGATACATCCTGTGATGTCTGCACGCAGCTGCAGCTGGAGGACTTTGTGTTTGTGTGCGAGCACATAGAGAGGGAAACCTTTTCCAACCAGCTTTATTAATTACTGCTTCAGCTAAACACACAGTCAGTATCAGAGGGTTTATGCAGGGCCGTATTCAGGGACAAGCGAGCAGGTTGTCACCCAAAATGACACCAGCTGGAGGGACGTCCAGTCTTTCTTTAAAGGTCCAGGGCCTTTGATTCATTCAGGAAATACTTGATGCTGAGAGGAGGTGCCCTGGGGGAGGGGGTCATTGTCATATGCTTCAGACATGTATATTTCTATATCAACAATTGTTTTGCTCAAATGGCAGATTTTCAGTTCCCCTAAGTTCTATAGAATATTTTAGCTTCTTTTCTCTTTTTGGTTTTAAAGTTGACAAACTCTGCCTTTAATTGTTTGCTTCCTGGTGAAAAAGTAAAGTAACCAACTCATGATTTCCCGTCATTTAGCAATTATTAAAGGAGGGGGGAGCTTCTCTCTGGAGCTCTACTAACAGCCAATCAGAGGAGGCTCTGAGTCTCTCTTCTGATTGGCTGACAGTTTTCTGATTAATTGAATAAAAATAGCTGACTGCTTTGTTGTGACATCACAAAGTTCCAGAAGTTGTCGTCTGGTGTCAGGCACCAAAACCTGAGGCTCCATCTTAAATAGAAAATAAAGAAATAAAAAAAACAAGGCCTTGTCTTTCCACTGCTCAGGCACGGTGGCTACAACTGTACAACTGAGTCCATCAAGAAGGAGTTTTGTCTTTGAAATGTTCCTCCATCTGTTTGCAGGCTCCCAAATGTTTGTGAATGATAATGGCTATTAATTTGGCTTTTACTGCATCACTGTCTGTGAGAGGAGCATCTGCGGCATTTAGTCACACCAATAAAACGCATGTATAGACAATGAGGCACTCAAATTTGACCATAAAGCTCCATCTTCTTGAGCTCGCTCGGCCGTCCATCGCAGCTGCACAGACACGTCGGTCATGAAACAACTGGTTACTGCCTTCTGTTACGACATTTAACTGCTCTTCCTGCCGTTCTTTCTGGCAAGATATTCTGCACAGTGAGAGGAGAGTCTGGTTCTGCATTTGTCTTGGTAAACTGGTGGATATCTTTTTCTGTCCCTATTTAATAAAGGAAAATAGGGCAGATGGTGGTTTGCTTTTGATGTTTTTAAGCTGTGAGAGTCGAAACAGAACCATAAAAAAGTTGAATAATGCTGTTGTCACAATAATTGGATTTTGTGCAACAAGATTGGATTTTTTGGCAGAAAACAAATGTGTTGTCTGTGAATATTTTATCGATGTGTATCAGTAAATTTGGGGATGTGAATTAACAACATGCCCTCATCATGTTAATGGAAAACGTAATCTGGCTGCGTTTACGTTTCCTGCTAAATATATTGGCTGTTGTACTTTAGCCGGAAAGAAATTTCTCCAGTCAATCTTGTGCTTCCTCGTTCATTTGTCTCCATGCTCTTTGGATTCCAGTGGTTCGCTGGTGAGTGAGGCACCTACTGACCAAAGCCGTCTATGAGTGATGATTCGTGCCAGCCCACAGATTAATGATGCTCATCAGCTTCTCTCCACACACCAGCACTGACCCGCTCCTCAAAATTTCTCTGTTCCCATGTCCTCCATCTCTGCTTATCAGATCACCATTTGTAATAGTGTTGCTTTGACTGCCAGAGTCCTTTTCAGCAGCAGCCCCGGGTCAAGTTTCATCTCACACACGCTGACTGCAATTACTGCCTCTCTAATACTGTAGGAGACTCTCCAGACTCCAAACCACTGTACAGGACATATTTTAGTCTTAAAGGTCCAGACAGTCTAAAATGTTAAAGGTCCATAGAGTCTAAAGGTAGACCATTCATGTGGTCTTTCATTATAAAGCAGGTCTAGGTTCTACATTAATGCATGCCCAAAGCCACCTGGACTCATAGTCCAACCTTGTTTTCCTGAAATTTGCTATATTTTTATAGAATCATTCCGAAAACAGAGAGCCAGAGAGGATCAGATCCTTTCTTCTGAAGAAAGACCTGTTTTTAATAGCTCCAAAGAGAGGAGATGTAACAAGCTGTTCGGACATCTGTAACTTTGTGATGTCACAACAAAACAGCCACTGCCATGACGTGGTCAAAAAAACTTCTACTGCAAACGACTGCAAACCTGCACTGCTAGCTTCACAGAAAGTTGCATCTCACCTTCTAATAAATGACATTAAATATCAGCAGGTTCCTGAGTCGGGCAGAGTGGATGTTAGTGCGGCTGATTTCCTTCAAAATGTCATCAACAGATAAACATTTTCACAAGTTTGAATTGCTCTGTCAGAGTCGGAGCAGCCCAAACAGCATTCATGGCTCTGACAGTCTGACAGCTGGAGAACTGCCTCCACCAACTCACACCCTCCTCCTCTGTCATTTACTGAAACTAAAGCCACACAGTGATTAAATATATATACTTACTGTGACATTATAGATACTGGAGAAATATTAGAGGTTTGTTAAAAGCTTAATCTGGGATGGGAGTCGTTAATGATGTGAGGGTGCAACTGCACTGAGGATGGAAACTGCACTTTCCATCTTTCTCTTATAGAGAAAGGTCAGTGTTTTCATTGGGATGAAACACAGAAGTTACACAATTTTAATTCAACTATGTCATTATGATGCTAAACAACAGCAGATTGTCAAGACTGAAGTGACACCTGCATCTAAGATATTTGGATGTGTGAATATCTTCAGGATGCCTTCTTTAAAAAGCTGAGACGTAACAAACAAAAGTAAAAAAGCCACGATGGTGATGATGATGATGATGATGATGATGATGACGATGATGAAGACATTGGGAGGTGATTGAAAGCTACAGGAATAAGCTGTAACCTCCTTCTGATGCAGGAATTCTTTAAAGCCTCTCAGTAACTGTTGAATCTCAATATATTAGAAGTTTGCAGCTGATTCTTTGAGCACTCCATTTCTTTTAGATAACATGGACAGGTTGAACTCCTACCCCCACCCCTCCACCCCCCTTCAGCTGAGATACTGTAGCTGTTATCTCCACATAGTAATTTGGAGAAACCCCCGATCCGGCTCCACATGGAGGAGCATGCCCAACAAATATGATCTATGGCATACAAATGAGCCCTGTAATTTATTCATAAATCATTATGGCTGCCTTTGCTGGCAGGGCCCTTTTTAATTGTCTTTGATTAACAGTGGCGTGTGCTGGAGATAGGCGCTCGGCTGCGTGCAGGTCCCCTTTTGTTCTCGTGTGGCATCGTGGTCTTCCCAGGGAAATCATGTGTCAGAGAGGAAGGAAATCAAGGCCTCAGCTTGATATCCATACACTGATATATATATGTGTGTGTGTGTGTGTGGGTGTCTGCACAGAATCACACATACTACTGATGTACCGACTCATATTTGGCAGCCGTCAGTGTGAAAGCATGCAGAGTATAAAGAAGGATGCATATATTTGAGAGACCCAATCTGTTCATTTGCATGTATGAACACAGCAGAGCAGAGCACACATATGCTCAGGTCTGCATATTACACACATGTGTAGCCAACACGTCTACACATATGCATCACACATACATCAGGAGCGCACTAAATTTGTTGTAATGAGAGGCAGCGTTACTGAATATATTTCTAAAGCATATTATGTTTGAGAGGAGAGATTGTATCGGAGCTGGGTCAGTCACCAAAGAGCATTTAGCTGAAGATTATTCAGGTCTGTGTCACCCACTCTTAATGCTTCCCCACCTGGTTGATAAAGAACCAGGCTCTGGCAGATTCCTCATATTCCTACTGTCCACGTGCACTTCTCATGTGTGCACCTCATTTCTTGGAGAGATGCTTTCACTGTGACCAGCAGGCATGAAAAAAAAAAATTAAGACAAATTGAAATAAGTGGTGGATAAACAGAAAGAACACAGATGCACACGTGTGCTGCAAAAAAAGTGATGAACCCGGCTGGAACTCGCTGGCATGTGAATTATCTCCCAGATGTGTGCAGTTGTTCTTCAGTGTCACAGAGATTTGAAAAACAAAAGCGTCCTCATCACTTCTCAATGTGGAATCAATGCAAACATTTCCACTGTGAGTGTTTGTGGCATATTTGTTTATTTGATTGTGCTGTGTGTATTTTGTCTTCTGAAGTTGCAGCGTTGAACTCTCAGGGCCACCGTACTTATAAATACCGACTGCAAATTTAATAAAAAACCAGGGAATTATTTTTTCAGGATATTTTGTCATTGAAAGTGTCATGAGGTCCAAATATTTCGGCTCAACATCAGGGAGCCATGAATGTACAGTACACTCACTTCAACTGTAATAACACAAACACACCTTCAGTCAGAAACTCTTCACTGTTTACACCACAAGAACAGACATCAACACATCGACCACATCGCAGCTCACTGGACTCAGATCTTTATTCCCTCCTCTGCACCTCTGTCTTTATTCTTTTAACTCTACTCAGCATCTGTTATACATCCTGTCTGTGACACTGCATCATATCAAAGACAACAATCAAGTGTCCTGACATCAGGTTGCCAGATACAATGCTCCATATTGATCAGGAGTTTCAGTTTGTCTTGTGCCGACGTCCTGAAGAGGTGCGTTTCCTTCTGCTGCCAGAGGAACTCAAAGCAAATGTCACATTGCTCTACCAAGCAAATGTTCATATGAAATACGAAATGTCATCGGACGTGTAAAGGCACCTCTTTCCTCTGAGCTCTTGGTTTTTTAAAGGCAGTGTTCTGCTGAACAGACAGGACAGTCAGATTTTATGTTTTCAGATCGCTTAAAAACAATATCATAGGGTGGCTGCCATGGTTTTACTACTTCTTAAGGATTCTCATTAGGTTTAATAGGAGGACATTATGACAGCAGCTAAACTGACAGTGTTGGATACTCCAGATGTATGTGAAGGCACTCACACATCTCCATGTCATAAATGCAGCTGCTGGTTTTCACAGCCATTTTAGCTCATTTGTCTCAGACCTATTGAATTTCTTTGAATAACATTAGCTGCCTGTGAATGGTCTCTACTTTACAATGGTGGGAGCAGTTATTGACATTTAGCTAAAGCAAGCTAAAGCTAACTGTGCTGCAGCCACCATCTGAGAGACAACGTCTGAAGAAACCAGAAGTGTGTGAGGAGAGACAGGAGGGAAATGAGCCACGGGGCAAAGTCTCGCAGACCTGGAACGAAACAGCTGTTTTAATCTGGTAGTTCTGCAGTTCTCCCACGTTACAACCCAGCTCGCTCTTAGAGGAAGAGGTCAGAAGGAATAAGGTGCAACTGAAGGAGGGAAAGTAAACTAAACCGAACAACTAAATCAAGATATACTGAACAGTAGACATTAAAACAAAAGCTAACGATTGTACTGGTACGGGTGAAAAACAGTTGACTGGACTTATCTCAGCTCCCAATGGTCACAAACTAGTACAAAGAGTGACAAACCTTTTTTTAAAGACAGGTACAATGGCTCCGGCTGCCCTGAGTGACTGGACGTTCAGTCCTATAAAGTCGGCTTCCCGGGGTGTGGTGCAGTACCTGGAACGCCAGCCTCACCAAGGAGGAGTGCGAATGCCCACGAGACTCCTCCCCTCAGCTGCGAACCAGTCCTGATGCGCCGCCCATGTCCGACAGTCTCATAAGAACAGATTCAGGTCAGGGATTCAGATGTCATAGGTGGTGGGCGGGGCTCGAGGCCTGATCCAGGTGACTCAATGAGGAAGTTAGAGCAGATGAGCCTTAGGCCCAGGTTTTGATTTTCACTTTTTGTGCATTAAAACCACGTTTAACTAAATATTAATCATAATAGAGGAATTTCACAGAGTTTAAAACACGTCTGCAGGAACTTTAAAGGACAAAGAAGACACTTTTAAGACAAGTACAGACCACCTGAATATCTCTGCAACACCCCACAAGGTTATGTTGCAGAGGGTAGGTTGAGGGTTATTCAGAGCAGCTTGGTTCTGGCTACAAATGAGGAAGGAGCATTAGTAAAGGTGGGAAAGGTTGCCATCTTCGAGTGAGCATGATTGATGTGGGCACAGCAGCACGCAGCGGCGCCCACGCCAAGCCCTCGCCGACTGTCGCCACAGCGACAGGCAGGAAGAGGAAGTGGGTTGACCTCGGGGGTCATCGTGACAAAATGCTTAACAACAGTAGCAAAGCACTCTGGGTTGCGGGTCAGGGTCGTATGTGTGAACACGGAGAACACAGAGGAAACATAGACTCGCCACTGCCTCGTGTTATTTGGATTCAGGGAATTTAAATGTTGTTGAACTTCTTCAGGAAGTCAGTCACGTCCCTTCGAAGCCATGCAGAGTGTGAAAGTGTGTATCTATGATTATTCTTATCACTCTTTGTTGTCTTAGGGAATTTAGTGTCCCTGGGTATAAATCTGGTCTTAGTTGCTTTACTACTAGAATGGCATCAGTGTTTCTTGGGGTAAAAACTTGTCACTGTCAAAATTTAAAGTTGGTGATTTTCAACACAGAAAAAAAAACCCAAAATGGCTTTGGGCAGCTTCATTTCTAATATAGCAGCATCCACCTAGAGAAACCCCACACTGCCTGAGACCTTGTAGCTCCTGTACATGTATAATCTATTCAGTGTGTATGTGCATTCATTCCTCTAGTATATGCTCCTGCGTGTCCTTCAGACTGAACTCAGCATGCTGAGCAATAGGTAGCAGTTAGCTGGATTTTCTATTCTCAAGCGAAGATGGGAGAATAAGGGGAGGGGGGTTGGAGGCAGACCCTAACCTCAGCCTCAGTCACCCAGAACCGTGGCTGCAGGCCTCATCTCCATAGGAATCAATAGACTACAGTAATAATGGTGATCTATGGGGGCAACATCAAAGAAGGCGCTGACCTTTCTGGGTTGGGGGTTGGGGGTGGGAGGGGGTGACCACCAAGCTCCATGGGCGCGCGTGTGTGCGTAGAATAAATGTTTTGTCAGAGAACAAAGCTGGTGACTCTGTGTGTGTGTAAGATACACCCTTGTATGTCCACACAGGCAGAGTCCCACATGAATATAAAGCAAAAAATGTGCATAACATATAGACGCCACCGCCACCGCCGCCATCAGGGTTTCATTTACACATGAAATAGGGACACGTAAGGTTTCTCACTTCATGGCCACGTGTATCTAATATGTCAGTTTGTTGGATTTGCCATTTGAAATTATTTATTTTAGGTTCTTGACTTCATTCCTGTGAAAGTCACATTTCAAATACAGCTTTACTATTGAAATTAGGCTGGAGTGCAGCAGCTTCTCGTGGTGCAGATTATTGATAAGATAAAGGAAAACATTTTGTTGTTAAAAATGGGTTCTCCTGATAATCATGTGGGGAAAAAAGTGCTTTATAGTATCTTATTGTTCGTTTTCATAATTATTTATTAAATTCTGCACCAAGCTTTTCGTGGATTTCATAAATCTTTGTGTATGCTGGAGTTTAAGGCACAGTTAAAGGTCCCATAGTTTATATATCCAGAAGAAGAACTGTCCTCCTCATTCTGGAGCTCGGGCAAGAACAAGCTGGGCTGACTTTCTGAGTGACGCTCAGCCAGGTCAACCACTGGTGACCGATTGTGACCAGTTACTGTTGCTCAAAACTAAAACTCTAAAACTAAATGTCTGTTAATATGCTCTGACTGGATTTGATGTGTAACTAAACACCAGAACCTTGACTCAAGTGGCAACCGACCCTGACGTCACCATCGTCTGTGAGCTGCTGCTCTGAAGCCTCCAGTTTGTCATTTGTCTGTCGGCCATCTTGGTTTTCTGAAAGCAGTAGAAACCATCTTTGGAGGAGAAGGTGGAGCTGAGGAGGAGTGAGGGGTGGAGCTGACCTGCTCTGTCCTCTAATCTGATTGGGTGCTACAGTCTGTCAATCACACAGTAGCCACGCCCCCTAATCCATCCCCTGCTTTCTGGTCTATTTTCCTCTAAATGGACCATCATTTAAAAAATGAACATCATGTTGTATTGAAGACTTGAAACTAGAGATTGAGACCATAAACTCATTAGGAAAACGTTTACTGAGCTAATAAATCAAGGAGAAGTAGGGACATTTTCCCATAGACTTTACACCCCTCAAACACAGCATAGGAGTGGTGAGGCCTGCTGCCCCTGCCCCCAGCTCATGCTCCTCGGCTGTTAGAACCTCCGGGCAGACTGGGGCAGTGCCAGTGTGCGTTGGTACCAGGGGGCATCAGAGATTGAGCAGCTGAAGAGTAGAAGTTTGCATCTAGGAAATATGCTGCAGCTACAGAGACAAAGCAGCTTATCCTTTTTTCAGAGCTCCGACCTCAGGCAGTGGATATTATCCCCTAACTGAGAAAGTTTTCAGTCCACACACTCAGCCATAATAACATCTGGTTTTCAGCCCATGTGTAACTCACAAAACAACACAATGGATGAAACAGGAACAACAAAAACATGTGTGTAACTTCCTGTGTTGAAGTTTTCTTTGGTTATTCTGGTTTACAGTGTTTTTATCTAGACAATAAGGAGAAAATCACTGTGTTTTTAGTTTCCTCTTGTTCTCTGAGCTACTATCCCCTATTACAGTGAACAGAGTCTTTACTGAGTCTCAGATATAATGAGCTGAGGTTGAGCTGAGTCTGAAGATGAGGAGACTTGGAGACAAATTGAGATGAAAAATGAGATGAAAAACAGGAAAGGGGTTAAATGTATTTGTGTTTTGCTGGAACACAGTAAATATATTTGATTATTTTATATTAGAGATATTAGTGATATATCAGTAATATCAATATTAAAAAATAATACTATGACAGTGATTTCATATTGTCCAGGTTTATATTGTGAGGTGTGTGAGCTGCTGATATTAGATGTTATTAAATGATCAGTCGTGGTCCTGACTGTCAGTTTGATTCCTGATTAACTCGAAAGAAGAAGACGTTTGCATGGATGAATTAATTTCCAGGTCGATGTAAAAAGGCTTCTAGGTTTGTTGATTAGGTGCATTAATTAGTTAACGAAAAATCTTCTGGTGAAATTCTTCTTTTAGGAACACACACACACACACAGGAACACAAACACCTTGTCAGGCGGCTTGGTGCAGCAGCTCCTCGCCTCCAGGCCTCCATCAACACCCAAACCCCCAGGCGCCTCCTCGGCCCTCCCCCAGCCCAGGGCCTCTCTCTGGGGTCATTATGGGCTCTGACATGCCCCGCTGGCTCTATGAATGTTAATGCCCAGTGGAGGGAGCTAGGGCTCCATACAGACACACACACACACACACACACACACACACACACACAGAGATTCATGCAATTACATACACACGCTCCTGTGTTTTTATGGACTACATTCACAGTCTGAACACAAACACAAACACACACACACAGACATGCATTGTAAACAGATCGCACAGTTGCAGGAGGCTGCCGTGGTCACACTCTCTCACACACAGTCGTCCTATCTGATCGGAGATCACACAGATGGCAGATAGCCTGTCCATGTCGTGCAGGGAGCCCCGGGCTCAGCAAAGACCCACGTCAGCAGAGAGATGAAGAGTCAGGAGGAACGAGAGAGGTGGACTCCTCTCTGTCCTCCTCAGGGCTCTCTAGGCCTCCTTTTCAATCCTTCCTCCTTCCTTTTCTTGTCATCTCTGGATGTCTCCTACTTCCTAAACTCACCGTGTGTAACCCACACAATTAAACAACTTGTCACAAAAAATAAAGCAGCAAATATTTCATCACATGCACAAATAAAGAAACACACATTTAACCAACAACAGTCAGATTCCTCCACCAATCATCTGGTGTAACTGAGTGTGGGACTCATTTGTTTGTTTGTGTTGTTTTTTTGTATTTTTATTTCTTCATTTCTTGTCTAGGTTTTGCTTGTATTCACCATTTATCCACTCTCCTTCTCCTCATAAGGTCGAAGGGCTGATATTGGTGAGGGCAGGGTCACCAGTCTATCACAGGGCTGATACACAGAGACACAGTCTCAACCATTGGCTCATTGTTTCCTGCTCTCTCAGACTCTGTTGTTGTGTTGTTGTTGTTGTGTTTCTGGATCTTAACAGTTTCTGTGCTGAGTCACTGATAAGTGAAATGAAGGCCAGTCATTTACTGTAGATATTCATTTCATTCATTCATTTCAATCAAGACACTGAGTCAGTTCACAGCGAAATCTGCTGCACTGCTGGAAGAAATAACAACAATAATAATAATACACATGCAGATACAGTAAAAACAATAAAAGAGATTATTCAAAAGTTATAAAAAATATAATACAACAATAAAGAATTATAATAAACAAAAGAATAACAAAGTAAAAAGTCACATGTCACTACTGGCTCCCTTTTCTCAAGATGTGTTAATTCACTTCCTGCTAAAAACTAATCTATGTTTTCATGTGAACCCATCATGCACCTGCTTCTCACTTCATTTTGTTTTCTTCTTCTTGCCCTCGTCCTCGTTGCCCCCCCACCTCCTCCCTCCCCCTCCTCCCCTCCTCCTCGTTGAGTATTCCAGAGTGGAGATGATCAGACGCTGCACTAGAATAAGAATTCCTGCATTATTTGATCATCAGAGTTTATTGTAATCCTTGACCCTGGCCCTGCATTTCAAACACAGATTGTGGCTTAGGGTGCTTAGATGGCCTGTGTGTGTGTCTGTGTGTGTCTGTGTGGGAGAGAGAGGCGATATAACACAACTTGTCTTTTATGGTACATGAGTCAGAGGGCGGATTAGTGTGAGTCTTGTTCATTTAAATGTCCCTGAACAAACAAGCAAACAAACACAAACATACTAACACAACATATACGATGCAGCAAGTGTGTGTGTGTGTGTGTGTTTGTGTGTGTGTGTGTGTGTGTCCTCTGGTTGACCCCCCACGCTCGATGATGATGATGATGATAAAAGTAAAGTGGCATCATTTTCACTGTGTTTTACATTTTGTCTCAGTTGTCTTTGTTCCTTTTTAGTCGGGTCCTTCTGGGTCTTCAGAACCAGACTCTCTCCTTTTGTCTTTTTTGGCCTCCAGACTTTTTTGGTTAATTTTTATTAGTATTGTCAAACTATGTATTTATCTGAACTTAAAGTATCTTCAGTATATGTTGCTGAGCCAAACTAAGTCACTGTGGCCGTCACCTCTGTTGTGGTAAAAACTAAAGATGATTGTCTTTGTTTCAGTTGATCATTTCTGTTGGTCTGTTCTTTATTAAATACTGTATAAGCAAGTGTACGGGTGTTGAATAAATATAAGTAGCTCTATGTAATAATCATGAGAGGAAGTCTTTGCACAGCCCTGTTCAGTCTTTGTCTCTGTTTTCGCCTCTGATGCAGTTTCATTTGTCTTGATGCAAAAATGTGTTTTTAGCTCCACAAACGGAGCCACTGCTGAAACTTTACTTCTTAACCTGGAATTTAATGGCATTAAGAAAAAAGATATAGAAAAACAACCAAACCTTTAAATGAGAAGATTAAAGACCAGATGAAATGACACAGTGGGAGTGAAAAGTGAAACCAGAAGGAAAATATATTCCCACCTTCTGACTTCTCCAGCCCCATAAAACACACCAAACGAGCTGAGCAGAGAAAAAGCCCAGTCCACACACACACAGACACACACACACACTCACACTCCTTATTGACAGCCAATAGCAGGACATTTTTATCAGCTTGTACACCAGTCTTACTTTCCCAATAACTTTGACAGCTTTCCATTGAAGTGTGCAAGACAGAGGAAGGAGAGGAAAACAAAAGAGAGATGGAGTTGCTTTGGAAAGAAAAGAATCACACTCATCCAGACCAAATAGTGCAACGGTAAGCCAATTGAGTGAAAGAAAAATCACTCCTACATGCATAGTGGCAGGCAACGGAAATTTCCCTGCAACCCCAATGACTCGCTATTAATAAATGGAGTAAGAGTCTAATGAGAACAGAATCCTCTGGAGGCAACTCATCTCTTCTCTCCGCTGCCCTCTCTCTCTCTCATCACTCCGTCGTTCACAATCAGAGGTGTTAATAAAGTGAACTCCATTTAGACGTCATTTCAGCTGCATCTCTGTGCTGTTGTCGTCCCAGTCAACCCTGCAGGACCACGTTTTTGACCCACATATCAGACCAGGACTGTTGTTTATACACAGCTGGACCAAGATTACCACCAGTATTAAACTGAACCATTGACTCAAAGGACCAGTTTGTGACGGCCCCCAGAGCCCTGCAGATCTGGGGCCCTGTAGGCTCCAGGCTTTCTTTGTGTCAGCCAGCTAGGCTAATTTAGCACGAGTTTATTGGGCTGATAAAACACGCAGGTTTCTACTCATTCATTAAAATAAAAACTGCTATAATACAACAGAATGGCTCAGCTGCATTATAAATGTATATTTGTTCATTATTAGTCATGCATCAATGTGTAACCAGCATTTTAAAGCTGAAACTAGTCAAGTTGGAGCTAATTTGCTAATGCAAATACATTGTTCTTTGGTTCATGATAAATAACATATTAAGAAGCTAAAACTGTAAAGAACGATAAGGTACCACAGGTGGAGCAGCTCACAATGAAATCTTTACCTATAATATAAAACAAATATGTACAATGTGCAGTATGACTGAGGGAAAGTGCAAAAGAGGCCGAGGTGAGAAAAGAGCGAGTGATCCAAGGGTTCAGGTGGGGGGGTAAAACCCCGATTCCTTAAAAAAGGAACAACCAAATATAATTTCTTCATTGTAGGTAAAAGTTCTGTGTTCAAAATCTTACTTTCATACAAGAGTAACGTAAATAGTAGTTTTTTGCAGAAATTGCTGTATAATACTATGTAATAAAGCACGAGCATGAGCAAATATGGAGCTAATTTTAAGTGTGTCTCTGTGGTAAAGAAAATATAAATATAGTGCAGTAAAAGGTGTAATATTGGAGTAAATGAAAAACCATTGACTAAAATACTCAAGTAAATGTGTTTTCCACAGGAAACTATATCAAATCATCCAGTTTTAAAACATGTTCCCATATTAATGTGCAGAATAATCAGGTTGGATCAAACAACCAGAGGTTCAGAGTTTGTTTCTGTTCTCTGCAGCAGAGACAAACACAAAGATGAAGAAGAAACCTGCAGGACCTGAGAACCAAACGCTGACGTTAACTCTGAACGGACAGATTCACAGTGACAGGAAATCATATTTATACTCCTTCTTTTCTCCCCTTCAATCTGTCTGTATGAAGCTGGTCAGCCGTTTTTTTTTTCTTGCAATAAACTATGAAAAAACATTTTTTAATGTAAAGAAATTGCAAAAAGTGCATTTTCTTAGGATGTGTAGTTTGTTGAGGAAATAGTTTTTTATGACTCCTTGTGATTTCCCTCCTCATTGTGTTGTGTCAGCATTAACTTGTGCAACATAACGGTGCTGCTCCCTCATCCTGAACCACGACTCTGTTGAATATTGGAATTTTTCAGGATCAGTTGCAGATACCACCATTTCTGGCCTTCGCTCTTCGGTGACAACGCCTGTTCCTGTTGGTCTTTAATAGAAAAACAGACACAAAGCAGCACAAGAGCACAAACAGAAACACAATAAATAAAAAAACTGTCTGATTCCTGGTTCCATGGGACTTTAAAATGACCCCTGTCATAATCACCGTTGATAGAAAAAGATCAGAAGATATTATTAAATACCAAATTAAAGATCCTCATAAACACACCCAGTGCTAATGAGCTGCAAAGTTCAATATCAGTTCATGTCATGAAAAAATGAAAATCAACAGTAAGAACAGACACTGACGTCACTTAGATCTTTGTCCAGTTTATCAGTGTTTAGAAATATGTTTGAACTGTGACTCTATATAGACTCTAAACCATATATATTATTATAGGACGTGTGTGTGTGTCTGCGTGTGTGTACTTTGCTCTAGTTGTGCAGTTTACTTCATACACTCCTGTTCCTGCCTGTGCAGTAACACACAACACTGCCATCTAGTGGAGCCTCGGGGTTCCTGCTGTTGTGTTATAGATGGAACTGTGGTCCTGCAAGCACACACACACACACACACACACACACACACACACACACACACACACACACACACATACACACACACATATATATATACACACATACATACACACTTGTGATTCCATAACCAGCCTTTTCAGGAGATTTTGTCCCTGGGAGCCATACAGTCTGCTAATGTTAGGACAATGGTTCTCAAAGTGGGGTCTGGGGACCAGCAGAGGGTCCTTGAGGAGGATTCAGCAGGGTCCTCTGAAAAATGACAAAATAGGTAATTTCACGATAGTTTAATTCATTATATCGGCGTCAGAGTAACATTAATAAGACAGTCGGGCTTTTACGTTCCTTTAATTCTGATCACTGCTGAGGTGTGGACACATTATTCAGAGCTAAATCAAAAATGGCTCCCGTGTGAGTGTGAAGGGGCGAAACACAAACGGGAGGTCCACAGTCATGTTTCTGTGAGCTAATACTTGAGACTCACTCTGCTGCAGGGCTCCTATCACTGGGCTATAAAACAGAAATGCCAAGTAAATATGCAAGGCTGCATTTTTAATTGCGGCCCTGTGTGTGTGTGTGTGTGTGTGTGTGTGTGTGTGTGTGTGTGTGTGTGTGTGTGTTTGTGTTGTACGTGTAGCGTATGCTTTCTGAACTGTATGCTTCCTGAATTGTGACTAACAGGGAGTGTATAGGGGCTCGAGTTAATGAGGTTGGGTGAGCGATGGGGGGCCGGCTCTGGTCTTCAGGGGCCGATAGGGCCCACTGGTTCTTCTCTCTCACAGCAAGAGGGAAAGGGGACAGAGAGACAGAATTCAATTTCAATTTTAAATCTGTATTATTTGCATGACAGCGGAAGGAGGACGTGTATTTCTAGTGAGTAAACTAGAGTCAGTTAACATCAGGGAAGGAATGAGGGAAGAGAATTAAAGAAAATGGCCGAAAATAACTCGACTAATGTAGAAGTGAAGATGGGATGAAAACACAGAGGGAATCATCGGAAATCTCAATATTCCTCCATCAGCCACAGCCCGATGCATCTCACAGAGTGAGTGAGTTACATGGGGACTCAGATACAGATTTACAGCACAACTTCTGCAGGTCCTTCAGAGACTGAACTGAAGCCTGCAACTGTAGATCATTCTAATGTTCGACTGCAAATTCATTTTGTGAGGAGTGCGACGCTGCTCAGAGCCGGTTTCCTCTCGCAAAGTGATGATACTGAGCAAATCAGTAAAATGCTCACAGATAACATATTTTACCTGTTTTTCCAACAATATCTGGTTTTGTAATTTAACATCTGTTCACAACTAAGGATGATTAAAATCTTGAGGAGTTTTGTTTGGTCTTCATGGACTTGAGAAATGAATCACAACATCATTATTAATATTTAAAGGTCCATACGGTCTAAAGGTAGATGTTAAAGGTCCATACGGTCTAAAGGTAGATGTTAAAGGTCCATACAGTCTAAAGGTAGATGTTAAAGGTCCATACAGTCACAACAGCCACGCCCACCTGGACCCACTATCCAACCCTGCAGAATTTGGAGTGTTTATCTGAAATCAGCTATATTTTTATTGGATCACTCTCTTTTCAGATCCTCTCCTCTGATTGGCTCAGATCCTCTCCTCTGATTGGCTCAGATCCTCTCCTCTGATTGGCTCAGATCCTCTCCTCTGATTGGCTGACCGACCTGTTGTTCCTAGAGCTCAGAGCTCAGCCTGAGAGAGGAGGCGTGAAACTACACTCAGATGGTTTTTGGTTCTTAAAACCACAAATATATCTACTGATGGATATCAACCCTTCAAAATAAAAGACTGGAGAAGTTAAAATATAGACCTTTAATATAAATATGGACGATTGATATAATTTTCAACAATTATTTTGAACATATAAATATTTAGACATTGTGTATTTTTGTCCAACAGTACATTTGTCTTTACAGGGTCTAATCTAATGTCTGTGCTCTGTTTGAATTGACGTTTGCAGTATTGATTGATTATTGTGATTGATTAATATTTATTGAAGAATGAGACTCAAGATTCAATAAGTTTCAATCAAACTGTCTGGCACAAGTGTTTGTGTTTATGGTCTCTCTCTCTCTCTCTCTCTCTCTGTAATTGTTTGCTGTGTCCTGAAAGCGACACTCCTCTCACTCCTCCTCTCTTCTTAATATCACTTCTCTATCTTCCCTCCACTTAATCTCTCTCTCTCTCTCTTTCTCTCTCTCTCGTGCCTTGATATTTCTCTTCTATTTAAAGGCCACTAAAGATCAAGCTTTAGAAAGACATTTCAATTTACTTACTGGCCTTTGGAAAGCACCTCCGGTGAGATTTGGATGCCATGGTAGAGTTAATGGTGTATATCTGTTAAATGGCAAGCGTGAGCCACAGCATCAATCAAATCTGAGAGAGAAGATGGCAGTAGATATAACAGCAGGTACAGAGCATTATCCCTCTGTCAAGGAGAATGGAGACTTCTGGTGGATGTGGATTATCTGTTTCAGTGCGAGCATTTCATCCCACGACCCTTAAAACAAAAGGGTCTCCTGTCCCCAGCTCTCTGAGGCGAGTGAACCCAGGTACAGAACAGCCAACTGTGACTGTTTCACTCGATTAATCATCAGAGAAAGCCTGCAGGCTGCAGGCATCAGTAATTTTAAAGGAAAGGAGCTTTACACAACAGATTATAAGCAGGAGAATATCTTAGCATATTAGAAATCAGCAGTTTTCTCCTCTTGCTTAAATGCTTTTGCTCCCCTCAGGTGTGCTGACCCCTCAGTTGACAAGCAACATGTTAATGGATATGCAGCAGAACAGGCGGCGACTCCTGAGTCACTTTCAGTTTCCGTATTGATGTGGGCTGGCAGTGGCCACGGGGAAGAAACCACGAGGTGTCCAGGACACAGAGGGCACGGCAATATACTGCATCCACACCACAACTACAACTCCTCCGCACTTCCTCAGTCATTTAGCTCCACTTTTTCGTTAACTTGTGTGTTCGCAAATCAGTGAATGTGTAATTTAGATAAAAATACAGCTTTTCTGAACACTTAACTTTACCTTCTCACCGTTTCCACAGCTGGAAAATCAGAGACAATTAGAACTTTAAAGATGGGATTAAAGGAATTTAAAGGTGCTGTACAAAGGTTTTCGCTAATGCTACATAGTGTTAGCATAAACAGCTGTTGTGAGTTCAGTTTTAGACTTCTTCACTCACAAAGAGCTGAAAAGCAACCCTTGTATTGTATCTTTCCTTCTATTGAGGTTAGGATGCTAACCAGCTCGCTTCAGTCCTTTGTCTGTCGGCCATCTTGCTTTTTTGAAACCAGGAGAAACCATATTTGGAGAAGAAGGTGGAGCTGAGGAGGAGTGAGGGGTGGAGCTGACCTGACTTCTTTTAGAAGCTAAATAAACCTGAAATCTTGTCAGTACAAAGAGCCAGAGTTAGCATTAGCTCAACCATCAAACCCTGTGTCAGCCACTGCCAGTTACAAAATAAAAGATGCCAACTATGCTAACCATTCTGTTTCTGCTTGTCTCTGATTCTGGTCCCAACAGAGTCCTGATCTGAGTCTGGGTCTGACTGAGGCTCTCACCTGTCAACCTGGAGCAAGAAGGAGGGGATGGGTGGGGCTTAAGGCCTGATCCAGGTTTATCAACCAGGAAGTAGAGTAGATGAGCTTCACACATTATTTTTTACTTTTTTTTTTTTTTTTTGTGGGAAAACTCTTTGACTGAATTTATTTCATTTTAATCCAGAGTGTGTTTAGAAGATTACATGTATGTAGCCGTGTCTATTACTGTCTATGTAGTAACTGCTCCTGAACAGCAGTTCAGAGACACTACAGCCCCTGGAGGGGTGGGAGCGGGGGCATCGGGGGTAAAGAGGGGAGAGTCTCACTGTTTCCCCAAACTCATGTCTGCTCTGCACCCAGGGGTGTGTGTGGGCAGCACCGGCCTTCACCTTTATAAGACCGGTCAGTGTCGCCCAGACATCTCAAAAAGGACACAAGCAACTGTGAGTGTGTGTGAGTGTGTGTGAGTGTGTGAGTGTGTGTGTGCACTGGTGTCTATTTTACAAGCGACCACATCTGTTTTCTTTGATCTCTCTATCTTCCTCTCTCTCTGTTTCACACACACACGCGCACTGCCGAGCGAGAGGATCCAATCAAGGGCGCTCCAGCTAAAAAGGGGGAGGAGGGAGGGCGGCGGTGGCGGCGGCGGCAGCGGCGGTGTGGTGGGAGCGAGGGGGTATAAGGGGGTGTAATTTCAGTTTCATATGTTTCTCCCCCGACTTGACAATACTTGAAAAACAATGAGAGTGACCCAGTTGCAGGATTCCAATTAGTATTAGATATGCAACAGTTGAGATTAGAATGCGCCTCTTCCCTCGGTGGGAGGGGGGAGAGAGAGAGAGAGAGAGAGGGGAGGGGGGAGG
>CM076657.1:24686082-24723536 GCA_038496675.1 Rachycentron canadum
TCGCTGCTCTGATTACCAGCCTGAGCCCAAGTGTCGGGTCGTGATAAAGACTTGTGTATTGCAAGAAGGGGGGGGGAGGGGTGGAGAGATAAGGCATCAGGGGGACACAGCTGAACATTGGCACACTGGCTTACCTACACACACACACACACACACACACACACACACACACACACACACACACACACACAGATCAGTCTGTCCCGTCTGTCCGCCTAGGGAATATTTATTTCTAAAATAGCTTGACTCCTCCCCGACGGGAGTGGAGGTTATTTTAATCAGTGAAGAGGGAATAGAAGAAGATAGGGTGCTGCTGCTTCTGTTGCTGCTGCCGCTGCTGTGTGTGTGTGTGTGTGTGTGTGTGTGTGTGTGTGTGTGTGTAGGGAGACTTTCTGAACTGGGTGAAGCGAGTAGCTTTTTTAGCTGCGATGTTCTTAGAAATGAGACTGACAGACTGTGTGACCTTGCTGTGTTTGGTTCATACAGTCAGAGGGTTGAACTCTGAAGGTCAGTGCAGCTGATAATGGGAGGGGGTGGGGGGATGGGGGTGGGGGTCGGGGGTCAGAGGTGGTCATTGTGTCACACAGAAAAAACTGACTTTACTCTGTAATATGACACTAAAATACAGATTCACTTGGAATCAAATGTGTGCTTTATTTTATCGATGTTCTGTTATTATAAACATTCAAGATTTAAATCATCGTGTCAAAGCAGCATCTATGATTGATGTTTCCACTCCACAGAGTTTGGGTTAAACCAAGTATCAACCCTCTGTGACGTCACATCGGTTTCTGCTGCCGTTCTGAAGCCTCCAGTTTTCTCTCCTGACCACAGACTGTATGTAAAAGTGGACGTGGGTCTAAAGGCTGTAAAGTGAAGCCACTGCTGACGTGTCTAAAACCTGCCTTCTGTCTAAAGACCATCTGGTTATAAAAAGAAATCAGGTTGTATTGAAGTCTATGTGAAAATGGCCCTACTTCTCTCTTGATTTATTATCTCATTAAACGTTTTCCTAATAGAAGTCTTCCTCAGTACAACATTACAGCAGGGTTTGAATCAGGGCGGGGCTACAGCGAATCATGGTGAAGGGGCAGGTTGTGTTCAGGAGTCTGTCAGGGTGGTAGAAGTGGATCTGGAGAGTTGCCTCTCAGCTGCTGGCGTTGAGCAAATACTGGAACAGGAGGTGGTAGACAACACTGGAATGAGACGAACCAGAGACAGGAACAAAACTGAGGCTGGGTGACTGGTAGACCTGCAGCACCGGAAACGACAGGCGAGGCAGAGAAGTAGCAGACGACCGGTCCAGACAGTCTGATGGTTCCTAACAACTGTACTTTTATTGGGTTTAAAATTTTCCTGTAAAGCACCGTGTAACTTTGTTCAGAAAAGTGCTATATGAATGAACTTTTTATTATCATTATTATAACGTCTGTGACCTGCGGCCACGACATCCTGGTGGACTCAGGATAATCATAGTTCCTACCTACTGTTGTTTCATGGGGGACAGTTGTGCATGTAACAGTGGATGTGACGTGGCCCCTCAGAGAGGAAAGAAGTTGGGAATTTAATAGAAAATTATTCAGAGAAAGTGGAGCCCATTTATTATTACCTGCAGTGTGGAGCAGCCAGAGCACGCTGCACCTCGGCAATTAAAGGTTACCCATCTCGTTAAGGGATTTGTCACCATGCCGCTGTGATTTCAGGCCTTTTCAAATGATTTACATTTTTAACAGGTAGCTTCCTGTCAGTTCTGTGAGCCTTACATAGGGAGCATAAGATTTTTCAGCGAAAGGACACGAACAGTGAATCAAGTGAAGTCCAATCAAATGGTTGTCAATTTTTTTAAATCTGCATTTTGACATTTTAGCAAATATTAAAATAAGTCGAGACACAAACTGTATTTGGAAGCGTGACTGTTTCACCTCTGTCCTGTCTGGTACAGGCTTACATGTCAGAATCACCTTTATTGGCCAAGTATGTGAGCACATACAGGGAATTTGGCTCCAGTTTAGCATTGCTCTCAAGTACTTAAATGGTAAGTGACATAAAAAAAGAGCAGCTCTGAGGCAGCCACCCAAAGCCGTGGATGTGTTTAAGACACAAGATTTCTGGTCAATCACTGCGTCACATTCATCACCAGGACCAGATCTGATCCATCGTCGGCAGCCTCATAATCTCAGAGTTAAGTGCAGCAGATTTAAGACTTTCTGTAATTGGTCCACCATATTTTACAGTGTAAAGTACTGGCTCATGTCGTCCTCAAACTTTCCCGCTCTGCAGCTCAGGCTCTGCATCATGTTATTCACTGACAGCGCATCCAACCCAACAATGACAGTTTAGGGTCACACTTTTTTGTCCATGCTCTTCTTTCATAAGTCCATAACTTGGCCTGAACCCCCTCCAGGCCTGAAGCAATCAGATTAGGCCATCATTTCCAGCCTTAGACCTTCAAACTGCAACATATCTATATGTTCAATTCAAAGTGTCACCGACTGGTCTTAGCTGCGGCTAAGCTCTCGTACATGAGCTGAGCAACGTCTCAAAAGGGAGCCCTTCAGATGGATCCAGCTGTTAATATACGCCTGCTTCCCCCGATGAGATTCTGAGAGGATAAATAGAGATGGGGAGGATTAGTTAGTGGGGCTACAAGGACAGGATACAAATTAGCACCCGCCTCAATCATCTGGCCCAAAACCCCCCTGTCCGTTCACGCCGCTCGCTCATATGGGTTTGTTTTCTCGCACTGTCGTTTACGTTCAAGGCTGATTGGCAAGGAAATTCTGATGTGGCGACATGGTCAATTTGGCCACTAATTCGTGCCTTGACACTCAGAAACCCCAATGACAGACCCCCCCACCCCCGTTCACCACTGCACCCCTGTATGCCTCTGTCAGATTACAGCCTAGTCCTCATCTGAACTCCTCATTTACATCTAAAGTAAATCATTTTATCTAGTGCTGCCTCCGTGAGTCATTTCAGGGTGACGTCCACGCAGTTTAATGTAAACATGCAGATTTGTGCTTTTGTCCAGCTTCCCTGTGGAATAATTTAGTGATTCCATACATTGTGTTACCAACGTGATAATTTATGATTGACACTTCATGTACAGTTTAAATTGTTCTCAGCAGTTTGCATGTATATTAGCAAATTTAGCCTTTTTGTGCTCGGCTCGAAATCACCATAATAAGCTGTTTCAGTACAGCAGGAAGTGGCCCTTACTTGAGTATTATTCATGATTTTTGTTTTCCATCAATAAAAAAAAAAAAAGATTTGCTGTCTTAAGGCCTCAATATGTCTTAATGCATCCAATCACGTCTAAAGGCAAAGTGTTTCTATACGTTCTGGGCTTCCTCCTGCCTCCCTGATGTCTTCATTACCTCTGAATCTTTCATATCTTTATATTCAACGAATGCTTTTGGACAGTGTCAGTCCCACGTTGCAAACTGCATCCTATCGAGTTTATCATCACAGTTGAGTCTGGATTTATTTATATATTATATTTATTTTCTTTTCAGAAAGAAATAGAAATATTTAAAAATGAAGTCCAGGTTCACAATCGATTCTAAACATTTATATTGAATAAGCTTAATGCTTTAATTGCTTTAATGTCAAATAAATATCATTATCACCACTAATCCAAAAGCATTTTTAATGAAATCGTACATCACAAACTTTGTTGATGTCATCGCCACACTCACAATATCAGTTCAATAAATCACAGAGCTGATGATTAACACGGCCACTGTCCAGTGAACTCAGTCGAAACACAACCAGAAGTGACGCTCAGATATTATCTCGTTCCCTCCAACATCAGTCAGAGTCTGATAGTTTTTTTTGTTCTAAGGTCCAAGACTATTGATGCACTGATTGACAAGCGGATCGATGAATCGGCCGGACGCTGGTCCACAGGGACGCACGGGCGCTCGATTGTTGATTTAGAAACAGTCGTTATGAACGACGTGTGCGTGTTTTATGCCACAGTGTTTTTCTAGACGCCACCACAGGGGGCGCCAAAGTTCAAACTGAAAACTTTTATACAGTGTCTTTAAAATTAAAATCCGCTTCATTTGTTCCCAGGAGTAACAAGGGCACATAGAGTAGATATTAAAAACACACAAAATACACATTAAGAAAAAAAAAACAATGACATGAATAAACAACATGATAATCAACAACAGGGTAAAATAATATTTTAATACTTTAATATTAAATGAAGTATGTTTGACTGTTTCCTCTGTTCTTTCATGTACAGATATTTATGGACTGGAAACAAATATAAAATAAAAATGAAATATGTGTATTTCTACTGACATGTAAACCAGTAGATTTACAGTATGATGTCAGAGAGGAACTGAAAACTGGGAATAACAGTTTAAAAGGCTAAGAAAATGAATAGAAAAAGAATATTAAAATGCCCATCACTCGTTACTGAAGTACAGACCCTCATGCTGTTCAGACCTCAGACAGGAAGTGACCGCCTTTACCAAAATAATTTTCCAATTTCCAATATAAAAGCAGCCAATTATGACTTTTTCTTGTTTTAAATGAATTTAATCATGGAGCTGAATTCAGATCCCAGCAGCTTTACCTGCCTCACAATCAGCTTCCTTCAGTCTTTCCTTTATGCTGCCACACCCTGATGATGATGATGATGATGTTCAGGAAATGAAGCGAAAGTCTTGCACACAGACAAACAACAACAACATCGGAGACGACAACAGGAATGAGAAAGAAGCATGACCACGCTCTTGTCTCTCACTTCTTTGTTGTTTTTGTCTATCTCAGCACGGTCCTGTGTTCCTCGCCGTGAACTGAAAATGGTATTTGGGAGACAAACAACTTCATTCCGCCGTGCATCAGTAATTAGCTGTGGAATTAACGGGCTTGACGTGCCTCCACAGATCAGCCGGCCCTCCAGGGAGGCCCGCGGGTCCAGGCAAGCCGCATTTCCAATTATTGTGTTGAATTGCTAATTTAGTTATTGTGCCTGCCGTAATTGTGATGGGTATTGGGTGTGCGATTCAATTTGTTTTAAATATTTGTGGGCCGGCAGATTGGTAATAGAGCTGACCTATCTGCAGGCCCAGTGTGAGAGTTAGGAAGGAGAAAAAAAAACAAAAGGAAGAGACTACAAAGATGTTGTAGTCCCTCATCACACACACACACACACACAGTGACATACACTCTCTCAATCTCTCTCTCCCTCTCTCTCATCATCTTAGTATGATCTGCTTCATCCCTTCTAAGACTGTTGAAGTTAAAAAGCCTGAAATTTAGAAAAATAGCACTTTGATCATGTTGAGGGAGCGAGGCACTGAGCATTAAACAGGGAGAACACTGAGGACTCCGGTTTGATGAGGAGCGTCCAGGGAGGCGTCGCCTCGCTCCCCTGAAATATCAGAGCAGGAGAGCTGTTGGTGAAGGTGGCTCTGGTCCTGGTCCCACCAGGAAACCAGTTCAGCTGCCTGGGATCAGGGTGTGTGTGTGTGTATAGGTTAGACAAGTTAGCTGCTTCACACACTGGAGACATAATAGGAGACAACAACTGTTCTAAAATGAAGCAGGATTCAGTCAGACGTGATATCTGTAACTGGAAAAAACAAAAAACTGCATCACCTATAGCATCAGCATTGTTGCTATGGTAACGTGATGCTGTGGTCTACGAAGACAAAGGCCACGAAGGCCAAGCCAAAAAGAGGCGGCGTGGTCTTTTTGAAATGCTTTGAGATGCAGCCCCAGTTTATACGTGACATAAACTGTGCTCAACCAATCAGACACAAGCACATTCTGTCTATGGCAACACTTCCTTTGATCAATCATTAGATCAAATACTAAAACTGACCCATTGAAAGACTTTGAAGCACCAGGGCAGGGCTTTCAGCGGGTTTCCCATGATTCAGTGAGGCAGCCGCTGACATAGTAAGACAGCATAGATTTTCATATTGACCCACATTTACAACATTACCACACAATAACTATGACAACAAAAGAAAGTGGCTGCTTTAAAAACAGCAATAAAGAGAAATAAAAAGATAATATTGTTGAGATGCAGGACTTCAGTCAATAACAGTTCTTATCGACTGTGACATTGGTAACTGATGCAAACTTGCAGGTTTGGGGTCCAGTCCTCACTGATACTGGGCGTGAGCGAGGTACACACTGGAGTCTACAACTTACTCACACTGGGCAATTTCTACAGCCACCAATCAACCTGCAGGTTATCTGGAGGGAACCCACACAGGGAGAACATGCAAACTCCAGGGTTTGAACCCAGAACCTTCTCTCTGTGAGGTGACAGCGCTGACCACTGCACCACTGTGATATTACATACATTACATACATTATATATCATAAAGTGACTGATGGACGAGCCTTCACCTGCCAGGAGTGTGGCCAACATTAAAACCAGCAGGACTCTGGTCTGTGGGTAAAGGTGCTAATCACATTGTGAGCCAGTTTTTCCAGCTCTCATTATGATTCCATTTTCCCTCTTTTCCTTTCACAAACTCTTATAGTGTCATTTTCTATTATTAAGTGATATGGAGAAAATATTCTGGAGTCCTCGTCGTCAAATAAAAGAGCTGTTTGTGTGTAGAAGCGTTTGCTGAGGGTGGATTTGAATTTCACAACAGTTTAGAGAGCTCATTGTGGAAGATGATTGCTCGTGTGTGTGTGTGTGTGTGTGTGTGTGTGTCCCTGCTTTCATCTTGATGCTGCAGCGCATGTGTTTTTTCTGTCCTCCTGTCACCCTGAGGTCAATATGAAAGACTGGGGGCTGAATGGGACCTCTCCAGGTCTTTGAAATCTCTTGTCCGGCCTCTATGGAAATACTACACGTACACACACACACACACACACACACACACATGCAGACACACACACGCAGACACACGCATATACTGCGTGCACAACGACAAAAGGTGCATGTGGAGAAACTCATTCACACACACACACACAGATGAAGCGAAAACAACCATTTACACCTGGTGGGTGTTTGATTATCAATTAAGCTACATCTCTCTCTCTCAGGCTGTTTAGTCCCCAAGGTGTTCAGCTTTGCCTCCTCAATCAATCTACATCACCACCTACCAGCACATTGTCTCTTTGTGTTTGTGTGTTTGTGTGTTGTTGAGACTCACACTGTTATATCGTAACTGATGCTTTGCATTATTCTTTGCATTTCTAACTGATGTAGTTTGTCATCAGTTTGTGGCTAAATGTGAATGTAGACTCTGGGACTGGTTTTAAAGAAGTCAGATTGTATTGAAGTCTATGGGAAAATGTCCCAACTTCTCCTTGATTTATTAGCTCAGTAAACGTTTTCCTAATGAGTTTATGGTCTCAGTCTCTAGTTTCAAGTCTTCAATACAACACGATGTTCATTTTTTAAATGATGGTCCATTTAGAGGAAAATAGACCAGAAAGCAGGGGATAGATTAGGGGGCGTGGCTACTGTGTGATTGACAGACTGTACCACCCAATCAGGACAGAGGACAGAGCAGGTCAGCTCCACCCCTCACTCCTCCTCAGCTCCACCTTCTCTACTGGTTTCAGTGAACGAAGATGGCCGACGGACACGTTACATCCTAGAGGCTTCAGAGCAGCAGCTCACAGACGATGGCGACGTCACGCTGGACTGACACTTGGCAGCACATGAACCAGTTCTCCACATCAGCTGCAGCTGAAGATGGCGGAGTTAGGATCTGAGTGCGACTGGCTGTGACACAATTTGTAAACAGAACACAGCATAGTGGGAAAAGAACAGCGGCAAGCAGACAAACAGCCAATAGACAGATAAAGATCACAACTTCCTATCAGGACTTTCAGAGTAAAATCAGAGCAAAAACAGGATGCTGATCCTGGCTTGTGATTCTATCCAAAAAGATTGTCATGTGATTAAAAAACTAAACTAAATAAAAAATACAACTATGATGTGACTTTACAACTGATCAAATTATCTGAACAGATGCAAAAATAAATGTCAATTCAAGTTTAATGATATTATACAGCTGATTTTTTTTTTTTTTTTACATAAACAAGTAGCATTAATATTTTTAAGCTCTTGCACAAAGGCAAACTTGAACCAATGGCACATAAACACAACCTAACAACTAAGCACATGCTCAGAAATGTGACCACATGCACAAACACGCACTGCGTGTAGAGTAAACACAAGAAGACACTTGTCACAACCCACCCACACCATTATCTTTGATTTGAAAATGCTTCTTAATTTGCCAATTGCTTTCTTCCTGTGACAAACATGAGGCTGATAACAATCAGGCCCAGTCGTCCCCAAGTGCTGGAAATAAAAAAAAAGGCAACAGAAGAAGAAAGAAGGACAGAACCTGCACTGCAACAAAAACGTAGAAATGAGCAGGATGAGACAGGTTGGAAAGAGAAAAAAGAAAGAAGACAAAAAGGAGAAGTGCAGGGGTTTGAATTGTTAAAAAGGCCAGGGATGAGAGAAAGAGAGAGCCTGTCAGCTAAGGCAAATGAAATCAATTTGAGAAGCATTGAAATAATTGGTTTCTTAACAGAACGGTGTCCTGGATGCCGTCTACCTCTTTGTATTTAGCCTCAGCCACAGAATAAGTCCACCTCTGGCTGGAATGACAACATCAACACCTTGTTTTTATTCAGAGCTGTTACAAAGGTGTGGGTGTGTGTGTGTGTGTGTGTGTGTTGTGCAAAGAAAAACTCCTCTAAAATGCCATAATCAAAGTGAAATCATATCAACAATTGCAGCACATTGGGTTGAATAACATTCAAAATCCAGCAGTGTGCCCTTTTTTAACTCAGGCGATGGAAAACTGGAGCAGAAAAGGCCTTTTATACTCAATAATGGGGGCAGAAATGGAATCAAACCAGTGTGATTGCCCCGTGATTCACGCCAAAATGCATCTAATCTCACATTAAGATACATTAATCTGCTTTATAATTGACATTTTAAAAATAGCACTTATGAAATTAACAGAGAAAAGGGGAGAAAAGGCTTGTATGGTCAATTACAACTAACACTTGGGCTTGGCACAGGAGCCATTGGACACAAGCCATAAGTATTTAAATTACACAGAACCAGAGGGCCTGATTACAGCAATGCTGAATTTAGAAGCAGTAATTGTAGTCGCAGGCTCACAATGATGCTATTCACAGCCTCTTGTTGGAGGGAAGAGGGCTTTCCTGACACACGGTAAAGGGCTGGGATTTAAATTACGATGATGACGTTCAGGTGTCATGTTGATTAGAGCAGCTCTGAACATGTATCATTCACACACTGACAGGAATCACACACACACACACCGAAAAGTGCTGTAGACACACGGTTGGGTTTTCATACTGGGTCACTCAGAGCTGAGCAGCTGATTGGTCTCTGAGATCTACCTGACGGTTCATTCGTTTGCTGAAATGACCATGAAATACACATTTATAGTGATGATAATAAAGGTAACAAGACAGCGAGAATACATGGGAAATATTTCACCCAGCAACAGACATAATTTCACTCAAAGAGACACAAGGAGGAGATATTTTAACGCACAAAATACACAAAAAGAACACACAACAAGTGCAAGACAAACTGTGAACAATGACAAAGATATGAAAAAACATCAATACAAAAAAAAAACCCAATGGTGCCAAACAAAGCCTGTTAAATTGTAGTGATAGTGACAGTAACATGGGAGACTCTGATTTTAAATGAGCTGTATGAAAAATAATCTGAATAAAATACTGTTGCATATAAACAGTGTGGGTGCAGATCTGCATGTTGAGGTATATGATGAATAGTGGCAGTGTCCGTCGGCCATCTTGGTTTGTTGAAACCAGTAGAAACCATCTTTGGAGGAGAAGGTGGAGCTGAGGAGGAGTGAGGGGTGGAGCTGACCTGCTCTGTACTCTGTCCTGATTGGGTGGTACAGTCTGTCAATCACACAGTGACCACGCCCCCTAATCCATCCCCTGTTTTCTGGTCTATTTTCCTCTAAATGGACCATCATTTAAAAAATGAACATCATGTTGTATTGAAGACTTGAAACTAGAGACTGAGACCATAAACTCATTAGGAAAACGTTTACTGAGCTAATAAATCAAGGAGAAGTAGGGACATTTTCACATAGACTTCAATACAATCTGACTTCTTTAACAACCAGTGGAGTCGCCCCCTGATGGTTATTACATATAATTGATTGATTTTCCAGCTCTACGTCCACTTTCACAGACGGTCTTTGGTTTTAGGAAGGTTTTTGGCGGCTGCAGCTGCGAGGGCCCTGACCTTCATAGACTCCGACCTCCAGAGACAATAAACAATACAAATATTTAACTGCTAACCTGCTAACTTAGCTACTAACCTTCCTTCACACTGGTGATGAGGATCGAACTGAAGCTGTTCAGTGAATCCCATCACTGGTCTGATTAAAGGTCGTACAGACTGAGAATGGGTTTGTGTTTTAAAGCAGAGGGACCAATGTCTCCGGTGCAGGACCGAAAGTGATGATGTGGAGGTCATGATGGTGTCAAGTGTGTCTGACTCTGAGTCCTGTCATATTAATGTTTTCCTTTTAGCTCTAACCCTAAAAGCTAACATTCATTAATCATTCAGTTTTTGCCACAGCCACAGTCCTGTTACCTCCGTCACACTGTGGTTTTCAGCTTCAGATCTTCACTGGTATTAAATTTTAGATGTAAGAAATGGTTTCACTGAAATGTATTTTATAGATTTTGATGTAGCTGAAGTCAGAAAAACACATGTAAATCCACTCAGTATCATTTTGGACATGTCTCTGTGTCTTATAGGCAGACATCTGTCCTCGGAGCCCAGCAGCCTGTGGCCAGGAAATGGTTAACACAGAGGCCTCAGCTACAAAGGCAGACCACGAAATGTCACAAATCAAAAACTCAAAGTTTCACAACCACTGAGGGGAAAAATACCACACCACAGCCACACCACGATATTGCCTTTTGGTCTTGACTTGATAGGGGCAAAATGCATATTCATGAAGTAAGCAACTTGTGATCCCAAACAAAGTAAAGCCCTGGCTTAGGGAGATTGGGCCCGCCGTTAATGACTTCTTCGTTTTAAGCCCGCATAAGAAAGCCCCCCGATTTCCCCGCGCTTGTAGTCCATGAGAATATTTAATACCGTTATTAATCATTTTTAATCCGTTTGCTTTTAATTAAGAAACAGCATGTTGCTGTCCTATCAGCCTGTGCCAGCGCACAGATTAATTGTAGCTTAAGATAGCCGGCCGTGATTGGTGTAATGTATTAGCTAACAAGACGCCCGGCTTCTAAAGATACTTGTACACTACCTTGGGAACTTGGCACCACTCCAGGGCCTCCCCCCTTCCCTCCCTCCCTCCCTCTCTCACTCGCTCTCTCTTAGCCCTCTATCTCTCGTCCCGTGTGTCTTTCTCGTTTGATGCTGCAGTCAGGCATCTTTGGGAAACCTTCCCTCTCATCTCTGTATGCTGCTGTGTTTGTAGCACCGTTGCTCTGATGGCAGGCCAGGCTATCCCTGATGAGGGGCCGCGGTGGAAAGAGTCTTTCATTCTGTCCCTGGTCGGGGGTGATACTCTGTAACCTATAGCCCCCGGCGCCAGAGGCAGACTCTTTTTCAGACTAGTACAATTTGACTCACTTGGCCCCCACGTCTGGATTAGGCTGTCAGGAAATTGTAGCTTTATGGTTACATCCTCATTAGGCTGTTGTTTTTTTTTTGTGGGGGGGGGGCTTTACAGAAACTATTACTGGGATGACACTGGGAAGCAGAGGGACCTAAAGGAGACGCTGTGATGCCAGAAGGAACGTCATCAGCTCCCTGAGTGGAGCTGATGAGGAGGGAGGCTGACCCCGTCACATGTGACTGAACGGCAGGTGGTATTCAGATTTGACTCCATGCTGGGAGGGGGGTTTGGATGGACTGTGAGCTTTCTATGCTGCTAATCACCCTGATACAGCTGCTGCATAAAGGTTAAGGAGCAGAAACACATCATCACTTTTCATTGATTTCTTTTCCCTCCTTTAATGGCTCAGATTTAAAACTCTATTTTCTGCCTTTGGCCTCCAGCTTCTCTCCTTTTTTTCCCTTTTTGTCTCCACATTAACAGAAACAGTTGCTTGCACCTCTTATCCAGTCATGACACCGCTAAAACCGCTGTCGTCCTCCAGAGCAGAACAAGAGTCGATCATTTCAGTCAAATGGCCAAAACAGCATCTGTTTACGTCGAAGTCCTCTAGTGGCCGTAGGAGTCATGACGAGAGGAAAGGATTAGGCATCAAAGTCTGGATGGATGAGTCTGCAAAACTGTTTGTTGAATGAAGCAATACTTTTATACCTCAGTCACAGGGTTATGATGAGAATAAATACATGACCATGAGTCACAATTTTAACCCAAACCAACAATTTATCTCAATCTAAACAAGTTGCTTTTTGTATTTAACCTGAACAAATCTTCACTGTAACGTAAAACGATTTCAGTGGTTTTAGGAGGAACAGACTAATAAAGTCATTTTGTCATTTAATCTGGTCCGTGTCAACCCACTGTGACGTCACCCACTGGTCTGTGAACTGTTACTCCAAAAATCGGACATCTTGGTTTTTTGAAACCATATCTGGAGGAGAAGGTGGAGCTCAGGAGGAGTGAGGGGTGGAGCTGACCTGCTCTGTCCTCTATCCTGATTGGGTGGGACAGTCTGTCGATCACACAGTAGCCACACCCCCTAAACCATCCTCTGCTTTATGGTCTATTTTCCTCCAAACAACATGTTGTATTGAAGAAGACACTAGAGACTGATACTGTGCACATCATTTAATCCAGTGAAGTGAGTCTCCTGGGACCCCGTCTAAAGGCCTTAGGAGTCTCCTGGTCCCCTGACATCTGGAACGAAACTTCAGCAGGACTTTTATTTTAACTGTTTACTGATAAATGCTGCGCCTGAAGTACAGAAATTCAATATACAGTTATAAAAGAAAACAATGAACACAGAGCAAATGAAGAGTGAAAACAATAAAAGCAAAGTGTTAAATTCAGTGTTTCTGTGTTGTATGGAAGTTAAATAATCTGTGATGATCTGAGCTACAACTCTGATGAAAATGGAAACCTGCCACAAAAATCAGATTACATGAGTGCCTCACAGTGTGTGTGTGTGTGTGTGTGTGTGTGTGTGTGTGTGTGTGTGTGTGTGTGGAGCTGGGTGTGATGGTAATTTAGTGTATGAAAGAATAAATAGACGGCTATTTTCAGTACTAATCTCAGCATCTGCCTCAAAGGGACTCTTTCTCTTTCTATCTCTCTCTCTCGCTTCTTCACACACACACATACATCCTCTACACACCTGTCTGTCTGAAACACGCACACACAGACGCTAGTCTCTCCAGTGAAGAGGAGCCCATTGTGTGTGATGAGAGTTAGATTGGATGGCTCCCTGGGGAGCTGCTCTCCATTAGCTAAGGTGATCTAACAGGTAATCAGCAGATAATTAAAAGGCTTCACTTCTCTGATGGGAGGGGCTGAGGGAGTCACAGTTTTGTGTGTGTGTGTGTGTGTGTGTGTGTGTGTGTGTGTGTGTGTGTGTGAGATGCGTGCACACACGTGAACTTGCATGCATGTGTACCTGTGTGTATGTGGCCCTTTGTGAATGTCATGGGGGCAGGAGGCTCGTGGTCGTTCTGCGTTATGGCGGGACATGCATCACTTTTATAGACACTCCATCCTTCCTGGAAAAGTATCTGAGATGGAGATTGGAAGGCGAAGTCCAGGTCAAATTATCCAGGACGTCTGATACGGATATGGACGAGTGCGTCGCACCGCCACAGTAACATATTGTGCTCACTTCCTGTTGCTGTTCAGGATCAGCCAAGTCAAACAAACACACACACATTATTAACTTAACATCAAACCAAGTGTTAATGCTGCAGTTAATTGAGTTTATTGTCATGGCATTGTAACTGTTTAAAATACTCTTTATAAAACTTACAGTGCAGTGTGGTTTGGGTGAACAACATGTCAGGAAGTAAAATATTTAATTAATAGTTAATAGTAAAATGTAAGGACGAAGTAACTGCATCGACTAATCTATAACCCTTAATGTGTTTAAGTTTACATTTAATATTTAGACAAATTCATTTAGTTGGACACAAGAACTGCCAGGGATCCAGCAGCCAGTAAAATTTACCTGCTATTAGAATGCATTGATTTTCAGCAGTTAAGGTTTATTTATTCATCATGCTAGTTGTTATCCCTTTATGCTACTCACTAGATAAAATCACAATGACAAAACTTTATTTGTATAGATCTTTTGTTAACGATGTAACAGGCCGCTCCAGAGAAATTAAGAAAAGGGACACAGGGATCTGCCGGAAATTGTGTGAGGCCTAAATAAAGTTCATTTTGTGATCATCTCTGCCTCAAACCTCAAACTCCATCAGATCCAGAACCAACCCAGGACACATCCAGTCCTGAAAGCACCAGACTCTTCTTCACTCAGGTCCCTGAAGTCTGAGTTATGATGATGCAGCTTTATCAACTTGTTGGCAGTTACAGGCATAAATGGCCATTTTTTTAAATCTGGTTTTGTCTCGACAACAATCAACAATCGATGATGACGCATTACACACGTTTGGGAAAAGTCTAAGACTTGTATATTTTATTAAAACAAAGTTACACACAATCAAAAAGCTGTTCTGGTTTTGTAGCAGGACATTTAACAGTTTCATTCTTTTCTGATGGACAGACTTTGTAATCGAGAAACTGTGTTGAAACTAAAATCTTTGGCACATATGTCCATGGCATAATATTTAGTTACTCATCTTAAGATAAGGTGAAACGCTAAAAAAATAACCAGTAGTAAATACGACATGTTCCATTTGTTGTTAAAGTTAAATCCATGATCACACTCACATATTGTTGATAATTAACTACACAGTTAATTAATCTTGATTTCTATCTTAACTCATAGACGATAGTGATCCCAACCCCTAGACTGATAACTCTCCTGTCTTATCCAGTATCTTTCCCATCTAGGAAATTATTTTTGGTTCACGTTCTAAGGTTTTAAAACCACGAGGAAATGAGGAAATGATTACTTTAGCTTTTTTTGGTTAATAGCACAATCCTTCTTAATGATACAGTCTTCACGAGGAAGGAAATGGCACAGTGATGGACAAAAATCATTTCAGGGTATTCATCAGTGTTTATCCCGTCAGCCTTCCGTTCCGCTCTGTTATACCCACATGCAGTTTTTAGCAAAAACCTTCATCCTCAGTATAAAACACAGAGCCCGCATGTCCACTGGATGTGGCTGAATCCTGCTCTGACTGGATCTTAAACGTCGGCACAGCCGACCACAGCCACAGGTACGAACTCCACTGTGGGACCACCTCCACTTCAGCAACCTCCTGGCCACTTTGCTGCCATTAATAAATGAAGCCCTTCACACATTGAAAAGAAAAAAAACTTGACATTGCCTCTGAACATGATCCAACCAGTGATTACGTTGCCGCTACAACTGAGATATCAGTCGTATGTTCAAACCCCCTGATCCATCCCTGATTTGTTAACCCATACGTCCACCCCGACCAATGCTACCACCCCCCCCCCGAACTCTTCCTTCGCTCCTGTCAGAGTTAACACAACCACTTGATGGCACCTAACAGTAAAACACGACCAATGGGCTCTGTTGAGAAAGAGAAAAACATCATTTCTGGATAAAGGGTTCCACCTTGAGCCTGTTAGCATGCTAATGTTAGCATTTGCCTCAAAGCTGCACATGTGCCATTTTATCTGTCCAGCTCATTAAACTTGACCACAAAATGAATCCTGATGACATTTAACTGTTTGTATAATGTCTCCTCAGACTTCTGAGAAAGTTGAATCTACTGGACTTGACTCTGACGACACTAACGAACCAGGTTTTGTCAGTGGCCTCGTTAATGATCCCGCCGAGCCTAAATACCTGTGTTTCCCCACCACTCAGCCAGAACTGAAGAAGCCTCTCGGATGAAGGCGAAACGTCTTCAAGAACCCACAACAAAGTCCAGCTGCCACTTTCTCAGAGACCAGGACGACTGAGAACCTTCACAGACTTCTCCTGGGAGAACAATGACTTTTTAAATAATAGAACAATCAGTGAGATTCATGAGTCATAAATTGTTTTATTAATCATATATTCTGTTTGACAAAAGCAACAAATGTCTCACAAATCTCTGTTCAGTGTTATTTGTGTGTCTTTGACATACACACAATAAACCAGTCTCTACCCAGTGCAGAATAAAATCGAAGTGAAATGGTCACTGTCCAAAGATTTTGGTTTTATCTCATTGGTTATATGAACATGTAGCATTTATTTGTGCGACACACACACTGGGCCACACAAAGACCCAGTGCTGTCCTCACACAGTGTGTCCACAGTGGCGTCTGACAGAGAAGGGCTGCGATTAAGCTGATATTAACAGATAGGTCAATGTCTATTTTCTGCTCCACTTAAAGCTTCACTGCTGTAAAAATTGCCCCCTCTTCCTGAGAGGAAGCACAATACAGAGAGAGAAAAGACGTGTAGGTGTGTGTGTGTCAGTGTGACATCTACATGAGGTAGAAACAAGTTGAGGCAAATCAATACTTGCCGACAATGGATTTGATTTGAGGTGAGGGTTGTAATGTTAGATGGATGTCGAGAATGTTACAAAACACACACACACACACACACACACACACACACACACACACTTGGAGACACTCATTCATTTAGCTCACTGTACAAAAACAAGGCGAGATTTTTGTTTTAGGCAAAGAGAATTTATATAACTGCATTTTTAACAACAAAAATAATAATATGACTCCACTGGTTGTTAAAGAAGTCAGATTGTATTGAAGTCTATGGGAAAATGTCCCTACTTCTCCTTGATTTAATAGCTCAGTAAACGTTTTCCTAATGAGTTTATGGTCTCAGTCTCTAGTTTCAAGTCTTCAATACAACATGATGTTCATTTTTCAAATGATCGTCCATTTAGAGGAAAATAGACCAGAAAGCAGGGGATGAATTAGGGGGCGTGGCTACTGTGTGATTGACAGACTGTTCCACCCAATCAGGATAGAGTTCAGAGCAGGTCAGCTCCACCCCTCACTTCTCCTCAGCTCCACCTTGATGGATGATTTATTCTGGTTTCAACAAACCAAGATGGCCGACAGACAAATTAGAAACTGGATGCTTTGAAACAGCAGCTCACAGACTGTTCCACCATGATCTAATGATGTTTTGAATATTTCAATTGCATTTACCCCTTTGTTGAAATATCCCATGTTCACTTTTTTCCATTAAAATTATTCCTAGGTGTTTTATACACAGATAAACCTGTTTATAAAAGCCAATAGACTCCTTTTCCATTGCTCTTGGAGTTTGCCGGAGCCTGATCGGAGCCAGAGCTGACAAATACCCATGTCTACTGCAGAGTCAGACCAATTACAGCCTTTTCCATTGCCAACAACAGCCTGATGTTAGCGGGTTTTAGCAGGTTTTTTGACCAGTGGAGGGGGTTTAGAGTGAATCTGCAGTGGAAATTGGTTGGACAAGACAGAAGTCTCAGTTCAGGGGCAGCATTCTTGGGAAGAAACAATCTATGAAGTGAAGGTGGGACCCTATGAAACCAAACTTGGTTTGGTCTACAGGGGATTTCTACTGTCCATCTTATTCTCTTTTTAAAATGTCATAAGCAATAGATCTTGGGATAGAATCGTTTTGGGCTGAGAAGGATTCACTTGTTGGTTTCCTTCATTTCTTGGCTGCATTTTAAGAAGCCTTTGAAATGGAAGTTTGTCAGATAATCAGTATCTCCATTTTTGGCATCAACAATAAATTGAGGAATAAATGGCTGCAATTAGGCAACTTCATTGGCAAGCACTACACCGACAGAGGAGATGCAGATCAATGGTTTATTGGAAGTAAAATGAACGAGTTGTGTCTAGAGGACGGGACTGACTCAGGTGATGGGGGAGCAGGATGATGGCTGCAGTGTGGGAAAGGCTTCCTGATGGATCCACTAGTGTTTCTGTGCTTGGCTGACCCCCAAAAGACTTGAGAATGGGATGAGTTTGATGAAGACATCTGGGACTTCTAGGCTTGGCAAGACCTGGTGGCTTTAATCAGGAACTTGTTCGCATTTGTGCATCCAGCCAAATTCTCTGTTCTAATCTGAGTTAATTGAGCCTCATCTTTACTTATGTCCACTCTGACTTAAGATGAACAGAAACTGACATTGAGAAACACCCGACTGGGGCTTGGTGAGCAGCGAGCACATGTCGAATATGAGCTGAGAGGAAAAAAACCTAATCAGGGTAGGATCGATCTCTGTAAGAACGCTGATTGACACATTTCTCCCATGGGTGGGCGGTCGGGTCATCAGCATTAACACGCAGATGCAATGGTCAATTTAGAAAACACACAAGAAGACACAGGAAACCCTATAGCTGGAACACACACAGGCTCTTTAACATGTATAGGAACACTTGTAGAGAGCACTTAGAGCCGATGGGGAGGTGAAAAGATGGAGCATTTAACCTCAACTATAACACATACAGAGATGGGCTCATACTGTATGGTGTAATGTAGGCATTTACCTCTGTAGGGGGGCACTGAGAATATGAGCAATGATCCAAGGATGTGTGTGTGTGTGTGTTAAAGTACACACACACACACAGCACGTGTCCCTGCATCAGCATGCTCCTACCCATGTGTCCGAGGGGTATGAATTTGTTTGCTGATATGCATTTGCTTGTGTTTAGGCGCACACACACACACACACACACACACACACACACACACATACACACACACACACACACACATACAATTCGGCTGTTTTTAAGTATGTTTGCATGCACACATTTGGCAGAGAGGTGGGGGTTAAGCTGGTGCCGAGGTTCCTGTAATGAGTAAGCATTGGGTGGCCGGGGCTAAGATAAATGGCGGGGGCCTGCCACTAGTGCAGCAGTCAGCAGGATGCACCAGGGCCGCAGGCTTGTTTGTGCCAAATGGAGCTCACAAAATATCAAAGGCCAGCCATCCAGAAGACGCAAGCGTCTGACAAATTTTAAATTAGCCAGAAAGAGAGAAGGGGAGGGTGGGGAGGGGTGGAAGGAGAGAAGGAGGTCTGGGAGGTGGAGAGAGAGAGAGAGAGAGAGACAGGAGGTGTACAATGTGGGATGATGAAACAAAAGATAAGAAATAGGCGGACGAGTGTAAGAAAGTGTGAGGGAACAGATGAACAGGAAGGACGAGGAGGAAAAAAATGAAACTAAATTATGCAATTTTTGTGTCATCCAGCGATATCCACAATCTCTCCTCCCTCCTCTCCTCCCCATTGTTTTTTTTTTTTGTGCCATAATGGTCAGAGCCATTATCGTCATTAGCCGCTGGAGCTGTTATTATTCCAACTGCGTAGTTACAAGAATTTCAGTCGGGCTGGTGAGTGCAACACAAACATAAACACACACACAAATACAGGAGGGAAACACGCTCTAAGCTGATTGTGTGTTCAGGTGTTTGTATATATATATATATATATATATATATGTATATTTGTATGTTTGTATATTTGGACTATTTCTTCCATTTACTGATCTGAACCCAACTCACATCAGCTCAAGACTCTGCTACTGGTCCACGAGACCCTGAAGAGAACCAGCTCTCAGTAATACTGCAGATTTTACAAAGCTGGAAAGTTTTAATGATCACAATCATTTTAATTTTGGATGTAAACAAAAATAAAGTGGTCACATGCCAGAGTGATGGACCAGAAACGTGCAGTTTGCAGATGAGGCTGTGTTTTTTCCCGATAAAAGTTGCTCCAGGTTCAATTTAGAAAAGTAAGGCATCATTATTTCTGGGGTGATGTAAGGTGAAGTCCTCTAAGTAGGAGGAAGAGTTGGTGAAGAGGTTCAGACTTCAAATCTGGCCCAGGCCTGAACCTCTGACCATCCAACACACTCCCTAAAAGTGGACTTAGTCCAGATGACTCCAATAGCTCAACACAGACGATCACTGATGTCACAAAGATGCTCAGAGTTACAGCTGGAGACTAGTTGAGACCATGGAGCAGAGGGTCCATGGTAGGACGTGATGGAGGCAGGACTCTCACAGGTGGAGCAGGGTGGAGGGAGCATCAGGATCTGTAGCTGGACCTGAACATCATGGAGGGGAAATGGATTCCCAGGTTTATCAAGGTCCTTTTCCTCAGTCTTTAGTTTCAAGTCTTCAATACAACATGATGTTCATTTTTCAAATGATGGTCCGGTTAGAGGAAAATAGACCATTTTTCCAGATAGACCAGGTTTCTTCTGGTTTCACAATAGCCAAGATGGCCGACGGACAAATTACAAACTGGAGGCTTCAGTACAGCAACTCACAGTGGGTTATAATAATATATATATATTATCATTATAATATCATTGTGGCTCCACCTGCTGAGGCTCAGGAGAAGAAAATGAACCAAAACACCAAAGGAAATCCACCTTCTGGACTGGTCCAGTCAGAGATCAGACCTGGATCCAGTAGAGATGCTGCAAACTGAGCTGAAGAGCTGCTCACTCCAGAAATCCTCAAACAGTCTGAGCTGAGGCTGCTCTATGAGGAGGAACGGTCCAGACCTGTTCACACTGGGCAGCTCTGATCAGCTGCTGGTCTCAGGTTCAACCACAACTACAAATGGCTCCAAATCCAGCTGTGATCTTTATACACTTCACTCCCGGCCTCAGCGTTTTGCCAGCCCCTCCCTCCTCTGTTGTCTGAATGAAACTGCTGGGCCCACCTAGTAAAAGAGTTTTCTTTTACTAATGCCAATTTATGGCCTAGCAAGAGCTCCCTCTAATCTTTTCCTACTCATTACACACAATTTCTGCGGCGTTGAGCCCGGGTGCCGATTGGTTCCTTGCAGTGTGTGCAGCGAGGGGTGCCGTGATTGTTTATTATTTATTTGTTTGTTTGTTTATTTATTTACACCAGTGCCCCCCTCCCCTCCACCTTCTTCTCTTTTTTCCCTCTTTCTTTACCAAACCACGTTTCACTCCCACGGTCCCTCGTCTGCATTTTCTATGAATAATCAAAGTGGCGCTAAAGCATGTGGCTCCGCTTCCCTGCATCCGTTTCTCCAGAACAGTCTGAAGGACGAGAGACTGTGAGCAGATGTAAGGACTTTTTTTAAGGGTTTAATAAATCAATTTGTCAACTGTAACGCTTCCTACAATAGCTGTTCACATGCAGTTAATTAATCCTGGATAACACAGTATAACATACTTATAATCATATACAATGGCACATCTTTATAAACAGTGCTTTTTATTGCATATGTACATAAACAGTTAATAAAAGATTTTTAAACTAATGTAATAAATACTTAATATTTTATCATTTGAAACCAATATCAGGACATTATGAACAATGTTAACATTTACGATTCATACAAGTGCTTTATTACACATATTAAACTTGTAGTAAACACATTTCATCTATTTGTTTATATTTGCAAAAAATGAAAATGAAACCTTAATGAAGCATGAGTAAATAATCCATGAGCCTTTTTGATTATTTACAAAACAGTTTTTTACAGTTGTCTTTACTTACATTTACATTTACTCCTCTCTCAGATGCTTTTACCCAAAGCGAGTCACAACGAGGGACATCAGTCCAGCTTCAGTGCAGTCGAGGCCTTGGTGTCAGTATTAACTCCTACAGGAGCAGAGATGGACGCCCCTGCTCTCATAGACTTCAGGAGCTGGTTTCACCATCAGGGATCCACAAACCAGAACCATCAAAGACAACTTGAAACTAGAGACTGAACCATAAACTCATTAGGAAAACGTTTACTGAGCTAATAAATCAAAGGAGAAGTAGGGACATTTTCCCATAGACTTCAATACAATCTGACTTCTTTACCAACCAGTGGAGTCGCCCCCTGATGGTCATTAGAGAGGATGAAGGGTTAAGGCTCTTCAGCATTGGTTAATTCATTATACAGTTCTAAACACATGCTTTACAAAGCAGTGAAATAAAACATAAGCTCACATAAAGCAACAGATCAGAAATACAGTTTAAGTGTTTAAATACTGTGGTGCAGCCATGGTGATCAATAAAGATCAATAAAACCATAAAGAACAGTTTGTGTAATTCTGACGATACAAAGAAAATCGGTGAAAATACAACAACTGTATCAGGAACAGACACATTTACCTTTGGATCAGGAAGAGCTTGACAATAAAAGTATATTTTAAGAAAAAGCTGCAGCTCAACTCCACAACTTGGCAATGACATGTAGACCTACCTCTGAGGAGGGAAAACTATTATCTCAGTGAAGTGTATTTATGTAACATTTTAGCTCGGCCTCATCTGAAACACTTGGAAATATCCCTTCAAGAGCAAGTGCTGACTCTGAAGAACTAAACTCAAGAGTCAAAGAACTAGAGCTGGTTCAAACTAGCCTGTGCTGTCTCCTGCACACACACACACACACACACACCATCCAATATCTCACTTCTATGCATCAGTCCCAACAGCAAGAACATGGATACCCAGCGGTCCGTGACTATCAGCGAACAGGACAAACAAAATTAATTAAAATGCCATCGTAACTGACTCCTCGCTGTCACCTGGTGCAGAGAGGTAGAAAAGTGTCAGGAGATGATGCACTGTCATGTGGACCGCACATCGCCTCATCAAATATGCATGCATGTAATCATGCCCGCGACGCAGGAGCACTGTACACGATTCATTAAAATGCAGAATTTTTAGCGTTATCTCGTCCTGCGCGCTGATAGACGACGAGGACGGAGATCTCCTAATTTTCACTTAAACCACCTTCAGCTTGAAAATCACTTCTTTCGTCATTCATTGGCGACAGTGAGAGTCGCAGTTCTAATTAAATCTGATACTGGACCCTGGTTTGGGTTCACAGATTTGGAACACACACACAAACACACTCACACGCATGCACAGTCTCCACTAACAAAATGAAGGCTTCATGATGCTCCCGTGGCACCTAATGATAATCCTCGTTGCTTCATTACTCATCCTTAATCCACTGTTCATTACCCTCGACATAGTCTTTGTCATTCCCCCACTGGCCCACGTAAGTAATGCTATATCATATCTCCAGTTCCAATCACATTCTTACAACCATCCAGCAGCAGTCATCATTGTCGCCGAACACTCCCAGGCCCAGCTCCTCTCTAAATGGACAGGAGAGAAGGGGACATACAGAGAGAGGAAGGGACAGTGGAGGGAAAAAAACGACGAGCCGACTTCATATCAGCACGAGATTACTACTGCTGAAGAGCGGGGTGCGAAGAGTTGTGGGTAATTGTCGTGTTTTTCATTAGCGGTTAGATGAGGATCTGAAGACGAGGGAGGAAATGGCCTCATCATCATCGCTTTGTGTGTATGTGTTTGTGTATATATGTGTGTGTGTGTGTGTGTGCGTGTGCGTGCAGGCCTGTGCGTTTGCAGATCACACCCTTGATCACAACCGTCCCCGCTCACTGCAAAGGGAACAAATTGTTCTCTTCTTTTTCTCTCCGGCGGCAGGCCCCCGCCATATTCCACCATTACCTCGGAACATTGAAAGAAACAAGCCGTCCTAAATGACGAGCCGAAAGATTGCAGGAAAAGAGTGAGACGGAGGAGAAAAGAGGTTGGGAAAAAAATGGTAGTTGAGGGGTGTTGGGTTTAGGGGGTGGGGGTGGGGGTTTTGGGGGGGGTGCGAGGCCAAAAATAAGACAGGAGATGAGGAAAGAAAAAGAAATGTCTGCCAAAATTGTGATGAGACGCCACAATCGCACAGGCTGGGATGAGGAGGGAAAATTAGAGCAGAGGAGAATTGAAAAGAGACACAGATAGGACGAGGAGAGTGGAAAGACAGAGGGAGAAATGGAGAAGATAGGAGGTAATGGCTGAGGCGCTGAAAGACTCACAGAAACAAGTTGCAAAGGTTTTTCTGTAACTTTTTACAACGTGTTTTCCACCTAACGGCGAAGAGCTCTGAGAGGCCTTTTCCTCCCATGAAGCCTCTCCACTTGATTCTCAATACAGTTTTGGCATCACTATATCTTAGCTAGGCTAAGCTAGGCTAAGCTAAGCTATATGAGGCTATGTTACCTACTCAGAGATATTGTCATTTTGCATGTCAGTGCTAATATATACGATGGAGGACTGTATTTAGGGGACACACACCAAATATGGACATGAGGAGGGAGATAGTTACAGAAATATTGATGCTGATGCTGCTACATTTTTAGCCTTAGCACAAGCTTACAGCTGTGGATTCTCTATTCTCATTGTTTGATTGTTTGTTGGTAGCATGAGCTACATGTCACCACACTGAGGCGCTCACAGTGACAATAACGCTTTAGCCAATTAATTACCCCAAACAGTGTCAAGAGGACCATTCTAGCTTAGCGCTAACAGCCTCAGTTGTAATAATGTCGTGAAAGAATTAGATTTAGCATTTTGAGGCTGGTATGAGCTAAATGTCACCATGCTAACATGCTCACAGTGACTAAAGAGTATCGAGATGTTGATTCTAACTAACCTAACCTACCTGAACTATCTAACACCCTCTGTGGTAATAGGGTTACAGAATAATCTAATTCAGGACTTTGACTTCAAGGCTTAGCTACATCATAGTGAGACATGATCTAGATCATTATCATATATGATAAAAATAAATATCTTCATATGAATAGAGGAGAGAAACTAACAATCTACTTCCTGTTTATATACATGACCAGTGTGCGTCACATTATATGCATTTCCAGGTATATTAATATAGTAGGAGGATGTTTTTGCTTTAAAACACAGTTGTCTGACTCAAACTCAATCAAATATTTGATGGAAGTCTTTTAATTCGCTCTGTTGGGACAACAATGAATAAATGTTGTACAATCTATCTGTTATTGAGAGTTTAAGCCAGAAGATTATCTCCAGCTTTCAGTAAGATTTTAATTTTAAATCACAACCTGGGACATTTTCATTTTCATATTCTTTGGAATAATCGTGTGAAACCAACACAGGGTCCGTCCCCAGGAAACAGGGACATCTGGTCTCCCTGGTTTTCAGCCATGAGGCGTAGCACAGTGGAACTAAAACACTTACACAAAAAATATTTGTCAAACCACTGTTTATAAGGTCAGTAATACCTTCAAGCTCAACTCTTATTGCTCGTATTTTTTGTTGCCCTCGGTGTACAGTGCAGTCTATGTAAGATGCTTTCAGCAGTGTTAGTGCAGGGTGGGATAAGGCAGCAAACTGACAAACACAAAAGGCCTTATCAGCACTTCTTTTTTTTTTACCCCTCTCTCCCTCCATCGCCCCATCTCTCTGCAGTGTTAGCACAACAGCTTCAGAGGTTACCACTCAATTAAGCCTGGCTGTTCATTTACGGCTATGACAAAGACTACTGTCTCTGTTCCTCCCCTCTCTCCCTCTCTCTCTCTCTACCCTCTAACCAAACTTGTAATTACAGTGTTGGACAGCCTGCTCCACACTGACCCACTGTAAAATATGACCATCAATTTGGCCCTTATCCCTTCATCACCGTTCCTCCTCTTCCAATGGGGCCGGTAGATGTTGCTCACCCCAGCCCCATCCCTCCACCACTGGCCATTTCACCCCCCACCCCCTCCCACACCTCCCTTCACCTAACCCCTCTCAACTGCCACGCCGCTAAGCGTCAAGATGAGGAATATCGCCGAGCACTATCTCCCTGTAATGAATTACTTTCACTTTTAACCCCAGACAGATATCCACTTGAACTTACCTCTGCAAATCATGTTTTTTTTTTCTTTTCTTCTGCTTCATCCCCCCACCTCCACACCCTGACAACCATCCCTCTTTAAAACCACATACACTAAATTAAAATATTAAGTCAGTCCATTTAGAAGTTGCTGGTGCAAGCGTTTGTGTGATGGGATGATTGATAGCGGGGGGCGGTGGTCATGAGGGGCTGTGTGTCTGTAGGGATATATACTGTACATAATTTCAATAAAGCAGTGGAGGTTGTAATATCAGTGTAATATGACTGGACTGTGGATGGTGGAGGTTGTTGATGTAGTTGACTGAAGGGAGTGTTACTAGTGAAGTCAGTTAGTCCAGCAGACACGCACATCAGTACTGGATGATGCTGCATTATGTTTAGTGATATTTCTTCATGTCCGGTGCCAACGATAATCATGACAAAGAAATAATATTAACGGGAAGGTTGAGTTAAGGTTCGGACACTGAAGCCCATTTTACACTGGTCAAAAAGCTAAGATCTGACAACATCAGGCTTTGGTCTGCAATGGAAAAGGCCACAGTCGGCATCAGACCTGTGGGCTCTGGCTCCAATCGGCACTGATGTAAACACATCACCCGGGTGAAGGTGCTACTGTTCACCTCTTTTCCTGCTGCAATGTCTCTGAGAGCACAGACACAAACAGGGGGCTGTTAAACTAGAGACACCTCTGAGAGTGAGCTAAAGCTTTTAAGAAAAACTTTTAAAGACAAACAATCACTAATTGAAGTGCCTTTTCCAGAAGCACCAACCTGGAGGTGAGCAGTGGCAGATGAGTTAAAAAACCTGTGTATACCTGCTAATGTTATTGGAAAAAGGTTTTAAAGCACTTGGTTAAGCGTGTCGTTCCACTAGTGCAATAATAGATGTCAGTATAGAGATTCTACAGATAAAACTGGATATTATACAAATAACGAATGTACCAACACTTTTTGTTCCAGCACCTGTGACTTGAGTCTATCTTTATAAAATTATAACAGAGTTTCCTGGTTGTGGCAGGATTGCCAGCTTGCAGATTTTGATGCATAAGCACCCATCACCTGTTAGACAGTCACATTGGGTGTTTTAGCGCTCCATAACTTTCAGTATTAAACACCACATATATCAAACATCAGTTTATTTACCAATGACTTTGTTCTCCTCATTCAATTCAAGTCATCTCCCTCCCAGTATTATCACCATCTTCCCAACTTTGCGTACATGATCTTATTTACCCTGATAACAACGTGTGGCTGCTACAGTGGTTCATCCCCGGTGCAGAGCTTTACATCAGGTGCTCCACAACTAAAACAATCACAGGGATGATTGCAGGTGTTGTGCAACATGCATAAAATGAAATAGGAGTAATTTGGCTGACGTTGTCCTGGTTGAGCTGAATTGACAGTAGTGATGAAGCAGAGATCTGGTCACGGTGAGTCTGAAAGACTCTGTAATATCTGCCACAGAAAAGTCAATTAGAAAAAAGAGGCGTGGAACAAGCAGAACGGAGCTCGAGTTCGTGTGACGCTAACAACTCCAGTTGTTACTGACCAGTCGAGGAGCGAACGCGTCATGTGTCATGTTGAGGCCTAACTTAAGCTTCTACTTATTACACAAGGGCAGGGGTCTGTGGTGGTGGCAGGACGCTGCCTGTGACCATGTCATGTGACTGGCTGCAGGGATTTGCTCCCATTCACCAGAGCAACAAGGGTTCACTCACAATCAAAGGATCTCAGAGGTGTTGGATGGGGCTGAAGTTGGAAGTTCTTCCACAACAAACCTTTTCTTTATACACCAAAGCTGCAAACACGGTATTGTCTAAAATGGCCGTAAATATGTGGTTGTGTGCGTCCACGTTCTGCTGTACTTCATTTACTGAGGAAACCATGGATTATTTCCCAGTTCTTCGATTGTACCGTGTGTGCGTGTTTATGGAAAATTCACTCTTTTTAGTTAGTGCACATCACAAAGGCTCAGTAGCACAACAGGAAGCAGAGCTGCATTGCATAGGGAGGACATGCTGCTGGGAAGACTGATACAGAAAAACAAGGCTGGACTCTCTCTCTCACACAGACAGCGCTCACATACAGGGAGGACGACTGTTGCAGACACAGCTGTCCATAGGACACACAGCTCCATATGCCCTAGCCAGTGGGGGGGTGGTGGTCCTCCCAGGCCAGCTAATCAATCACCGAGCCCCCCCGTCCCGCAGAGGTCATCCCGGCTCCACAGGGCAGGGTGCAGAACCCAGAGCACTGTGCCAATAATCGCCATTTCAGCTGAGCCACAGCGAATTCCAGCTCAACATCTCAACTTATGGGAGGTCAGAGGGAAGAGGGACAAAGGCTGCGACTGTTTGGAGCAACACCGTCAGGAGATCTGCACAAACCCAGTCACTTTTTCAAACCATTTCAAAACTTCCAGAACAACCAACTAGCTGTTTACCAGTCACCGTTGCTGACAGTTCAATGCTATTTAAATCCAGCATTAACACTAACACAGTCAGTGTAGCCATTTAAAGTTGGGCTGTGTTTCATTTACCTCGGAAGTTGTGTGATGGGATCCGAACACGTTATTCGAATTTCAAATTTCCCAGTTCAAAGTGAAGGCACCGGTTTTAATTCTCAGTCAATCCCATGTGTTTGTTTACGTGTTCTTTCATTTCCATAAATATACAGACTGACATACAAGGTTATTTTGGGCAAGCAACTTATTTGGTTTAATTATTAATTATAAGGAGAATAAAGGAGGAAGTCAGGTGATTTTATATTGGTGGGAATGAATAGAGGGGTCGACTGTTTCCTGGTCAAACTGGAAGTCACTGAAGTTTCCTTTAACCACAGTCTCTCTATAGCCTTTCTTATTGTTATTATTATTACCAGGTGGATATTCATCCGCTGGTTTAACTAGTTCCCTGACAATGTGTTATTAGCACCTGGTTGAGTAACATTTGCTAAAAACCACTGGATCCAGCTGTTTTAAGTCCTAAGGGTCTTGGAAGAGTCAACGGAGCCGGGACGTCAGGATCTGTTACGGTTCTTCTCTTTTTGCTGACATGGCTTGAATGCCATTGAAAGTGTGTTTCACCTCCTCCTCACTCTGTGGTTTCACTGTGGTCATATTAAATACTCATTCTGTCTGATTATGGAGCCCAGGCTGAAGCAGTGACTTTGATGTTTGTGGATAAATCCAGAACTTGATTCAAATCCTTGACAGCAGCTAATTCTCCTCCAAGAAGTTCACACAGAGGGTCATCTGGCTGCCACTCCTCCCAGTGTCATGTCCATCTGGCCTGGGAGGTGTAATAGCTCTACTAATCTCCCAATAATAGCAGCAGGACTGGGGACGTGTCACCGGGGGACCACGGACCCACAATCCCACAAAATCAATACTTTATACCCCTCAGGGGGACCCTGCTACCCAAGGGGATGTCAATACTGTCGATTGGGTATTAAAGAACATTTCATCAGTGTCTGTGACAGCAAAAGAGAGAGAGAGTGTGTGTGTGTGTGTGTGCGTTGTGGGTCATTGATGGCTTCTGTGGATGTCCAGGGTGGCCTGTGTATATTAAGGCCCCCAGGGAGGTCCCAAGGTGATGTGCCATCCCTCCTGATATCGACAGGCGCCGTGACAAACTGTGTCGTCTCGTTTCACTGCAGTCTGTTGTATTCAGCTTCCACAGGATGAGAGGACGGACGATGAACAGCAGGTTTGTGGGCGTTTCTCTCTTTATATTGCCTCAATTCTACATGTGTTTGTTTCCATAAAGGGAACAATGACGTGTCTTTAAAAAGCTCATCCATTCAGCAGCTCTAGATAGATGAGATATTTACAGGACATATATTAAATATTAATACAGGTTTCTTTTTCTGCCTCAGGCCACAGATGTCAACCTTTAAACCAATAAACAGAGAACCAGTATTAAAGGTCCATATTGTTTAGCTGAAATATGCTGCAAGGCAAGGCAAGGCAAGGCAATTTTATTTGTATAGCCCATTTTTACAAACAGTTTGTCTCAAAGGGCTTTACATAGCATCATAACAACATCCTCTGCCCTTAGACCCTCACATCGACTGAGGAAAAACTCAAAACAAAACCCTTTTAACAGGGAAAAAAAAGAGAAACCTCATGGTGAGCAACAGAGGAGGGATCCCTCACCCAGGACGGGCAGACGTGCAATAGATGTTGTATACAGACAAGAAAACAGGTAACAATACAGAATATACACAGATGGAAATGGTGTGCAGGAGTTAATGAAGGCAGTTTTTGGTGGGAGGGAAGGCAGGGAGAGTCAGGCAGCTTAATGGGAGTAATGGGTGGTAGACTGGTTCCTGGGAGCGAAGAGCAGGTCAGTTTAACAGCAGGGGTAAAAGGGGAAGGGGTTGATGCAGGGGGTGGTTGGTGGAGAGAGATGGAGCTTCAGTGGATCTGTTTTTATACATTTGAGAGGAGCTCAAGTGACAACCCTTCATGATGTCACCATCAGTCTGTGAGCTGCTGTTCTGAAGCTCTGTACTCTATCCTGATTGGGTGGTATGTTACTCATGTTGTATTGAAGACTTGAAACTAGAGACTGAGACCATAAACTCATTAGGAAAACGTTTACTGAGCTAATAAATCAAAGGAGAAGTAGGGACATTTTCCCATAGACTTCAATACAGTCTGACTTCTTTAACAACCAGTGGAGTCGCCCCCTGATGGTCATTAGAGAGAATGAAGGGTTAAGGCTCCTCAACATTAGCTTAATGTTTCAGATCCAGAGTCTACGTCCATCTATGGAGGAGATATAAAACTACATACCAGCGTGTGCTGCATTAATTATCCATATCGTTTGTCTGTGCAGTGTTGGAGAGAAGCTGGAGCCAATCGCAGTAAACATCTGGTGAGGTCGTCACATTTAGGCAATTTTAGAGTCACCAATTAATGGGGACAATAATCTACATAACCAGTATCAACAAGCAGCCATACAAGCATAATGGACCGTCCATGTGGTGGCAGCATGTTTGCAACCAACTTGAGTGAAGCTTAAGCAACTGGCCAGCTTCCCTCCTCCACCCGTGTTGTGCTGCGGGTGCAACTTTTCCTACCAGAAGAATAATGCAGCATTTGTTCCATCGAAGAAGAAAAACCCTGCATCAGGATTTTGCTTGTTCTCACCTAGCCAAGGCCACGGGATCGTCAGTGTTCTTGCTGCGCCCGCTGCCTCTGTGCCCTGCTGCCCTCCTACCCAGCCACCACCATCTGTTCCCTGGCACAACCCTCTGCCCCCCCACCACCCTCCATGCAGGGCGGACCCAGAGTGCTGACACCCTCACACCACACACACGGGGAAGACGTGTGTTTGTGTGGTCATCCACACATGTGGCGGAACAAACAGATCGCTGACATCCGGGCGAAAAGAGCATCACAAGTTAATACTCAAACTGAACAACCCCATTTTTGTTTTTGTTCAACTGGATTTTGTTTTGTTGTAATGTTTATTTAAATGTGCATATATCCAAATAGAATAGATGTTTCTGTTGTGCCATAAATGAGATGATTCAAGGTCAAACTTATGTTTGATATGCACATATTTCCCAAAGTTTGGCTTTGTAATGTTAGCATTACAAATTTTTATAAATTATACCTACCTCCTAAAAAGTACAGTAACACTCTTTTGCAGATGAACTCTACGACTTAATCCAAATAAACAACTTCATAGTCATTCTGTTCTCTGCCAGTTTGATTGAAAAACCTCACAGTCTGATCTTTTCACATTATCATTGTACTGACCTGGTTCCCAGAGTCAGGTGACCCGGTCTTATAGTTCTTTATGGGGGACATACTTCAGGCAGTGATTTACCAGGTGCACATGTGTGTAAGTTTCATTCTTCACACAAACCTTTAACGTATAAAAATGATGGAAGCACCATGTATGTCTTTGAGGGGGGGGGGGCGTTCTGTTCCTCTGTTTGCCCAAAGCCTCTACTGGAGCCATACACAACACATCATGTGACCGGACCCCAACTGTTCCTCAGTTTTAGAAAGAGGAAGCCTGTATTGAAAACGTGCACATTAGCATAAGTGAAATTACCAGTTTGAAAATACTAGAATTAGATATTATAGATAGATATATTAGATATAGAAACTATAGCACTCATTCACATGGACGTGTCCTGGACCTTGTTCTGTACCGACATCCCAAACTGCTCCATGATTTAAAATCTGGGTGTTCACTGGGTGACAGTGTTGACAAGCAACGGTAAACAGTCTAGCACTAACGTTAACTAACATTAGCTAGAAACAGATCTACTAGATCTGCTAAAACTCACATACGCACACACGCCGACGTTTCTCCATGAGTAAAGACGACGTTACATTACATACACCACAATCATAACTATTTCTGACCGAAGCTTAAACAAAGCCTTAAGTCTCAAACAAAAAATTGTTGGATGAGGTATTTTGTCCCCACAAGGCTGTCAGACCCCATAAGTGGGCTCCTGGTATTTGGACCCCACAAATATAGTAAAACAAAGCCATACACACACACGTACAGACCTAAGTGCATGCAGCCGAGTCGCCCTGCACGGAGCTGTGCTGCATGCAGCTCATGCTCAGCCTTCACACGGTGTCACAGCGGGAAACAAGGAGACCATCAGCACACAACTGCACTGAAATGTGCATATTAAAACAGACAGACGTGTTTGTGTGTTTACAGGCAGTTGGTTTGAGCATATTGATACGAATGTGACCATTATTCCAAATGAGGATGAACAAAGGCGGCAGGACTTAAGGATCACCTGATGACAGGAAGTAATATCAGCAGAGACGTGATGAGGGTCTGTGGACCAACGGAGGGGAGGTGACGTGCTTTTAGTAAATATGAATGACATTTGTGCACATCAGTGCTGCAGTGATAGAAATGGCTTGTGTGTGTGTGTGTGTGTGAAATGCTTACATGTGTGTGTTGAGAGGAGTCAGCAGCTCCATAAAAAATGACGTTAAGGCCACTGAACTCATTTGCTTTTCCCCAGCTTCAACCCTTGACCTTTGACCTTCAAGGTCAGATTTGCCTCCCTCTCTCCCATCCCCATCCATCAGATTCTCTGTCCCAAATGGAGGGGTGTGGGGGGCATCTTTGTATCCAACCCACCTCTCATCTCTCACCTCTTTTGTTTTAACCTCTTTAGCCATCACTCCTGGAGGGGGCTGCAGTGGGAGGAGGGGTGGGGGGGGGGTAGTTTATGGCCCTGGTGGGTTATGGGTACTGGTGGGAGGAGGAGGAGGTGGGGCTACAAATCTCTGACTCGCACCAAAAGCTGTCAGTGGCGCCCCAGGGACCCTCAGGCGTCAGCCAACACGGTCACCTTGGATTGGTGGACGTATGAGACTGAGACACACACACACACACAGATTCATGCTTGCAGATGCTGGGGCGAGATAGCAAACAGAGAAGACTTGGCTATGCCGGCATGATCCCCACCTTTACACACAAACAGACGCACACATGCATACACATCGACAAGCAAGCAAACTCTGAGACTGTCACTCTGAACACACACACACTCACACACACACACACACACACTCACACACACTCACACACACACACACACACTCTTCTTCCTCTCCCTGTCAGAAACTCGATTAATATTCTAGAAGAGAGGGGGGAGGCCAGCTTGTGTTTACAAGGATTACTGCAGACTTCTTCTTTACCTCCTCGCTGCCTCCCCCCACCCAGCGCCCACCCTCGTACTGGGAGGTCTCTTTTCTCTCCCAGTTTGCTCTCGGCTGAGCGGAGCTGTATAATATAATCAGATAACCAGATCAAGATGACTGTGATGTGTTTGTTAATGAAATGGATGCTTCCCCCCCCCCAATTCCTCCCTCCCCCCTCTCCCAGGTGCAGGAGGGAGAAAGTCTGGAGGTGCTCCCCTCACCACCATCACCACCATCATCACCACCAACACCCTGCTGAGCTCTGAAGCATCCTGCAGCACGGCACCCCAGTGAGGTGTCGGTCAACAGGGCGGAGTTGGGTAAGTTGTGTGGGTGTGGTAATGGAGGTGGAGGTTGGAGGAAGGAGGTGTTAGGAGTGTCAGTGGGATGGCCTGCTGGCCTTCACCGTCTGGGGTCACCCCGCACCACCCACCCACTCTCCCGGTGGCAGCTGTGCAGGGAGTGCATCCTTCACGGGCACCGCAGGGGGTGAAGGTGGGTGATGGTGTGCATAACTGTATCTGACAATGAAGGGGAGTGGATTTGAGTTTTAGTTACACAAACATTTCCCATTTGGAGGCAGAAATAATTTGATTGGTGGAATTAAACCTCAGCGGTCGGAGCCATGTTGACTAAGCAAGTGCAAAAAGGTCTCTACCTGCAGAATCCAGTGCTGTTAATGCTAAATGAAAACTAAACAAGCTCAAAATTACTTGCCAAACAATAAAGTTGCTTTCATAGAAAAGTTTTAAACAGTAAGTGACATGAAAACTCTTTTTCTCAATGTCACCAAACTCTTAAAAAAGATTTTGGGAAATGCACTTAAGGTCCATACAGTCCAAAGGTAGATGTTAAAGGTCCATACAGTCCAAAGGTAGATGTTAAAGGTCCATACAGTCTAAAGGTAGATGTTAAAGGTCCGTACAGTCTAAAGGTAGATGTTAAAGGTCCATACGGTCTAAAGGTAGATGTTAAAGGTCCATACAGTCTAAAGGTAGACCTCCATGTGGTCTTGTGGTCTTCCGGTGGAGATCAACACTCGAGAAGATCAATACTGTTGTAACGTCTGAACAGTAAACTCTCGCATGTTTACATTAACAATCTGCAAGATAAAATTACTGTTTTTCTCAATGGAGTTTGGTGTGTTTTTAATAAGTAGTCGCCTCATCATAGGCTCATAAAAAAGCAGAATATCTAGTTATAATCATGTCATCTAATGTGTGTAGAGGTGTGTGTGGTGACACCACAGCCTGGTGTTGTTTTCAGACAAGTTAATGAAGGTAAACACAGTGAGCGGCTCTGCGCTCTGCACTCGTTCACACGCCGCAGGGGTTTAATGAACTGAGGCAGAAACTTTTCATACAGTGTAAAAGCAGCAGATACAGTAAGACTCAGCCTCATTCATTCACAGCTCAACACAGATGATTCAGTGACTTTTCCTGCTTTAACCCCATTAAATGTAATTTTCTGAGGTCTGGCCTTCGAGAGTTCAGTTGTACACTTCAGCCCTGTAAGTCAATCTTTAATCTCTGCCTCTGTATTACCAATTGTTTGGTAATTGAGATCTCTGATGGAAATGTTTATCAGTGTGACCTATTCCAACTGTCTCTGTACCGTCACAACGTATTCCCTTTCTTAACTGAACTCTGTTTAAACAATCGTTGTACCCCATGCCTCCCAAAGAGGCACCTCCTTCTATCAATATTCAGTGTATGCAGCAACTCTTTGTCAGTCATTGCAGAGTCTGTGTATGATGCTCTGATCCCTTTGCCAAAGGTTTGCCTTCAATAAAATATCAAAAGATGCCAAAACATTGTTTCTCCGTTCTTTATTTTGGATTTCCAACACAGATCACAGCAGCGTTCATAGAGAAATATTTGACTTGATTAGTGATGGAAATCTTAAGTGTTTGGTAAGTGTATAGTATTAATATCCACTTTTATATGATTAACAGATTTTAATGACCTGAATAAACTCTGCTCTCTGTTGATGAAGAGGTGCTTAACGAGCACCAAGAACCAATAATGATCCGTAATCTCAGTCACTGTCCTCAAATCTCCACGATTAATTCAGTGAGCACAGTGTTACCATAACTGATAACAATTGTCCTTTAAATGGAATCTGGCCAAAGAGGCCGATATCAGCTCCAGCACGTCTTTATTTTAGACAAACCGTTACTTTGTCTTGCATCATTTCTCTCGAGTTTCCGACGCACAAGAAAAAGCAGCATTGCTCTTTTCTGCCCCCTCCATTTCAGCCTCTAGGTGCCCTATATTAACTACATTACCCAGAGTGCAGTGCGTGATTCATGTTCATGTTCACCCCTCAACAAATCAAGTTAAACTACTTACCCACTTATTTGCAGTGAATTAACCAAACCTGATGCAGTTTCCCCCCCTGATCACTAACTCCCTCTTTTATAAAAACAATATATGTTGTATACAGCTGCGATATCTCTCGTTATTCACCGCAGAAATGAATAACTCGATGTTTTGCTGATCTCAGCCGATGCAGAGGTGAATATGAGGCTGATATCGGCCTCGTATATCGGTGTAGCCCTAGTTGGCGTCCAGCCTGGCACCAAACCCCAGGACTTGTCTGAGCACATCAGTGGAGCGGCCAGTCAAACGCCCAGCGCCGAGCCAACACCGAGCCTCCCTGCCCGGGCCGAGCCGCGCAGCTCAGCAGCAGAGCAGTCACACCAGCCTTACCAAGGGCAAGAGGGGAGGGAATACAGTGATGTACACACAGTCAGTTTACAGCTTTGTGCTTAAATTCTGGTGTACCCACCACTCCATCCCTCCTCAGGATGGAGGAGCAAACTGCTCAGCTCTTTTTCTAAGGTGTTTTTGGTCTGTGAAGAGTCCATTTACAGAGACTGATGAACTCACTGTGTGTCTGTCTGTTTCCTGATCAACTTCAATTCAACCAGAAACATGAAAATGAAGTATCCACAGTGATAAGCAGACATTCACACTGTTAGTGATTAACGAAGAACACTGCTGCTTTTATCCTGTAGCACAGTCCGCATGCAGCTGCTGTATCTGAGGAATCAAACTACATTGATCTGCTCCTTCATGCATGGTTTTATGTTCTTTATTCTGCTAAAGTTAAAACCATCTGCATGATTTACTATTTTTCACAAAAATGTGAATGTGATTTGATTCATGTTGGAATTTTGATTGAAACCTGAGAGTTTTCAGGTTTAAGTTGTTGTTGAATTTGTTCATGGTTTGTTTCAATCAGTAATTTGTGTTAGAAAAGTCGATATTTTCCATTATAATCTCCTGAGAAACAGAATCGTGGAAGTCTGACTCTGACTCTTAATTATTTGTGTATTTCTGTAAAAAAAAGTTGCAACACATTAATGTTGTTACTCATTTGACCTCAGTCACAAACTTTATCATGTTATATGTTGTGATCATCCATTAAAATAACAATAACAATACTGTGACATTATTTCATTATTAATTATAATAACATACAATTGATGTAATTTTTTATAAATCTGCGTATATTATAATTCTCTTGATATTCATTCATACTTGGTGTTGAATGTGAAGTGTAACTGTTTAAAAGTTTATGATTTTTTTTCTGGAATTGGTGTAAATAAAAATGTTTTTTAGAAATATACTCAAATATATATATATATATTTCTAGTTTTTTATTTCTGTGTTCTTTTTAAATGTAACTATATTTTATTAATTTTAAAATCAACTCACCTATATATTTTTTTATTTCACCTATTAATTGTAACTGATTTATGTTAATTTTTATCATACAGTTGTTGACGCTGAAGTGAAGCATCAACCAAGATTTTAAAAAGTTATTGTACATCTTTGCATGTTTTGTTTTTCCCTCAGGTCACAGTCATTCCTACAGTCAACCGACCAAGTGTGTGTGTGTGTGTGTGTGTGTGTGTGTGTGTGTGTGTGTGTGTGTGTGTGTGTGTGTGTGTGTG
>CM076657.1:24728516-24762410 GCA_038496675.1 Rachycentron canadum
TCTGTGTGTGTGTGTGTGTGTGTGTGTGTGTGTGTGTGTGTGTGTGTGTNTGTGTGTGTGTGTGTGTGTGTGTGTGTGTGTGTGTGTGTGTGTGTGTGTGTGTGTGTCCTGTGTTAGTATTCACACACAGCTGGTGTTAGCCTCTGTCTGAGCGACAGCCAAATATCCACTCAGAACCAAGTGATTTGCTCTTGTGTTCTTATCAGATGGGGGCTGATGAAAGGAGGGTGTGTGTCTGTGTGTGTGTGTGTGTGTGTGTGTGTGTGTGTGTGTGTGTGTGTGTACACCCACCTGTGCAGATGGCTCCCTGCCGGCTGACTCACCTGCTGCCCTGCAGGGGGTAACTAGCTAGCAGCGCTGCTAACCCAAACAGCTAGTGAACTGTGAAACAACTGCAGTCAAAACATCAAGTCGATTAGACACTAATTACGTAAGCTGCCATATGGTGCTAACTGACCTGCATACAACCAAAAACACAGGCATGTGTTTGTGTTTGTGTGCTGCTGAGGAGAAGAGGAGGCCTGTGTTGCCTTGACACTTCATTGCTAGTTATTAGGAGCAACAAATTGAATCCATTATATTGAACCGAGTCATGACAAATACACAACACACAGACAAACACACAATGAGCCTTAAAGGAACACAAAGCAGCAGAGGAAGCAGGTGACTCATGACCATTTGGCTTTTATTAATTATGCTTCACTAAACAAAGGGATGGGTGACCTGCAAACCACGAGGCTTCTGTGCTCTGAGCAGGTGAGTTGCGGGTTCAATTCCCAGCTGGCTGGACTCTCTCCTTTATAATTCTCCATCTCTCCATCCCACTCCCTGTCTCTCCACACTGTTCTGTTTAATAACAAAGGCATAAAATGGCCAAAAAACAAACAAACTTCCCTACATGTGTCAGTGTTTGTAAGGAAAACTGGAAAAAAGCTCATTCAAGCTGCACAATTTACACTTTACAGATGTTCCCTCGATGCCTCACATGCAGGTTTTATGGGACATTTTGATGGGTCTACAGTTGACATTCAAAAATGTGACAATATTAGGGGCCATTGGGAGCCCCCTTCCCATTGGGGGCCCCCTTCCCATTGGGAGCCCCCTTCCCATTGGGGGCCACAAACAGTTGCCTGGTTTGCCTCTCCTGATGATGAAATAATCATCAAGACATTAAATAATCAGTAACTATACACAAGGCAACAATCATCTTCAGTTAGTGATGTGGCAGCTTGTCGTCATGGAAGTTAGGACTCAGTTAGTCCAGGTACAGCAAACCCAGGGCCAGATTAAACTTATTGGGGGTCTTGGGGCACAAATGAGCTGCCTGGGCCCTATGGCCCCCCAGTTAATTTTTAAACAACAAAATTATTAGCTCAGTAAATGTTTTCCTGATGAGTTTATGATCTCAGTCTCTAGTTTCAAGTCTTTAATACAACATGATGTTCATTTTTTAAATGATGGTCCATTTAAAGGAAAATAGACCAGAAAGCAGGGGATGAATTAGGGGGCGTGGCTACAGTGTGATTGACAGACTGTACCACCCAATCAGGATAGAGTACAGAGCAGGTCAGCTCCACCCCTCACTCCTCCTCAGCTCCATCTTCTCCAAATATGGTTCCTTCTGGTTTCAAAAATCCAAGATGGCCGACGGACAATTTGCAAACTGGAGGCTTCAAACCAGCAGCTCACAGACGATGGTGATGTCACAGCGGGTTGGCAGTTGGTTGACACACAGTAAGTTGTGGAGTCTCCCAGGGTGAGGACCAGTTTTTGACTTTCACCCAGACCTCAGCCAAAAAATTCACTTTTTGGAACGAGATATTTTTGGCAGGAAACCATCCATCAATTTAAAGTTATTTTCTACTTGTGAAAGATAGATATTTTTCTGAGTGTGGCGCCTGGTTTATTTCCTTTTATTTCCACATGTTGCTTGTCTCGAGCCTCTTCAGACTGGGTTCATAACCTCCTGCTTAGATCGTAGACTTGCTGCAGATGATGATCCACATTGACGGGAACAACAGTCTGTGATATTTTCCTCCACCTGGGCTCTTTGAGTCTGTCAGAACCATGACTCCTCACAAACACTGACGTTACCAGAGTGTCTGTCAACACATCAGTCCCATGTTTCAGTGACGAGCTTAATATGAATACAAAATGCGACTTTTGTACGGTGGCCCTGAAGGTCAAAACAACATTTCATAAAACAAAATTAGTTTCATCATATATTTGATGCACTTATGTTTTTTTTTGTTTGTTTTTTTAATGAAAACAACTTTCAACAATGAAGAAAAAATGAATTGAAAATGTCCTGCTGTGAATTGACATCATACATACAACAGCATATGATATATATATATATATGATATGTATATATTAGTCCTATGAGCTGCACAGTGAAGGTGGTGCATGAACAGCTCTGATTTGGAAACAGACACCTTCTCATACTGAGAAACTGACAATACACACCCTTGACCACAACACACACAAACTGAAAAAGATGCTGTCAAACAGACACACACACAGTGACAGATATAGGCATGTCCCTACAAACACATCACTATCAGCCCTGACTGACAACACACACCACACAGCTCCTCCACAGACACACACAGCCTCCCTGCCTTAAAGCTACAGCAAAGTAAAGGGGACAGTAAAGGGAAAAAGACACACACAGTGTTTCTCTCTCTCTGTCACACACACGCGCACACACACACACACACTCTCTCTCTCTCTCTCTCTCTCTCTCTCTCTCTCTCTCTCTCTCTCTGCCTTTTCCCTCCCTCCTTCTCAATCCATCTGCTTCACGTTTGCATTTCATGCCTGCCGGCATTTTTTTGAAGTGGCAATACTTTGATGCAGACTGAGGGATACATTATCATTATTTCAATTTCCATGCTGAGGTGTTTTGTGTGTGTGCATGTGTGTGTGTGTGTGTGTGTGAGAGAGAGAGAGAGAGAGAGAGAGGCACAGATAGGAAGACACAGAGGAGTACCAATATGCTCTGTGGCGATGCTGTCTTCATAGTCCTGTGCTGGCGTGAAAATAAGACACTGAAGGAGAAAGGCAGAAAACAAAGAGAGTTGGGGGGGGGTGGGAGGCTGGTCGGGTAGGGGGGGTGAGGAAGGGAGATAGAGAGGAGGACCAGCATGCAGAGAAGGGAAGAAGAAGAAGAAGAGGAGGAGGAGGAGGAGGAGGACAGAGATAGGTGAGCAGAGAAAGCGGCATGAGGGAGATAAAGGCGGCAGCAGAGAGTGCATTGCATTTTGACATGGCCGTCTAAAGCGTAAGCCTCTCCTGCAGCTATGTGCTTTATGCTGGGCTCCTCCACCTCTATCTCTCCCTCTATTTCACACTCTCTCCATCCACGCCCCTCTGGAGCCGTGGCTGTGGCCACAGTCGAGGGAGAGAACAGGTTAACTTTACCTGGACGTTGTGCAGAAGATCGTCACGCGATTCATTCTGCATATCATAGATTCGTCTGACAACAGGCACCAAGTTCACGACTAAAAATGTGTAAAATCTTTAAAGCTGTTGCTTTGTTTTCATTTCACTCTGCTCCAACAAACATTGACACTGATGATAAAATTGAAAGAAGCATTGGGTTTCAACCAGAACCCCGAGCTAATCCTTAATCCATCTGCAGTAACTCACTGATGACACGTTGTCTGCCGCCTTTACAGACCCCCTGTGAAATAGAAGACAGAGCAAAACACAGCACCAATGAACAAACTCCATTAACTCTGTCTCTCCTGGCCTGTACAATCCAAGGTGGAGCCGCTGTCGGCACAACATCTTAACACCAGCTCCCAGACGACAGTTAAAAAACGAGTTTGACTGATCAAAGTTTGTGGGTTTTACAAGCAAGACTTTGACATACAGCTACAGATCAACATCTGGGAGGGCAGATGTATATTCTCACTGGTATATTTTCAGAAATGTTATTAATATGCATTGACTCTTAAATTTAAGTTTCTTTATTTAAGGGTCTTATTGTATAAAGTGGGTCCTCCATGTGGTCTTTGATTATAAAGCAGGTCTAGGTTCTATGTTAATACAGTGAAAGTATCAAAGGTCTCAGTCACAGAGAAATGCTCACAGCCCGTATTCAGAAACTGAGCCTTAAAACCAGCCTCAGGACTTCTGGGACTTTGTGATGTCACAACAAAGCAGTCACTGCCCTCAGTGACTGGGGGGGGGCTCTGTTGAGTGGGTGTTAGCGTCACAGGCAGCTCGTGAGAACTAACTGATCACCAGCACAATAAGATTTACGCATCATTAGGTTATTCACTCTCTGACTTCGTTTGGCCGAGAAGAATAAAATGCACTTGTTAACCCCGTCTCTTCTCTTTCTGTGCAACTAAACTGCAGCAGCAAACACAATTTGTAGGAAATGATTTGCTGGTTGGTTTATGTTCACAGGAAACGTGTTTGAATGAAGAGCTTCTTGTTTTAACAGCAGGATGTGGACCAGGTTCTCATCTTCATATTAAACCAGACCAGGACCTTTCCTGAACCAGACCCAGGTCCTGGACAGAACCAGAAACCGGTTTAATGATGCTGGAGTCCATAAAGCTGGAGCTTGTGCTGTGAGATCAGAAAACAAACACATTGTCCGTGAACATTTTATGTTGTTGTTTGTCTCGTTGAACAAGACAACAAACGTGCTGAAAAATAAAAAAAATGTGAAAAATGCCTCCACACAAGTCTGTGATTAAAATTCCTCCTGAGTGTGTGGGAAGCTCAGTCTGCAATGTTTGGCATCCAGTTTTCTTCTTCTTTCTTCAATCAGTTAAACACATTAGAAAAGGCTTCATCTTAAACACAACATCTGAGCTGCTGTTCTCTGGGTCCGACCTCCGTCAGCTGCAGCTGACACAGTGTGAGAGGCTGCACTTTGTATTTCAGCTAATTGGGTCCAATTTAGCTGTTAGCTTCATTCATACAAGGTCAGGAGTTTTTATGACACACTGCATGATGGGAACAAACCTCTTGGCTCTCACACTTACTCCCTTCAGTCATGATCGTTAAAGTGCACATTAATGTTTTCAATAAATTGTGGAGGAAAACATCAGAAGCTGATTCCATCATTGTCAAGTTGTGCTCGAGCTTCTTCAGCTCACTTTACTTTTCTTCTTTTATCCTCAGTCGACTTTAACACTCAGTCCATTTCTTTAGGTTGATATCCTTCATAGAAAGAAAAGAAAATGGACACAATGCATTATTTGCAAAATAAAGACATCAGTTTTTCAAATTGAATATTACCTCATATTCATCTCTTATTTACTTGATGTATTTACAGTATCTTCATTCAGCTAAATTAACAGTAAAAAATAAACCATTTTCTCTTTAAAGATAAATTTGAGTCTCTATTTGCAGCTTTATATCCACAGAACTTACAGTATGTGCTTCTAAACATTGGTGACTGTTATTTAGCGTTGACCAATATTTTAGTGTCTGTTCTGTTTTGTGTTTCATTCGTACCAGTAGTGTCTTTTTAGGCAGCTGTTGTTGTGTTTCTCAGACAAAATATTCAAACTCTAAACCAACCTTCATGTGATCATTCGTTTATTCTTCACTTCAATCGGAAACTGTTCACTTCTTCCTCCTTGATCAACACCTGTGCCTCCTTTACCTGAGGCTGTTGAAGCATCTCTGGAGCCGTGTGTCACATTGATTATTCCTACATTTCATAGCTCCCCCTAGTGCTCGGAGGAGCCCAAACACGATGTTTGGCTCCTACACACCACAGGACAGTTTCATCTGACTTGATCCATCTTTTCAAACATCACTATCTTTACAGGCCAGATGTAAAATGCTCCAAATCTTAATTAAGGAACAAGGAAGTTTAGTTCAATAATGTACTGTTCAATGAATTATCTGACTAAACCTGAGGTTTAGATCATGTACAAAATAAATCTTAGTAGTTGGTTGATTTTTATAGTTTATTTCATATAGTCCCTCATGTGTGGTGCATGAAGGCCACATTAACAATAGAGACAGAGCTGGACTCATCAATAAGCACCATGCAGTGATGGTAACACCCTGACCTCTGGCATGATGAAGAGATAAATAATAAAATGGCCTGAACTGTATGTAACTTTCATCCTACTAAAGCCTACACTGAGTGTGGTTCGTTACTTCGATTCATTAACAGGAGGAGGATGAAGGCCTCGCTCCTCCAGCTCCGTCCTACCGGGGCTGAGGCTAATCACAGCCATAAAACACCACCACATTCAGCCTTACATTACCCCCCCGGGTCACAGTCATCCATACAGAATTCATTAGAGTAAATACGACCCGACCAAGTGTGTGTGTGTGTGTGTGTCAGAGCGGGATCATGCAGAGTCTGGATGTGACTCTTGATGTGACTGTTTGTGAGTCCAAACAGAAATTCAGAGACTGACCAGAAGCCTGTTTTTTTTTTTTACCCCCCATCAGCAGCCCCCTCACGTCTCCATCCACAAATTTCAGTGCTACACACAGACTGTCAAACACTGTTTGAGCGCACAAACTGGTAATTTCCAAGGAAATGAGAGGGCCCTTTGCTTCAGTGGGTAGATTTGAACAAAAGGTGCTGGAGATTGGCCCCACACACCCACACGCGTCCTGAAAACGTGGCATTGTTTATGTGCAGTTTAAAGCCACTGCAGAGGAGTCGAGACCAGGACTGAGACGTCTGACTTTAAAAAGGTAGAAACCCACCAGGTCCAACACTACTGCTTTTCACTTCTCACTCCCCCTTACAATCCAACTTTATTAACAAAGTCAGTGTTGAACAATGATATCGCAGCTTTAACAAACATTAGAGGCTGGTAACAACTAACAGTATCTCACTATATCACATGGCAACTTATTTTTTACAGCATTTCATCTCTGTAATGATATTTTATATAAAAATACTGAGAATAACATTAATAAAATAAATATTAATATAATTTCTTTAAATCTCACAATTGTTGAACACAAGTGTTAAAAACATGTATTATCATATTGTACTGCAAATGATCTCCGCTGTCCAGATTTCACTTTACATACTGTAAGAAGATTGTAGTAGATCTGTGGCATCATCATCATCATCATCGTCATCATCCAGCAGGCTGCAGCTTTTTTTTCCTCTGGCTGCAGATGTAGAGCCCACCTCTTGAACGCCTGTGCAGCCATTATCTTAACAGCTCTGTCAGGAGCAGGACTCGACATGTGCACAGATTTAAAGACCACTGTTATAGACTTATACTTTAATTATCCTGTCAACAGCAGCGAGTCAATTTTACCTGGACTTTACAGCTCAACATCATAATGATCATCTCAGAGACCTTTGAATTTGATTCAGATAAAAAAAAAAAAAAACACACACACACAAAATAAATCACTTCATGTGACACCATCAGCAGCTGCACACACACGTTAGCTAAACAAACCACAAACAGAGACATATAAGTAAATATGAAGTGTATTTATTTTCCTCCAAATCTCCTGAGCCCAGGCCCCTCAGGAGGAAAGGGGCCCCCAGTGACCCCCCCATACTGCAACAGTCCTCTGACCTGAACAACCACGCAGGTTGTTTTTTTAACCCTCTGATGCGACTCAGAGCAGTGTCTCCTGAAACGCCGGCATACTGGACCTCGGTTGTCATGGTTACACTGGTTGGGACGGGACGATATCACAATAGAAACCACTCAAAATAAGTTGGTGGTGAATTTACATTAACGGGATAAGGGACTCGAACGTGATGTCGAGCTCCAAACAGTCATGGATCATCTCAGTCTCTCAGGACTGTTTGTCTGATGTAGTTTGCTCTGACTCAGACTTTACTGTTGTTAAAGGATAATTCCAGGAAATATTATATGTGAAGGAACAGACTCACACAGTGTTGCTACTTTTATTTATTTCCCTTTATTTATACAGGATTCTTTCCAAAGTGTGAGGATCTCAGCGTGTTTTAGAGTTTAAAGAATCATTTCATGATTATAACAATAATATCATAATTATTCTTGTCATCATATGGTTCTGGGTCCAGTCATGGTCATGGTTGTAGCTGCTGCTACTGTATTTTATTAAGTCATCCCATCTACAATGATTCAACTTTGATGTGCAATAGTTTAATGCCTCTCTGACCTGAACACATCATTATTATCTGTTTTAATTTTGTGTGTATACCTATATATTTTTGTGTTTTTGATGTAACTGCACATCGAGCAGAGAAGGTTAAAATAATTAGTTGGGAAAAGAAAATGACAGAATAAACAACTGAATGTGTTTGGATCGACAACTACAGCTGCTGAATAAACAGAAGTAAACAGGAAGTGAGTTTACTTTCCTCCACATCCACTGAAGAGCTGATGAAGAGCATGATGAAGAGCTGATGAAGAGCTGATGAAGAGCTGATGAAGAGCTGATGAAGAGCATGATGAGCAGGACACAGGAAGTCGAGGACATAAACTCCTTTTTACTGCTTTAACTTCACGTTATCAGATGTAAATAATCATGATCGAGAGAAAACCTGCAATAAAAAGCAAGAAAAGAAACAAGAGAATGAGGTTTTCAAATCGCTGAGCAGAAACCAGCAGAAACCAGATGTTTAGGTTCTGATTCCATGTCTCATGTTTATTTGCACAAATTCCACAGAGTCTGTTTAATGTGAGGAGACACATGAATATTTAATGTCTCTACAAAAAGATGTTTGGGCTTTTTGTAATTAATGGCACTTTTGTATCATAATATAATATTTAAATTTATTATATGCTTCACAGGTGCTTTTTGAACACACACACACACACACACGTGGTCATTCTTCCACAGCATCAGTGAACAGTCGCAGCGACTTCTGAAGAAAAAGAAGGACACCCATAGGTGCAGCTGAGGTACTGCAGGTGTGGCTCTCTCCCTCCATCGGTGTGAACATGCAGGTGGTGACCACATCTGACAAATGAGACAAAGAACATGAGTCAGACTTGAAACTGACCCTCCACAGGACACATTATAAAAGATTCGACATTCAAATCCACAGGAAGGCGACTGCAGGAGGCGTCAGACCTCATGGACACTAACACATTCTGTCTCAATGTATATTATGAACCGTAGAGGAAAAGCATCACTCCATTGTGCTTTTGCGTGGCCAAGATCTGCATTTCTCCTGGTCAGTGAGTGAAACAGACACACTCACACACACCGTCTTGACAGAGTGACAGATTGGCAGTGTGAGAATAGGACAGTCCTTTTGTGTTTGTTTGCCCCTCTATATCAAACCATGTCAAACGTGCCCTTACAGTAGTGACAAAGGACCTGTCTGTCCATATGTTTCAGCATGATAGCATACAATGTAGTGGAGCAAGTGTGTGTTGTTCTCTCTCACACACAGAGAGAGAGAGAGAGACACACACCTCGGAGGTAAACTCTTTGTCCAGCGAAATGTTCCCCTATTATGACACAAGCCCGACTCGCCTGATTCCCCTCACTGCATTATAAGTGTTAATTAATCCCAGACAAACACAATGCATGGTCTATGTGTAACGCAGACTGCCAAGTACAAGTAGATGCAGATTGAAATTCTGCTTTTTGCTCTTCTCTTCCATGGGGGGGGGGTTATACAACAACAAATGCTAACATGAGTTATGAATCAGCAAAAGTCATTAGCTTGGAGCTCAAATTGTGTTTTAATTCGCTATAATAAGGCGCAAAGACGACTGCTAATGTTTCCTTCAGCTCTCGTTTGATGTGACGACAGATAAACTGTTGGATCAATTGTATAATTAAAATAAATATTAAAGGACAAATTGTTTTTTTTTTCTTTCCCTCTTGTTTTGATTTGAACAGCATGGATGCTAATCACTGATTGATATAATGGTCTCACATGAATGACTTCAGACTGTTTGTGCTACTCGTTAGCTCCTGATAGAGTTTATTTTAATATGAGTGACTATTAGTTTAATGAATCTTTTGTCATTGTTAAGTCGTATTGTAGTAGTATAGGCCAAGTCACTGTCCAGTCACTTCTCCACCAGCTCTCATTCCCCATCACGCTTCATTTACATGTTTATCAATCTTTTGTCTCGATTCTAATCTTATGTTAAAGTTATTATCATTTATTTGGAAGTTGTAGTTATGCTAATTTTGCTACAACTGCAATAAAGGTATTAAAATAAAAATATTATTTTTATTAAGTATCTGATGTTACTTTCTGTTACTAACATGTCGGAGCTGATTTGGTTAATTATCTTTTTTTAAATCGCATGTTTGATGTTTACATGATAATATTAAATCATAGTCAGAGCGCCACCTATTCACAACAGGAAGTAACCGCCTGCTATCACATCATATGGTCTGAAGCAACAAACCGTGATGTCACCATCGTCTGTGAGCTGCTGGTTTAAAGCCTCCAGTTGGTCATTTGTCTGTCGGCCATCTTGGTTTTTGAAACCAGTAGAAACCATCTTTGGAGGAGAAGGTGGAGCTGAGGAGGAGTGAGGGGTGGAGCTGACCTGCTCTGTACTCTATCCTGATTGGGTGGGACAGTCTGTCAATCACACAGTAGCCACTCCCCTTAATTCATCCCCTGCTTCGTGGTCTATTTTCCTCTAAATGGACCATCTTGGAGACATTGACACATTTGTCAGGCGCTGATGAAGGATCTTTTGAAATGAGATGGTCTAGTTGTGGCGACTGTGACACAGTTGGTCTTGAAATGCAGCTTCCAAAGGGTTCAGCCTCTGAAGGTCTGAAATGTCCCAGTTTGTACAGTGTGAGGAAGAACCCAGTACTGAAGGGAAGCTACAGACGACGCTAACGCTGTTAATGGACGGACTCCAGTCCAGTCCAGCCGTTCTGAGACGGTCTGAAGCCTCATTTTGTTTAGCATGGAAACTTTTTAAAGCCTGTCACTCTGAGGAGAGAAAAGAAGTGTTGTCAACCGCTTGAAGGATGTGGGAGTTTATTGAGATGGAAAATGGCTGCTGGTTAGTGTCCTGGGCTAAGTAAATGATATAAAAGCCAATCCCAGTGTCTTAATGGCCTTCATTCTTCTCCGAGGGGGTGGAGGTAATTATAAAGTTCATTACTGTAATGAGATAGGCAGCGTTTGAGAGAGAGCCATCAGTAACTGGACCGAGACACAGCGATACAACTGTTGATCAAGTCGCTGGAACAGGATGTGAATGAGGTTAGGACAAGTTCTGATGATGTCATTTGTTCCTGAAATACTTTTCCTGCTGACGTGATGAATGAATCTTTAATCTGACGGTTGGCATCTTAAACTGTCTTTAGCTTTCTGTGAGTTTCAGCATCAGTGTCGTCCTGTTATATGATTTATATTTCACATATATAACATATGTATAACCATCATTTATAGGAAGATATGGAATATACTGTCACTGTTGAGCAGGATGTCGTATCTCCATATTTCATCATATTTATTTCCTTACACATTGATCATCCTTCACATTTGTCTGTGGGTTTTACAAATATATATAAATTATGAAAAGTGTGAATAAAGATTCTGACTAAATCTCAAATGTTCAGTTATTTTACATTTAGATTCAAAATCCCCCTGATCACAGCCTGTGTGTGTGTGTGTGTGTGTGTGTGTGTGTGTGTGTGTGTGTGTGTGTGTTGTATCTTTTACACATATTGATTCCCAATGCAGTAAAACCTAAAATATTGAAATATATTATTTTCCATATTACAAATAATTCAAAAAATATATTAAAATCAGTTACTACAAATATTAAACAATATCAAAACATGAGCAAAACAAAAAGGAATGATTGAATTCCAAACATTTAAATATATATATATATATATATATATATATATATATATATATATAACATAACAATATTAAAACATGGGTAAAACACACACCCATATATAGAGATAGATTTACATTGTGTCTCTGTGAACGAACATAATATTTAAACAAACCACATGTTTGACTCATTCAGCAGCTGAGCAGACGTTCACTCTGATTTGTGTCTCAGATCAGAGCCGTGTGGTCCATGTCTGGAGACCGTGCTGGTCTTCATCTTCATCATCTGTCGGGTTGACTGGCCCGGTGTCCTGTAGGATGAAGTCCTGACCGACCAGCCTGTCCAGGCTCCTCACGAAGGGACAGTTTACAGACAGAGGGTAAAACTGTTTTAACTTTCAAGGCTTCACTTTCTTTCACTGCTGCAGGAAAGTTCCTGAACCTCCTTAATGGTCTGGTCACCTAAACTTTCACCATGGTCTCGTTTCATCTCACATGAACAGGGTTTAGTTCTATATTATATATTATATGATACATTATATTATATATAATATTCAGCCTGATCCTGGTTGAGGTCAAAATGATGATTTACTGATTTGAGTCTCTGACTGTACTTCACAGAGTCTCTGATTCTGGTTAATGTAAAACTATTCAAACACATCTTCTGTTTTTACAAACCTGGACATGCAGCTGGAAACTGGGACACTGGGCCTGTGAACACATCGTCCTGATTATTCTCCACCATGTTTACATAGTTGTTAGTCACGAATACATAATGCTGTGTCACTGACGTGATGGTGATCGGCATGTGGAAGTAAAAAACTTTTATCTGTAATGTCCGATATCAACTGTTCAACTGTTTCTCACTTGCTGGACAAATTCAATCCATCCAATCCGTTATCTATCTGTGGGAGAGGGGGCAATCCCTGGGGCCAATCCCAGCGAGGGCAGGGTACATCCTGGACAGGTCAGCAGTCTTTCACAGGCCAACAGATGTAGAGACAAACAACCATTCACACTCACATTCACACTTTAGAGTGAATGAACCCACATGGGCAGAGGGAGAAAATGAAAGGCCCCAGGCACGGGTTTGAACCCAGGACCTTTCTCTATGATCGCTGTACCATCGTACCACCAACTTCCTGTTGGTAAACTCTTTTGCACTCTGCAACTTTTTTCTTAACGAATTCAACAGAAACACTCTAACGCATCATTACGTTTTCAAACTCATTACGTTTAATGAACTCAGCTCAGCTGTTAACTAAACCACATTCACTTTCAGGACTAATGAATTAAACTGTTCTCCTCGTGATGAATTCAGACCAAAGTGTGAACATTGACTGATGCAGAATCTGTGAAACTAACAGTTGCAGGTCCATTGTTGTGCTCTGAGACTATTAACGGAGACATTTAGTCACTCGTCTGTGCAAACACTCACTGTAATGTCAGGAGACGGTGAGTTGGTCACCCAGCCATCACCACCGAGGCAGATTTCATACACACATTCAGTGGGTGGTAATGTCGTTCACTCTGAAACTGTGTGACAACATGAGTGTTTATTTTATTTAATTAGCTTAACAGCCATTTTCTTTGATTTTCAGGGCCTAATATTAACAAAGGTGAGTGTCTTTTATTATTATTCATATGTATTGTGAAGAGAGGGGGTAAATGCAAGCAGCATCCATCCATCTCAGATGAATCAAGCAGCTCAGGACCACAGTTCACCTTCATCACATTTCAACAGGTTACAGACGACAGTAAATGAGCGATGACACTTTTCTACTGGGACCACGGCGCTCACTGACCCCCCGGTGACCTCACGTCCTCACGTCTCCGAACACTTTCCAAACAACAAACAACAAACCTTATTTGGATAAACTGACACATGTTCATCATCTAATTAGTCTCTGTCTCAGATGAAAACTGAATGAAGTGATATAATCAAAATCCTGGGGTGAAACTTGTTCCAGCTTTGAGCCCGGATCAGAATTTCTACCATTGCTGCCTTGTGTGCACAATGCATTGTGGGATACTTAGCTGCCCCAAGTCCACACAAGTCACATCCTGATGCATCCTCGGTGAAAGTGGTGGAGCAAGAACGCTTCTGGATATTTGATCTGGACTTGAATAGATGTGGACCAGAACTCGGGCTGCGACTAACAACATTTCACAAGAACATTGGAAAAGCAGCTCCATGTTTTGATATGGTCCCAACGTTTTAGACAAAGCTAAGAGCCGCATGGAAATCTTCATTGTGTTTTCTCAATGGGAAAAAAAAAGGTCTATACTGTGTCATCCCACATGTTGAGCTTCAGGTGTGGTCTAAAAGCCACGCCGCTGTCCCACGAAACACCTTCCCCTATTCTCACATTTCTATTCTTGTAATGACCTATTGAAGCCGTGTTTTATGAACAATCTGCCACCTGTGTCAAAAGTTTTACTCTGAAGCCAAAAAAAAGGAAGATGGACTCAAGTGGCTCCCTCCTTCTCTCCATGCACAGGAGAACATAAAGCTGAAATAATAGTTCATTTTGACTGTGACTCAGCCAGTATAAAATATGCCTGATTTCCACTGTGATTTATACAGGCTCCTGGCGGCTGATTTATCGAATAGGAGGGCTACATTTGTAATAAAGCAGAAGAAATTATTGCCTGGTGTTAATATTGGAGATTTGATTGAAACGGATACAGGGGCCGTTGAAAATTGGACAGTAAATCACTATGTTCCAGCCGAGCTCGCTGCTCTGAGAACCTCGCACAGATATTGACAGATAATTTTTTTTCTTTTGCTTTGATTGGTCATTACAGAAACCTTATTTTCATTAGCATTCATATAACCATGATAGTGTTTTCAGCCAGTCAATGTAATTGGGACTGTTGTGTGTTGTTAGTGTTTTTTTTTTTGGGGGGGGGGGGGGGCATGGAGGCACACTGTGTGGACAATGTATTTGTTATGTGAGAGATGCAGCTTGGAGTTTGAGAGGGAAAAGTTCCCAGCAAAGGTCAACAACTTAAAACTGTGATTTAAAGAAAGGTGAGGGGCGGCGCCATCGCTGCCTCTGAGGACCATAAACTGTATGAAGCCATTGCCAAGAGCCTTGAACCTGCATTTAAGCTAAGGGGGCGACTTCAGTGGTTGTAGAAAGAAGTCAGATTGTATTGAAGTCTATGTGAAATCTTCTCCAAATATCGTTTCTTCTGGTTTCAAAAAACCAAGATGGCCGACGGACAAATTACAAACTGGAGGCTTCAGAGCAGCAGCTCACAGACCGATGGTGACGTCAGTTGACAGTTGGCACAGACCTCAGCGTGTTGCTGCATCACTGGGAAATCTCAGTGAAGACGGTTTTGATTTGACTTCATTTGCAAAAAATTTAAATGTGAAAACTGTATTTTCTAAATCTTTACACACATCACAGTGATTTTATTAAAAAACATCACCAAGCATTATCTTCTACGTATGTATATTAGCTGTTCATTGTCTCCTCACATTGTTTATCATATTATCAGCATGTTGGGAATGAGTGTTAAATGACATCAGGGTGAGCGTTATTTAAACTGTGTTGTCCAGCAGGAGCAGCTCCCCTGCTCCTTCCTCTGCAGCAGAGAGAGAGAGGGAGAGAGAGAGGTTTGAACGTCCTGTTTACATGCAAAGTACCACAGCACACATGTATTGTGTTTGCATGTGTGCGTTTCAGTGTTAATATGCGTATGCTCCCCCAGTCGTCTTAGTGCCTGCAGAAAAAAATATCACTGTTTACAGTGCGCTTGTTTAGAACTGATTACATTTTCTGCATCCAAACAATCCTCTGCATTGTGTATTTGTAATATGCATGCACGCTGCACGTATCGCAAATGCAGATTCATATTTACCATGTCAATAAACCCTTTACAATAGATTTTAATTGTCTGACGGGGATAGAAGGAGGAGGGGGAGGGGGAGGAGGAGAGGGCAGAGACAAGTTGCTGCTGTGGCGTGGAGACTGTTAATTGCCCGTGACTCTGACTGTGTCCGCCCTTTCCTCGACTCGCCCGACATCAGCCAATCAATACTCAGTGTTGGCTGATTACAGCGGGAACACCCCTCCTTTTACAGACGTCTGTGCTTCATCCTGATCAACAGCCTCAGTGAGGGTCAGCTGTTTGTGTGATGCTGTAACATACGACCGTAACAAATCAAGGCTGCATGATAATTCACTGATGCTGAAACACTGAAACAATCAAACACTGACCAATAGTTTGGCTGTTCGTGCTTTCCCTCCTTAAAATTACCCAAGATTCTTCACTTCCTGCTCAGAGCAATTTAAGCACTTTGGGTGACAGAAAAGAAAAATTACCTTTAGGAAGTACACTTCCTTTAATTTAGCAGTTTGCCAAAAAGAGATGCAGTCCAATTTCCTCCCATTTTCAAATCAAATATATTTTGTGGCTCCAAACGTGTCACGGACGGAGTGAACTGTGATAAACTGTGTTCAAGAGGCAGCTTCTTCACATTCAACTCCACAACATGTTGACGAAATCAGTTCATATTTAATTAAAGAAAAATCAGAATCAGAATATCTTTTATTATAGAAATGAGGCTGTTACAGATGTTCCCCCAAGAACAGAATAATAAACAAGATTATTTACAAATATAAATATATAAGATAGAGACAAAACCAAAATATCGTTATTATACTATAATATATGACAACTATATATTTATATCTAAGAAAACAAAATAAATATGGAAAGATATTTGCAAATAATACTTGACTGACTCACTGACTGTATGAGTTCAGTGAAGCTGTTTAATGACCCAGTTACCATCAGTTGATATGAGTTCATTTGAACACAATCCAGTTAATTCTACACATTTATTATTTGTATTATTATTTATTTACAATATAATTTTCCCAAACTACAGCTACAGTTTTATTCCATCATACTTTCATTTGAAAATTTTTGTTCATGTTGTTTCTTCCACTAAATGGAGACTGTGGTAATTTTAATCACGGATAATTGAATTTTTGTTGAGGCAGCACAGTTTGAAAGCTCCAGATTACACGAGACGTCTTCATGTTTTTGAGGAGTTTCTCCTTTAATGCCCTCCTCTTCCTCCTCTTCCTCCTCTTCCTCCTCCCTAAAAGCATTTTTGTTTAAACGAGAAATGCACTCAGCAGCGGTCGCCCTCACTGAAATGGCTTTTTCAGCAGTTTGTTACTCTGTGAGCTGCAGGGACACAACTGGAAAACACTCGCTCCACTTGTAGGTGTGTGTGTACGTTCAGTGTGTACATACGCTCCTTGCATACATGACATGTTTGCCTTGCATATTTTTTGTTTTGTGCATCTGGAGTCTGTGAAAATACAGAAAAAAAATAGAACATGTATGTGGCAAACGTTATTATAAATATATGAATATAGTTTCTATATCCGTCTACGCTGGCTGACACCTTTGTGACCTGATATAACAATAATAACTTTTTTTATATAGCACCTTTAAAAACAGAGTTTAGAATCAGAGCAGGGCAGAAATAAGAGGGAAGACAAACCATATACTTCAATGTAATTACAGGGAGCAGACGCACACACACACAGGACGTGCATTTTTATATGAGGAAGTCCAGAGACAGGAAACGGAGGGCAACCAAGAAAAGGAAAGAAAAGGCAAAATAAAGTGACATTTTGGTCATCAGGCCTTTTTTTAAACGGCTGGATCATTTCTACAGAGCAGCACAGAGACACTCAGAGACTAGATGCTTCTACAATCTGGTAAAAATTAACAATTTTTACACATAAAAAGATTTTTAACTGACATGTATCTGGTGTTGCTATATAAGCTGCTAATGTTAGCGGCTAATGTTAGCTGCTCCAACAGCTGGAGAACAGTTGAAGTCAGATCAGCTCCACGTTAGCTGAGCTGGAGCAACATTAGCTTTTCCAAGGACTGGTAAATAAATGTCATCACTCGCTGCTGAGGCACCAGAGGACAGGTTCATGAAAAGAGACTGAGATCTGAACCACATATGTTGCTTGTGTTCTCACCGCCCTGGGCCCTCCGAGTGTCTTGGGCCCTCCGAGGGTCTTGGGCCCTCCGAGTGTCTTGGGCCCTCCGAGGGTCTTGGGCCCTCTGAGGGTCTTGGGCCCCTGGACAATTTCCCAGTTGCCCTAATGGTTAATGCAGCCTTGCACATGCACACAAACACAGTAAAAGCAATAAAAGTCTGATTCAGAGACAAAATAGAAATAGGAGGATAACAAGTTACGTGTGTGTGTGTGTGTGTGTGTGTGTGTGTGTGTGTGTGTACAGTGTTTTTATTTAGCTACTATCCCCTATTACAGTGAACAGAGTCTTTACTGAGTCTCAGATATAATGAGCTGAGGTTGAGCTGAGTCTGAAGATGAGGAGACTTGGGGACATTTTTAAAAATGACGACTTTAGAAGGAAAAACACAAAGAGATGAAACAACAGAAAAGACTGAATGTGGCTCTAAAAGAGTTAACAGAAGTGACTGATTCTGCCTCATCTCCTCGGGCAGGTCCAGAGTCCTGATGGTCACCTCTAGATTTAAGCCTGGACTTCAGAGCGAACTGGCTCTTATGGGCTCAGTTGTCCTGTTATCTAACTTCAGGTCCTGATGTGACTTAAAAGTCATCAGTAAAATCTTAAAATCAATTCTAAAACAAACAGGAAGCCAGTGAAGGGAAGCGAGAATCAGGGTGATGTGGCGGGAAAGTGACCATTGGTTGATTCCAGGGAGGAGGGAAGATCTTTGTGTTTCCTCTCCAGATGTTTTCTTACTTCAGCACTATCACACATCTGTCCACATCTGTGTCACTGTAAAATCAGGATTAATCTCACAGTTATGTAAATGTTAATCTGTTACAAGGAACTGTCATGTTCATGTGTGACACACTGTAGGTTCACACACTCACACAGATGTGCTTTTTCTCCCTTCATGCAGACTTCAGGCTCAGTTTGTGACAAGAACAGCCTCTTTTGTCAACTTAAGAAGGTACCACAGGCAGGAGGACTGTGAGACAGGCGGCAGGAGGGTGAGGGCTGAAGAAGACGCGCTGTTCACACACGTGCACACTCGTGTGCGTGTTTTTCCGCATGGCAAAGGCTAAGGTTCCAAACTGTAAGCGGATTAGTGACTTGAAAAAGGTAGCCGTCATTTAATTGAAGGCTTACCAGCAGCCAGAAAAAGGGGTAGCAGTCAAAGTGAAGGTATAACCCAGCCCAGAACATCCTGTTGAGACCACATTTGCCAGCGTCCGTGTGTTTCCTCGTGCTGCCTCGCCCGCCTTCTTCTCAACCTCAGAGGCACGCATCATGTTTTATCACTGAGCTTCAGCTTCTTAAAGACGTTTACACATTTTGCAATTTTTAATCTCTTCAGCTCACTAAGAAAGGTGCCTTCAACTCATATTATTCAAATGCTGTGATCTTTGGAAACTGCTCAGGCCCAGAATCCCTCTTCCCTTTTGCCCGGGAGGAAGCCGGGGCCACGTCGAGAGTTTCTGATACATGAGGACCTGCATATGTGTGTGTGTTTAACACTTTGACTGGGATTGTCACTGTTCAACCAGGCGTCACAGTCTGGACATTCATCCCAACCGCACCTTGATACTGGACCATCAGATTATTACTGTGTTAATATACTGAACAAAAATATGAACGCTGGAGTTTTTGAGGTCAAAGGGTTTTTTTGAGCACACAAAAAAAGACACACACACACGTTTTGACTACAACCTAAGACCCATGTCTCATGTCATTCACTGTCGCCTCATGTTGCACAAAATTCCTGGAAAACTAAAACATCTCAGCTGTTGATCAACTGTTTATAAAAGTGGACGTAGACTCTGGGTCTGTAAAGTGAAGCCAATGCCGAAGAGCCTTAACCCTTCATTCTCTCTACTGACCATCAGGGGGCGACTCCACTGGTTGTTAAAGAAGTCAGAATGTATTGAAGTCTATGGGAAAATGTCCCTACTTCTCTCAGGGATGGTCTTCACAGGGAAACAACAGATTTAAACACTTTGTGAAGACAATTTGATGCCTTTTGTGTGATTATAAAACGTTTTAGATTTATGTATTTTTACATTTTTGTTCAGTGTAACTGGAAAATAGAGTTTACAACCTCCTTAAACTGTCACATCTGGATTATCTCATTTCATAGCAAAGATGAAAACAGTCTGCATCAGGACCAGATCTGTCAGGATATTTCTCAGTATCACTATGAAAATATACAATTGTACAACATGAGGAAAAGAACTTTCATTCATACTGATGCCGCAGTAAAAACCTCCATTCAACCTGTGTATTATGACACATTTTGGTCACTGGAAACCATCTTCGTAGAGTAATTTCCTCGTGGACTAACATTAGTCATATCAACTTCACGATGGTTTGTCAGGCCTGTGTTTGTCAGATGAGAACTGAAATCCTATTAAACAGCCGTGAGTCCCACAGTTGTTTATTCTGTGTTTTTACAGTGAGAGATGCTGGCTGCCTCCACCATGGAGAGAAAAGTGGATTATGTGTTGAGCCACTCGTTTTCTGCCTCCTTCGTGTTTATTCCTAACAAATTAATCAAAACATGGGCGGGTGTGAGTGAGGGGGTGGGGAGGGGGGAGGGAGGGGGAGTCTTTCGGGCAGGGATGTACAGACCATAAAATCACTCAGAACATGTTCTGATGTTGAGACTTCCTCTTGTGCTGCAGCTCTTCAACCTATTTCTGGCTCAGAAAACACAGAGAGTGTTAAACATCATCACAACTGAAGCAGCTTTAATCTCATGTGTGTTTTAATATTTACTTTGTGCTGCTCAGGGAAAGAGTATGAGTAACGACAGAGTTAGCACAGAGTTAGCACAATCGCTAACACTGTGTCAGCCACTGCCAGTTACAAGCTGTGTGTGGTTGATCCAGTGTAGATTTCTAAACGTTGTAGTTTAGCTCGACACACAGGTGAGTAAAGGACGCGGCCCCGTCTAAGGCTGAGCCCGGGGACCTCAGATAGATCCTCATACATCTCTTTGATCGAAGGGGCCAAATCTTTATTTAATAGTTTCTACATTGATGTTAATTTGTGTTTTTCATGATTAAAGTGGGTTAAATCTTTTTTCATCCCATAAGTTGTGTTTTTCTTTGTACCTGAAGACATTAATAATTAATAACAATAACAGTAAATATTTTCTAGTATATATTATTATCATTATATGCATTTGCAACTGTAAAAATACACCTGCAGGAAGCATTTACATAAATCTTTCACTGTCATTTCATTTTGTAGTGAACTTGTTTATACAATATCAAATTCATTATTTCCAGATAATCAAGGTCTTTATCGTGGAGACAGATGATGGCGTTCTCCGTCATTTTGGTATTAAAACTTGATGCACCTCTTGTTTTAAAACAAGACTCCACTGCCTGATTTCCATCGTGAATACATCTGCAATCACGCCGCCCGCCCAGCTGTGAACGCCGCACTCCGAAAGCCCAACTCACGCAAGATTGTCTGCGTTTAAGAGTTAATGGCGGTAAATCATAGCGTTCATCCGTCCGCCTCAATCACTCTCCCTGAATGTGAATGAATAAAACATCATCTCCATCCTTCCAGGATAAAAGTGATGAGGGGTCACGATCTGATGTTAAAGGTCACTGGCACCACGTCCACTCCCATTGGCCGAATCGGCTCCTGTAAGCAATCATACGTGCGCTGATCAATACCAATAGCAAACAGCGCTGGTATCATGGCCACAATTACAGGTTTGGAGATGGTGCTGCAGGTGCTTTTGGCAGAGCTGTGTGATTTGGTGGAGCCATAAATAATGACAGCTACACTGTAATTTTCATTACTGAAGAGCCCGACTGTGGGTCGCACCAACACATCCAGCAATTTGGATCCAGGGTTCAGTCAAATATTCAGTGTGTGTGAGTGTGTTGTTGTTGTTGTTGGGCTCGTAGGTTTGGGTCAATAGAGACGGTGACTGTAGTTTATTGTACATATCTCACTTACACTGAATCACTGTGCTCTGATAACACACAGATTCATATCAACACGCAACATATCAGATTTAACTGAATGAAATAAACTCAGTGAAAATAGTATCTATAATCTAAAAGACCCCCCCCACCCACCCACCCACATCCTCCACCCACCACGCATGTCTGAAGACATACAGCAATACTAAAAACTGTGTTGTAGATGATTATTATCATAAAGTATTAAATAAATACATATGTAAAGTGATGGAATTACTCTTGAAATAAAATAATAAAATAATAATAAATAATAATAAAATAGAGAATAAATGTACAAATATCTCAATAAAGTAAATATATATGTATATATTTCAGTAAATAAATAACTATAGATGGGTTTTTTTGCCTTTTTATAACTTTATTTTCTGTTAGGACAGAGAGACAGGAAATGGGAGGGAGAGACACGCAGGGCAGAGTCTGACTGGCTGGGAATCAAACCAGCAACTCGCCTGATTTTGAACATGGTATGCACTTTAACCACTTGATTTTCATCACTATAGAAATAAATTATTTTTTTTTTATTTTAAAAGTAAGATTTTATTATTATTATTATTATTATTATTATTATTATTTATTTTCATAATTCCACATTTCATTTTTAACTTCTGGAGACTTTTATTACCAAATAAATAAATGTAAATAGATTTATATTTACATTTATACTCTACATTTTTTACATTTATTACCTAATTTATTTATTTCTGGATTAATGTATTTTGTTTATTTATTTGATATTGACTAAAAAGGCCTTAACATCGTGTCTCTGAGTGTCTCTGGTGATGGAGGCTTCACAGTCTCCATCCATCCATGGTCCCATAAAGTCAGTGTATACTGTATAGTATTTTACTGTAGCTAATTAGCTCACAATGCGTTCAGTATTAAAGGCTCCCTTAAGTACTATTCAAGCTCTTTTTCGCAGCCAATCTGAGCAGTAAGCCGAGTCATTAGCTCAGGCCTGCGTGCCATTGGTTTAAAATGTAACAGTCGACGGGGGACCTCGTCAGTCTAATTCCACAGCATTATCAGAATTGTTTTCACAACACTGATCAGATTATAGCTCAGTGGGGGGCTCTTAGAGCATGGTACACACAACTTAGTTCACCCCCCACCCCACCCAGCTCAGGGTGGATTTAATATTTAGATGCTGAGGGGGAAACGGTGGCGAACGCCATAACGTACCTTGTCCACCAACAGCGGAACCGTGTTTCAGCTACATATTTTTACACATCAGAAATGTATGAGGTTGAAGTTCATGCCCCTTTTTCATTATTCCTGCAGATTTCATGATTTCACATGATGATTTAACTATATCTGGAGGAGAAGGTGGAGCTGAGGAGGAGTGAGGGGTGGAGCTGACCTGCTCTGTCCTCTATCCTGATTGGGTGGTACAGTCTGTCAATCACACAGTAGCCACGCCCCCTAATTCATCCCCCGCTTTATGGTCTATTTTCCTCTAAATGGACCATCATTTAAAAAATGAACATCATGTTGTATTGAAGACTTGAAACTAGAGACTGAGACCATAAACTCATTAGGAAAACGTTTACTGAGCTAATAAATCAAGGAGAAGTAGGGACATTTTCCATAAGACTGTGTTTTTACTGACTTGAACCAGCTACGTGATCAGATCACACCGTGATCGGGGACTCAAGAGTTAAGTCTCTGCTTCAAAAGTACTTTTCCTGGTTTTACTTTCAATTGATTTAAGTATTTTTATTTAAAAGACTCTGGTTCTCTGGTTTTTACACCTGATTGCTTTTAATTGTTTTTATCTGTTTTTCTTCTCATTGAAACCTATTGATTTTATTGCTTCTATTCTATTGCTGCCAATGAAAGGTTCTCTCTAAATAAAGATAATAATTATTATCGTTGTTCTCACAGTATTCGAGGCTGAGTGGAGACACCGATCACTGTCAGTCTGCTCCTGTTGTTCTTACACCCTGGGCCAGTGTTTATAATTGTGTGGCTGTGATTGGCATTAATGGAGCCAGATCCTGCACATTTGTATATTTCAGTGGTTGTTAGTGTGATGGGACAAGGTGTGAAAGACAGTCCCAGTCGGTTTGTTGTTGTAATTTAACACCTTCGTGGTGTTCTCTCTCCACTGATAAGGTTCAGCCTGGATTTTGAAGGATGTCAGGATGTGGGTTAGACTTGTAAATTAGCCCCAAACATACAGGACCAGTGTTGCAATTTTATTGAAAAAGGCTGGATACTAGTTGTGTTACAGTCTGGGTTCGTTTTAGTCTCCCTACATCGAAAGGGATGAAAGTCAGTGAATAACTGGAACATTTTTTAATTTTCCATAAAACTTAAATATCAGTAAAGTCACTACTGTATTATCTGTGTGGGTACAGTGCAGACAGATGTAGAATTCAATTACAGTGCAGTGAAGCTTAATTGAATAACAGAACAACCTATTTTATGACTTACATTTCAGCATGTGATGAAACGATACTGAGTTTTCAAAGGAAGCTAAAAAACCTGCACCCACGTTACTCTGAATGATCTGAAACAACATATTATGACTTCATTATCTTTTATTCCTGCCTCTGTGTCTTGTTGTTTATCTCTGTGATGTTCACCTGCTTTTTATTCCCCAGCCGAGCTCCTGTTTAATCACTCCCAGCAGCTGCTTATATTACCTCCTTTGTGCAGAGCATTAGTTGGTAAAGTGATTGAAGTTATTGTAATATTCATATTCATTTCTCAGGCTCTTCTCAGTTCTGGCATTGATCTTATACTCCTACATTCTTAAATTATTATTATTAACTAAAGAGGAAATCACATCCATGTCATTATAACTTCTAATTCTTACACAAAAATAAATAATAAATAAAAAGATGGCCCAACTGTTCCCATCTGATATTGATCTGTGTAACGTCTAATTCTTACATGAAAGATGCTGCTTGTTCCACAAACAAAAACAAAAGAATGACCAGTTACCTGGACGGCGCATGACTGAAGATGAACTTTATCTCTGGAGGTGTCAACAAGTTATTTGGCCATAAAACGTCACATCAACCACAAAGTGATGGAAGTAACAGGTGCTGCAGGTCACACAACTGGTAATAATATATAGGTTATAGGCAGAGACTGCATTCTTTCTACTGACCATCAGGGGGCGACTCCACTGGGTGTTAAAGAAGTCAGATTGTATTGAAGTCTATGGGAAAATGTCCCTACTTCTCCTTGATTTATTAGCTCAGTAAACGTTTTCCTAATGAGTTTATGGTCTCAGTCTCTAGTTTCAAGTCTTCAATACAACATGATGTTCATTTTTTAAATGATGGTACATTTAGAGGAAAATAGACCAGAAAGGAGGGGATGGATTAGGGGGCGTGGCTACCGTGTGATTGACAGACTGTACCACCCAATCAGGATAAAGTACAGAGCAGGTCAGATCCACCTGACTTTAATTACAGCCAATGTGGAGAGGAGTACGGTGGCCCAGACAGCTCAATACACTGCATCTTAAAATTTGACAACACATGGACACAAACAAAAGCAAATACACAAACGAGCTGAGCTGAAATTACACATGACAAAAGCAAATATACAAATCAAATTTGTCAATCAAATACACAATATTTTCTGAATTTGGTTGTGTTTTGTTTGTTTGCATGTGTTTTCTTCACTTGCATTGAGCCCTCAGAGCCACCGTAGAGGACAGATGATCACAGCAGCCACTAACACTTTCAACGTTCATGTGGCATCTACAACAAGGACTTGAAAAACATGACCCTCTCCCTTCAGTTTTGATTTATCTGGCAGCGCCACATCAGGATTTCTACATCAGATGGCGCCCAGTACAGGCTGAACTCCATCTTTTCACCCGTCAGTATTCTCCACCACTCTCTCCAGCCTCCTCACCCTCGCTCTCTGCTTTATATGAGCTGTTCCCTGCTCACCGAGCCGCCTGCGCTTGTCTTTCTAGTGTCTCCTTCAGACCGTTGCTTTGCATGCTGGGTGACAGCCGATCGATATCCCGCTCTCTGTGTCTGCTGAGCTGCTGAAATAACAACCACTCGGCCTGTTTGTATAGAGCAGTCTCTCAGCTCGTCCTGGGTACTCAGGAAACTTAATGCAAAACAATCATTTACAACAACACGTCTGGCAGAGAGCAGTGCGGCGCTGGAGCGCAGTCGTGTAAGGAGAGATGTTTGACTGATGTCCAGGTGGCTTTTGAATAACAAGATTTGGATTCATAAGTTCAGCACAAACACTCTTTATTCTACAAGAAAAGGCTGCACGCTGCAGCTGAGACAGACAGACACGGGGACCCTCCAGAGACGGACGAGGGCCCGGTGGGATGGCTCCTGTGTTCCAGCTCTTATTCTGAATAATACAACAACATACTTCTGATAATGTAGCCCAGATGCCAGAGCTCCAAACGCAGGTGCTCAATGGGCTAGTGTTAATTGCTGCTAATTGGTGTAGCAACACATCAAGGCATATGTGGTCTGTGTGTATTACAGTGAGAACAGAGGGGATTGTCAAGTGTTTCAGTGCGGGGACGATAAAATTATCCAAGAGCTTTGCGTTGTGTGTCAGGATGCACAAAAGAACCAAGGAGAAGACTGTTACCTTTAACAGGAGCCATGTGTTTTTATTCTAATTGTTTGGCTTGTACGAGGGTAAAGCTTTGAAATAAAGTTTAGTGGTCGATATGGACATGATTAAAACCAGAGAGGAAAAAAATACAGCTGTGCTTTCTCCCCGTGCGACTGTTAAGTACTGAAACATTCTGCTCATAAATGTCCGATCAGAAATGAGCTATGCAACAGGTGAAGATCAAATTTAGGCTGAAGTCTGTCTCGAAAAGTGGACGTCGGTTCCAGAGCTGTGAAGTGAAGCTGAAGAGCCTTCATTTTATCTCATGACCATCAGGGGGAGACTCCAACTGGTTGTGGTTTTTTGGAGGAGAAGGTGGAGCTGACTCTGCTCTGTACTCTATCCTGATTGGGTGCTACAGTCTGTCAGTCACACAGTAGCCACACCCCCTAACGCATCCCCTGCTTTCTGGTCTATTTTCCTCTAAATGGACCATCATTTAAAAAATGAACATCATGTTGTATTGAAGACTTGAAACTAGAGACTGAGACCATAAACTCATTAGGAAAACGTTTACTGAGCTAATAAAGGTGCACAAGCAACAGGGAGGATGTTCTAATTATTTGAGATCCACCAGTGGGGTGTCATAATGTTCACTATACACTGAGTGTATGGGTCAAGGGCTGCATCCTTCAGAGGACTTGGTGTATGAGGGTCTGGTCCTTTGTAGCCATTGTAGACCTTGTAGGCTGAATTGAAATGTGATGGTCTGGTCTCCGGAGGAGAGGTCACTCCTGTTGCCTAGCAACCTTGACAAGACATAACTTTTTTTCACAAAACCCTGAGGTTTTGAGGTTAAAGTCATCAGTTTTACCATGAGCTAAAACCCAGTGAATCTTGGGATAAGTTGGGCCACGAAGGATCGTCCCACTTCGAGGAGGAAGCACACATTTGTCGGCCACATATGAAGGAACCTCTGACGTAGGATAGTTCAGTTGCACCGACTGTGACGCAACTGGTCTTCAGACGCAGCCTTCGTAGGATGAGACCCTGAACTGGGACACAGCTGAAGACACGAGAAACCTGGTGCGAATGACGGAGGAAGAAATGCCACTTTTCATTATCAGTATGCAATGACTCCTGGGATAGGTGGGGTCACTTGTTGCCCAGGAAAAGAGGGAAGCATAACTTCAAGGAGCCTTTGAAATGGGACGGTCTAGTTGCACTGACTGTGACACATTTGGTTCTTCAGATGCCTCCGAAGGATGAGACTCTGAACTGGACACACTCGTGAAGTTTTTAAATGACTTTCATTGGGAAAATTCTAAATTAAAGTCAAGGAGCTGCCATGATTAGTCAGGCCCCAACATCTGTCATCTCACTCTGTCCAATCGTGGTATGATCTCATGATTTTTTGTTTTAAAAGACAAAAAAATATAGTTCCGTTTCAGCATTAGGTCCAGTTGTATCAGGTTTCAGCACTGTCAGGGTCAGGTTGTGAGTTTTGGAAGGTTTGGGGAGGACGTCCTCTATATCAGAGATATTATACAGTATCTGTTTGATACACACAGTTTTCTGCAGCACAGCAATAACTCGCATCTGAAACATCAGTTTAATTTCATTCAATTTTTCTATGACTTTTAAATATTTTTAGTTAGTCCATGCCTCTGAATGGCCTTATGTCTGAATGGCCTTATGTCTGAATGGCGCAGTACATAAACTTGCCCTGCTGGTTATAAGGCCATAATATAAAAAGAATCATTCTGAAATTCTCCACACTGGACTGAGGCTGCCAGTGTGTCCCACCGCAGAGCAACAAACAAGATGCACCAGATGCTTTTGTTGCTGCAATGAATCTACAATAAGGAGCTGAGGATATTCACACTGTGACACAGACAGACTCCAAGGTTGAAAATCAGGATAAGATGGGCAGTGCTCAAGAAATAGATCCAACTTCATATGAACTCTTTCGTTTGATCCTAATGATAGCCATTGTATTGGTGCCTTTCACAATTATTTCTGCTTCCTGCAACCTGCTCCGGCTCGCCTGGCTGCAGGCCTGGGCGCCTGGCTGCAGCATACAACTTCTTTAAAAGAGCTTGAAGGGGTCTCAGAGACCGAGCAAAGCAACAGCGAGGGAGGAATAGAAGAGGAGAGGGTAGAGGAAGAGATAGAGGAGTGGGAGGAAGAGGGGGGAGCTGGACAAGATGAAAGAAACAGCTGTATACAAATGACAGGCTTCCATACCCCACCACCACCAGCAGCAGCACAAGTAACACCCTCCCCACCCCCCACCTGCAGTGATGCTGCCCTGTGCGGTCATCGAACAGCTTCAAAGAGCCAGGCAGGCGAGGCGAGGCGAGGCGAGGCGAGCGGGCCGAATCCTCAAAGAGACAGCCTCCCTCTCCTCCTCCGCTAACACCATGGCCTCCGATACACACAAGCACAATCTGCCTCGTCCACGCCGCACACCCTCCTCACCCCCCCGCCTGCATGTAAACAGTCGGGAGAAGAACTGGAGGAGGGGGAGGAGGAGGGGAATGAAGTGACTTTATCACAGCCATATACTCGGTTGAAGTGACAGGCTCGAGGCGTGAACATGTTTTTCTACCTTTATTTCTTAAACCGTGTGAAAATATCCCAGATGTGCTCTAAACCGACACAGTATGATCAATATGATGCAGATTAATTGATTATATTAAACTATTTAACAACAGATTGATTGATTTTCATTGGAACTATATACCAATGTCTTTGTCTTGTTCAAAGCAGCATTCATTCATGCGTTGGCCACTTTGAGTTAGCAAAACAAGCTAGTAGCCTGATGCTGATTTACACACTGGGTAAACAGAGTAATATTAGCATTTGCATTAGCAACTGATGGATATAAGTCCAGTATTCCTGCTTTTTTTTTTTTAGCTCTGTCTTTGGTCTCCACCACCTCCTAAGAAACATTTCCTCTGTGCTCACCAGCTGCTCACTAACCTTAAACACAACATTAAGCTGATTTAAATGCTGTACAAAAGAACAATTAAAATAAATAAAAGCGAGTAAAACAGAAAACTACAAAAAAACAAACAAACAAGAAAATGGAAAAAACCCTGGTCATAGTGATGAGGAGGTCAGGCTATCTATCTATCTATCTATCTATCTATCTATCTATCTATCTATCTATCTATCTATCTATCTAGATTTATATCTATATTTGTCTATTTAAGGTACAAAGTGAAGCTCGTAAGATTCATTTGTCAACCAAGAAGAAAACACATTCAGACATCCACTACAGTCGTATAATAACGACAAACAAAACTACACAAAATGCAGCCAACAGTGGAGTTGTGTCGAACTGTGTGTGTGACTGTGAGCGTCCAGAACCGTCAGGATCAGCCTTTCAAAGACTCACATGAATCCAGTATCACTGCTGCCGTTGGTGCATGTGTGACGGACAAGGAAAGAGACTGATGAGGAACAAATGCCAATTTGGCTGCGAAACAGACCAACCTGAATCCCTCCCTCCCTCCCACCCTCCTCTCCTCCCTCATCCCCTCTACCTTACTATCTTGATCAGGAATGACAGTGCTTGGGTGCAGGCCAGAGTCTTTTCAGCACAGACACATGATGGATATGGACATGGCTTTCCAAAGGAAAAACACGGCAGGGTAATCAATGAAAGCCATGTGGTTTTTCTTTTTTTTTCTTTTTTTTATATTTCCAGGACATCATCAACGACCCCATCCACTTTTTCTTTTTTTACCAGGCCACCTGAACCTCCTCAGCCTGGATGATGGAGGAGGAGGAGATGTTTTGATCTGAGGATGTCATCATCAAGAAGAGAAGATGGCTGGATGAGCTCATGTCACCACCTTCACACACACAGAAACACACACTTACTGTACACATGCATGCACACACACAAACACCAAGCCCCTCACTCACTCAGTCCCACCCTTTATTGGCCTGGGCTGGTAAATAAGGCCGGGTGTGTGAGAATCTCATTACCGCAACACAAAGCAGAATTTCCTCTGAGGATTGCCGTGTATATATATATATATGTGTGTGTGTGTGTGTGTGTGTGTGTGTGTGTGTGTGTGTGTGTGTGTGTGTGTGTATGTGTGTGTATGTATGTGAGAGAGAGAGAGAGAGAGAGAGAGAGAGAGGGAAAGAAGGAGTGAGAGTGCTTGTGTATGCAAAAAGTGAAATAGACCAAAATTTTGCATGTGCCATGGCTATCCCAAAGTGTGAGTGTGCATGTGTGTCTGTGTGTGTCTATATATATATACTCATATATATGTGTGTGTGTGTGTGTGTGTGTGTGCGTGTGCGTGTGTGTGTGTGTGCGTGTGTGCGTGTGCGTGTGCGTGTGTGCGTGTGCGTGTGCGTGTTAGGCGAGCTCAATCAGCAGCAGGCTGATGGGGAGGGAGAGCGAGGCAGCTGGGGCCTCCAGCCCAGGCCTTCAATTTCCCTCCCAGTCCAGCCACTGGAGTGTGTAATTACTATGGGGCCGGCCTGGGGGCTGGCATGGAAGTGCAAACACACACACTCACACACACACATACACACATACACACCATCCCTCAGTATCCATCCTACCGCAACCACCACCAACCCCCAAGTCACACACCTCCCACTAATAGCCCCCACACACCCATGATCGCCACACTCACACACACACAGTTAAGAAACATGTCAGCCTCCCTCCCTTGGCCTGTAGTTTATCCTGATGCCCCATGTTGCCCTGGGGTGGCTGAGCATCTATGATCCGCGACTGAGAGCACACTATGAAATCCCTCTCAGCTCTCACTTCACAGACACGCTGGAAAGTATCCACTTCTCCAACATGACACAAAGTATAGATTTCATATTAATCTACACTATATTTCTTCTTGTGATTTGCTGCCAACTCAGTTGTGTTTGCTGTAGCATTAAAAAGGTGTTTGTGTAGATCTTTTTATATGAAAGTCCAGTGGAATATAATGTTTTTTACACCTGGCATTAATATGTGACGTGTCTGGACCTGGATCTGGGTAGACCACATCTGAAGGGGGTCGGACTCACACCGTGATCGTCCTGGAAAAGCTGCACGTAGCAGCAGTAGCATTGTCCATCAGGTGCCACTTTAAAGTGTCTGGGGCTCCCAGAGGTTGCAGCTTCACTGGGTAGGAGCAGCTTGAGACTGTGCTCCAAGTCAGCAGCTTCCTCCTCAGGAGGTCAGGTTGCAGGTTTAGTGCCCAAAGCATGATGGGAAATGAGATTCACTCAGGTGTAACTCCAAGACACACGGGGGGGTCCATACATGAGTAAAGTGTTTCATGATACAAATGGGAACACTGTAAAACATCCAACTGTTAGTTAATGACAATGTAGGTGGTTTGTGATGAATATCTATTTATAGTGTTTCCTGATCTGTCAGGTTTAGGAAACTAAAACCTCGGGATTAGAACCAGAACAGTTTCCTGTGCAACATTATCACAGGTCGACTAACTGCATCTTTCTGTTGAGCAAACTGAATAAACTGCAGCCAGCGTGCTAATGTCGGTCATAGAATAAGCAGCCGAAGCATTTTAAAGATTACTAACAACAATACAATTGTGCGTCTTGTCACTAAGGAGCATGTTAGCTCACTCGCTAATGGCTAAGCCAAGAATCTAATATTGGTTTCCCTCCTGTTCAGCTCCACAGGGTAACACAACGCACACTTCAAATGAAGACACTGAAAAACCATCATTTGGAAATGAATTTTTATTTAAAGTTTTCAATGAGCACTAACTAGCATGACTAGCTAACTCGTGACAGCAGTTGTAGATGCTCACTCTTAAACTTTATAATATCAGATATTCCATGAGAACCTGCGACCTGTTGGCTGTAATAAAACTATTCATATGTCAGATAATGAAAAGTAAAAATCTAGATCATCACGTAACAAATCAAAGGTCTCTCACTTTGAGAGACTGAAACAGGCATTTCTTGTTGTATCTGTTATTAAGGATCCTTTATCATTTATAGAGTGCCAAATCATAGCAAAGTTACCTCAAGGCACTTTACATATAGGTATATAGCAGGTCCAGACCAAACTCTTTATAGAGTTACATCACTGAAATATTGATGATAAGAGAAAATTTATTTGGTGATGTTCCTGCTCCAGGTGCAGGTGCCAATGTCTGTCTTCAGGTTGACAGGCTGCTGCTGCTGTTCAGCCACATTAATGACCTGTATATGTATCTTATGTCAACACATATCTAAAAACTCAACATCCAATTCAAATGACATTTTGTTGGCAGGTTCAGCCAATGATGAGTTTTTGGGGACTGTGCCACCATGTGGTCATTTCTGAAAACCACTGTATTAAACACGTGGCCACGTTCCTTAGTATAATAAGCTCCTTCCACCTCTGTTGCTTCTTTTCTGCCACTTTTTTTGTGTTGGTTGTGTTGTTTTATGTTGTGTTTGTAAAATGTTTGTGAGCATATCCTGTTTTAATCACATTATGCAAGTCCAAAGTAGCTCAGAGCAATCCTGCAACATTTTTATTCACGTCAACTACTTGTGAAGACACTGTCTTTTTCAAGATACACAGCAAACTAAGCTGATTATGTGGTCACCCTCGTGCTCACATTCTCGATGGCTGGTTGCAGAATTCATCCTTCGTCTGATGTTTGAAAATTCAGTACACTCTGTGTAGTGTGGCTGTAAATCTGGATGCAGAACAAACAGTGAGGACTGTGCAGCCTGGACTCTCTGGGCTGGTGTGAAGCTGCAGCTACTAAATCTGTGGGTGGGATGTTTGCACTTGTTTCCGCACACTCAAAACAACAGACGGACTTGAGAGAAGCTCCTTGATATGAGCACGTTTTAATGGGACACACACTTACAACATGTGCCTGATGGTATCTAACAGAGACACAGTGTTCGTGTTTTAATGCTCTTACCCCTCGTGTGTGTGTGTGTCTGTACGAGTGTGTTGTCGCCCTTGTCCTCCTCGGCGCAGCAGGAACACACACTCACTCACCGGTGGGTGCTGGGACAGGCAGACAATTAAACAGGTCAGCGTGGGGTAACCTCGGCCGGCCTGCGGGGGGCGGTAGACGCACAGCTGGAGGTTGCAGGACAGGCGAGAACAGCAACACCTCAGACGGACATGCTCTCTGTTTCACAGGCAGACACTCAGGGACACACACACACACACACACACACATACGCACTTGTACACCCACACATGCATCCAGCCAGCAGGAGAGTAAGATGATTAAGAAGTTAGAGAAAGGAGGAAGAGGAGCACTTCTGGACACTGACCTCAACTCTGAACCTCTGACATTACACAAAGAGACTATTTCACACCTCACAGCAAAAATGTCACAAAAGAAATTACTTTAACCTAAAAGGTACAAGATTTTACTTGAATGAAATTATTCCACAGAAGAAGGAACTTCCTTCAAATATACATACATATGCAAATCACTTTAGAGTCATGCAATAAGGATATAAAACAAATATTTGTGATTCATCCTTTACTCTCTGTTGCTCCTTTTGTTGAATGTAAAATATTTTACATCTTTTCTCTCCCCCCCCCCC
>CM076657.1:24762777-24851806 GCA_038496675.1 Rachycentron canadum
CCCCCCCCCCCTCCTCCCGCCCCACTGAGGGTGTGTGTGTGTTTTTCTGCTGCAGAGATGTTACAACAATTAAGAAAACAGGTGCCTCACAGTGTCTGAACAAACTTCAGCCATGGCTCCTCTGTGATAGAAGCAGATTAAAGCCTTTCTCTGTGTTTGCGTGGTAACTGATTGCCAAGGCAATGCTATTCTTGTTTGCTGTTGCAGCCGAGGCGGAATTACCTCGATTTTGTACAAAATAGTCAATTAAATTAACTGTGAAAGGCTATTTATTTTAACCCGGGGATACATTTTTTTCTCTCCTCTCATAGATGTTCTATGTGAGAGAAAGAAAAAAAAGGCAGCAGATGAGGAGAAATTGGCAGGAGAACAAAGAGGGAGGATTCAGGTTTCAGAGCTGGAGTCATACTGCCATCAGATGGACAACGGCCAGAACTGCACTATCATATATGAGAACGTGGAGTCAGTTTGTAGTTTTTACTGTGATAATGAGCAGTAAACATTCAGTCAATGTGGAATATCTGTATTTGTTATTGGATAGAAGATTGAACAGGATTTCAGATCTATCTGATGATAGATCTGAGGGCCGGAGCTGCCAGATCCAATATCCACTTGCCACACCCTGACAAATGTATCTCCACTGTTACAACATGAGTGGCATTAGCACTGTTTGCACTGTCACCTCACAGCAAGAAGGTTCTGGGTTTGAACCCCTTCCCTGGGCCCTTTCGGTGAGGAGTTTGCAGCTTCCTCCCACAGTCCAAACACATGCAGGTTAGTTTAATTGTTTTGAGTGTGGTAGTTTGTCTCTATATATCGGCCCTGTGATAGACTGGTGACCTGTCCATGGTGGCCCCCGCCCTCGCCCATCATCAGCTGGGGTTGGCTCCAGTCCTCCTGCAAGCCAGCACAGATAGGTGGTATAAATAATGAATGGAAGGATGGAACTGAGAATCAACAGCACATAGAACAATTATCAAGGAAGTATAAATATCAGTAGGATCAGGCGTTGTAAACTAAAACTAAAGAGGGAGGAGGGGGGAAATGGTGCCTGCAGACTACATCCTCAGCTCTTTGAGACTGGGAGCAATGGGCCCAGGTGATCACAGTTTCTACAGGTGATTCCAGGCCCCCGCCCTGCCAGTAAGAGAACAGGCCAAGGGGCTGTCACATTGTTACTGACCACTCAAAGCCACACTTACCATATCTTACCCAAAGATCTTACCCTCAACTGGAGGCGCCAGGAAACAAACCACTGATCTTACATTTAGCGGACAGCCTGCTCTACCTCCACAATGAAGAATGTGGATTTATAACGACAATAATGACAAATTCTAACTGGAAATGTATTTTTTAGTGTTTGACAGTGTAGTATAGAGAGACAGGAAGTAAATAGTCAGAGCGAGGGGGAGTGACATGCAGGCTGGGATTCGAACCGAGGACACCTGCTGTCAGACAGAATAATTATAAAAAACAAAAAAAAAAACATTTCAAAGGTCCAGCTGACACAACACAACACATACATCCTGTTGTAAAGGACACAGGAATCGAATTTCTATAAATGAATCAAAAACAAATACGTCTTCATTAAAGTTAACATTACATGTAACCAGACAGCATTTATATCTGCCTCAATAAACAGAGGCTACACACACATCACACATTAACACAAGCCGCAACAGACACATCCTAAATCCAACAAAGACAAATAGACAAAAAAAAAACAAAAAAAACCCACAATGCAGCACCAGGAACATAAGGAATTGCACACACACGCATGCGCACACCAGCGTCTGGTTAAATGAGGCGTGTGATACACTGTAGAGGAATGTGTATGACAGTAAGACAGAGAGAATAATTGTGACTGTGAGATAGAGCAAATGATGTGCTGCAGGGAAGTAAACAATGCCAGTTCCTGTGATAGACTGCAGAACACTTTCCATCTCATTGACTTTGAATAATTTTTCACATCAAATGAAAAGTAATTACATCACAACAACTCATGTTGAATGGTTTCTCTGTGTCTTGGTGTGTCTGTGTGTGTTTCTGTGTGTGTTGGTCAGGAGGCGACGCTGAACTTCAGTGGTTCACACACTCACATCTAAACACAGCTCAGTGTCAAATGACCATTTGTTGTACACACGAACCGAACAACGTCTGTGTTCATATGTGCTCATCACACAAATAAGCAACATGTGCCAAGTATCTACAGAAGCCCTGAAAGGCAGGTTTCTTTCATCTGTGATGGTGATTTTTTTTAAAAAGGTCTTTTTTTATCTAAATGAATTTATTTTTCATTTATTTTACCAGGTAAAAAGTAAGGTAAGTGAAACAAATGGATCTGGAGAATGTTTAAAAATAAAACAAAGAAATGCTAAAAAGAATAAGTTACTAAATGAATAAAAGTAACAGGATTCATAGCCCAGTCTTTTGGGTGAAAGTCCTATGTGATCTATCCCTCTATCACAGCTTGGTCTTGTCTTTTATTCAATCTCAGATGACATTTACATCTATACGAAAGAACAGAACAATGGTGTCAAATAACTCACATGTGCATGGAGAAATGAAGAATCACCCAGAAGGAAACATGGATGCTTTTACACCTATTTGGACTGTAGAAGTGGTGCATCGCCGCCTCCTGTGGCTGAGATGAGTACTACAAAAACATTAATTTGCCTCAAGTGAAAAAGATATCACAGGTGGAGTTCAACACTGTTGTTCTGTCGGACAGTGTGAATTGTGGGACTTTATGTTAATTTAGCTAAAGTTGCACAACAACCTTAAAGTGCCATAAAAAGAACAAAGCTGTAAAATATAAGCAGGAAGAAATAAAGTTAAAAAGTGCTTTTACTCCAATGCCTTTGTATTTTTTTCCATGTTGCTTTTGCTTTTACTCTATTACCAGCTATAACGTACCATAACATACCAGCCAAGTTCGAGACACATTTCAAGGAAATGAAAGCAAAGAGGCAGCAGCGAGAGGCAGAGAAGCAGAGAAAGCTGACCACAGCCTGGGATCACAAAGTAGACAGAGACACAGACAGTTTAACCAGTTTATTTGAACAGCAAATAGCAAAAAGTGGATGGGGGAAATAGAGGAGAGGGGGGTGATGAGACCGGTTGAGGCTGGTGAGTAACTGAAAGACCTGAGGCTGAGGAGATGCAGGTCACAGCAGGGAGCAAACAGATCTAAGCTAAACTGGAGTCACAATTCAGCTGCAGCGTTGACCACAGTGAGTGAAACAAACTGTGGGCAAATCATGACGGGGCCCGAGTACTCTGACATCTCCACTGAGGCCCTTGGAACAAGTCGAATTCATTAAGTCTGTCGAAAGACATTGGAACTAACTTATTTTTTCAATGCCATCTCAGTAAAAGGTCTGTTTCTCTAAACACATTTTGGGAATTACACTAATTTGGGATCAGATGACAAGCTCATTTAAATTCCCATTTCAAAATAAAACCATGAAGCTCATACATAGCGAGTGTAGCTCACTCTCTTGATGTCTGAAGTCTTTTTCCAGTAAGCTGACATTATCAGTAAAGTTGTTTAAAAATGTTTCACAGTGTACACTTAACATTCAAGGTACATCTTATCCTATGTTTCTATTCTCCTATAATATGAAAATTAAAGGTGTGTGTGTGAAAACCATTGGCTGCCTTTTCATTTACAGATTTGTTTTGACTAATGGTAGAACATGGTACCTGTGGGAATGTGTTTATGAGGTTAAGGTGACATTTACTCCTCTGATCAGACAGAAAGGCCGAATTTCTCATAAATATGATTTCCTACTCTAACAACAATTCTATTCTATTAATTAGATTTCCTTTTTTCTATTTTCCTGCTCGTGCAAATCCAGCTGTGGCCAAATGTAGTGGTCACTTTTCGTCAGGTTGCTAACAGTGTGAAGGCTTGTTTAAGTGGCATATGCCCACTGCGGTTCCTCTAATATAATGTAGGCTACTGACAGATGGGGTGTCACTCAGCGTTCCACAGGCAGATGCCACCCCCTACTGGCAGATATACTAACTGTTGTTGGCAGAGACCTCGACCACTGCTGTAAGGGCATGGCTGAGAGGTCACTGTGTAAATCGACTGTTCAGTGAATTACTGAGCAGCAGCGTGTTCAGTCGACCAGGCAGCGGTCAGACAGCACTGTGAAAGATCAAATGACTAAAAATGAATCTCTATTGTTTTCCCTGAAAGCACTTACTCCTATATTTATTCTGCTGTCCGCGCAGCCTGTTCTCTTTTAATCATGATAATTTACTTACACAGTCAATAGGAAAGTTTTGTGAAAGGTTTAGATGGATAGTACCATGAATTTGAAAAAATATCTAGACTCAGAGTCAGTTCTCTAGAGCACCAGAGAATTAAAAAAAAACATCTGTAATATATATTGTTCATATGAACAAAGAGGAATGCATACAACTACTGAATCAATGAAAAATTTAAAATGGAAATGAATTTAATAATATTAAAAATAATAATAATAATAAAAAGTCTTCAGATCCTTAATTCAGCACTTTATAGAGCCTCGAGTTGTCCCCCACCCCCAGTGATTAAACACTGGACCTAAGGTTCTTGAACTAAGAGAAGATGAGATCTGATATTCATGGATCTAATGACAGATTCTTTAAAGTATGGCAGACACTTATTACCTATTTAGTTGACCAATTAGTTGCTGTGGTCCTCTGTAATTGTCCATTTGGAATTTTGTTTTTTGTTTAATAATTTTTCATCCATCACATCTAGTAAATTCAAACTAAATTCAAACTAAATCCAAATAAAGAAAGTGGCCACAAATTAATTAAAAGCTTTTACATTTCCATTTGATTTTTTTTACTCAAATACACACGTACATATTTATTAGATAAATAAACATAAATGCACATAAACATATTCAGTGACCTCACTCCATCTTAGCTCCACTCAGTGGAAAACGCCTGAGTGTGTGAGGCCGGTTATTTTTTTTATATTGATGGATATGTTTAACTAATATGTTAATGATGATTCAACACTGTTCAACACTGTTATTATTTTCTAATTGTACCTTTTTTTAGTCATGTAAGACTTTGTTATGCCACCAAAATACAAAGCAACCATCTGAGACCACGTGGTGACGACAGGCTGTGTGATCACTCCTCGATTATTATATATTATTCTTCATAAAGTGTTTTTTTTAACAAGAATAAATCAAAATTAAAGTCTTTAAAAAACGCCTCACTGCCAACTCGATATATTTTATTTTGTAAAATGCCTCGTTTCTAATAGGCAACGCAATAGTTAGTCCCGCCCTTTCTGTTGCCTGATTGGCTGGAGGGAGCGGTTTCTGCGCGCTGATTGGTTCCCAATTACACAACACAGTTCCGCAGCTCTGGTCTGTTTGTGTTTTGGCGTTTTTTTGTAGAGAGCTCCTCAAAGAAACACACAAGTTCACAACCGAGGAGACTGTCGGCGTCCAACACCTCGGTTCGTAACCACACACACTTCACAACAACGTCCTGTTGAAACGTGACAGACGCGTCTCCTCCTTCCAGGTTCATACTGAGTCGTTTTATCACTACGGGGCAGTTATATCGGCTAATGCTAGCTAGCTAAGTTAGCCGCTGGGTGCTCATCTGCCAGTACAACTTTAGCATTAGCTACTAGCTATATTGTGTTGACAGTTTCCAAGTGCTGCCTGTGTAGGTCCGGTGGTTATTAGCGGTGTGAGCCAGTGGAGTAAATGTTGAAGATATCTAACCGAGGCTAAATGAGCCGAGCTCCTCAGGGCGGTTTGCGACAGAGGCTCATCTCTTATCAGACCATGGAAACGCTGTTTACTGCATTTAGCTCTCACTGTCTCCACTGTTGTTGACATCCTGCAGTGTTTGGTCAGTGTGACACCGGCCCTCACATGAACCGTTAATAGACCCGTTTAAATGCGTCAGCTCTTGGCTCTTTAATGCTGATTTACCAAGTGACATCAGCATCTTCTTTCATTAGTCAGCACCACTGGTTCATTTTGGCAGAAGTGTGTTAATGTGTGCTGTAATTGGTTGAAGATCTGCAGTTTCCTTAAACTACATGTTTTCATTGGCCCACATCTGTCTCATTAGAGGAAGCAGCCATATCAACCACAACCCTGCTGGAGATAACAGGTCTGTATGTCCTTTACTTTGAAGGGGAAACCTGGGGTCTTTTCAGTCACTGGCTTTTGTCGAATGAGGCAACACAATGGTGATTGAGCCTATGACCCATTGGTGAAGTTATGTTGAAATCCCTGCATGTCACAGGGCTCTGAATTGGCTGATTGTCTGATATTCCCAATAACGTGCATCCATTTATTATCTACTTGGTCACGTTGGTGATGGCAGCAGAGTGTTTCCCCTGCTGTGTCCTCTAGCTCCTCATGGAGCATCCTTAGGTCCTCACAGGACGGGGTCTCCTAGCTGCTTCACCTGCCTGGATGACCACCGCACCTGGCAGTTCTGTCAGGTGTCTGAGCTCCTGACCTGCACACCTACAAGTGTGTCCTCAGAGACATTGCAAGAAGATTATGTTGGTTGCTTTATGTCTGTATTTACACTTTGTGGGTTGCTACACAAAGTCAGGTGAAGCCTGGAACGTGCATATGCTGACTAGTAAATTGAAAGTCTGACCTTTAGGCAGTCCAGTGACATGACTGTAAGACTCCAGCTGTTGGCGTTGTTTGTCACAGTCTCTCTTCACCTAAATTAAAGAAGTGTTTTGAATGGAGTTTTAGTTTTGGTGCGAGTTGTTCTGGTTGATGACGTGTTTGGTTGTGTTGTTTGCCAGTGACAGGTGGATCTGTTTGGGCCGGACATCACAATTTACCCTAAACTACCTCTTTGTCAGGTCAACACAGCCAATTGTACTGTGTTATACAGAGAGGTGTTTATACTTTTTAGACCACACTCATTGATATAATGAGGTTGACAAAATATTAGAGACACTTGCATATAGAACATCCATCTGGGTTTACCTGTAACTTATTTCTATAAAGTCCAGAGAAAGTGATCATGTATTGATTAATTAAAAACTTGATCCTCAAGTTAAATGTGAGACCCCATTTACTTGTGGTATTAACATGTATCTGGATCAGGATGCATGTGTCATGTAAATGCAGCCCCTCTTTGTAGGCTGAGAAAAAGAGAACTATCTGTAGGTCAAGTTAGTATATTTGAGCAATAATGAATAGTTTTGTTTGAATGCTGCCATCATGTTAAATGTCTCCTTGTTCCTTTTCAGGATAAAAAGTAAAAGAAACGGGAGACAAAATGGCGTCTGACTCTCCACGCAGACCAAGTCGCTGTGCTGGAGGGGTTCTAGTGCGAGCACAAGCTGCAACGTGAGGACACAAATTATTGTTATTCTATGTGAAAAATAACCCACTGTCACTCCTTTGAATGTATTTATCTTGTTTTCTAAAAAACTAATATTTCATTAACACTGCAGTTTGGGTTCAGTGTATTTTGATGTGGCTAATTGCAGTTGAGAAAAAACAGACTGTTTTTTTTGTGGCTGTTTGACTGAGTTATGATGACAAATGCATTATCACGTGTGTTGACATGAAGTTTTTCTTCTGGCTCAGGGAGCAGTCGTACATGGAAAGTGTTGTGACCTTCCTGCAGGATGTGGTCCCACAGGTATTTTATTTATTCATTTACTTAGATCCTCATTAACCTTTGCATCGTAACAGTGGCGACTCTTCCTGGGGTCTCAAATGTCAACAGATACATCAACACACATCCATAACGTTCATGCTCACAATTAGACTGACAACACACAACACAACCCCTATGATGCACAACTGCCAACACCACCCAAAACTTATGATGAGCTATTTAACAATTATTTTCAATAACTGAGAAAAGAAAACTTTTACAATTCAATTCACTTTGTCAGAAAATAGAAAATATAATATAAATAAATAATAATAATGCATAAATAACCAAATAAGTGGGACGACTAAACCCAGTATACATATATTACAATATTCAGAATGGAATAACACCACACATAAAATCTTCAAAAGTCATAGTGTTCCATAGTTTCTCCTTAAACAGTCTTAAGTTTAAAAATAAAATACATACTGCACCATTTACCTAACTAAAATGGAGAGCAATATGTGCTGCTTTATTCTTTGCTACCTGCATTTTATTCTTCACACATACTAACAGTGGTAAGTTACTGCACTGATTTTAATTAGGCCAGATTGTCTTAAGTGTGGGACAGAGTTGGCAAGGCAGCTACAGAAAGAGAGTAATTGTGGGTGACTATCCAGTTTCAGTTTGAATAATGTGTCAATCAGTATATAAGATAAACTGAATACAGTCAGTATGTAGTATGGAATTGGGTCTCACCACTAATTTTGACAGGTGAAAGTTATGTTTTAAAGTAGACAATGTAAATTTGAGCTGTAATGACGCATTTACATACATCTTTACACTCAAGATCAGAGTCCATCGAGTCCCAATGACCATATATAGTGTTTGTCCCAACTCTCTGATACGACAATAGACTGTTTAGAAAAGTGGACGTAGACTCTGGGTCTGTGAAGTGAAGCCAGTGCTGAAGAGCCTTAAACCTTCATTCTCTCTAATGACCATCAGGGGGCGACTCCACTGGTTGTTAAAGAAGTCAGATTGTATTGAAGTCTATGGGAAAATGTCCCTAATTCTCCTTGATTTATTAGCTCAGTAAACGTTTTCCTAATGAGTTTATGGTCTCAGTCTCTAGTTTCAAGTCTTTAATACAACCTGATGTTCATTTTTTAAATGATGGTCCATTTAGAGGAAAATAGACCAGAAAGCAGGGGATGGATTAGGGGGCGTGGCTACAGTGTGATTGACAGATGGTACCACCCAATCAGGATAGAGAACAGAGCAGGTCAGCTCCACCCCTCACTCCTCCTCAGCTCCACCTTCTCCTCCAAAGATGGTTTATTCTGGTTTAAAAAAAACCCAAGATGGCCGACAGACAAATTACAAACTGAAGCCTTCAAAATGGCAGCTCAGAAACCGATGGGTGACGATTGTCAGAGCTTTGACTTTAAACCATTCTGGGATTGTTTATATCCAAGTTTCCTGCCAAAACATGACCCCTGTCAGCCTTCAGTTGACAGTGGATGTTGTGGATATTTTGCTCATTGTCTTTTCTGTGTTTTAAACTACAGGCATACACTGGGGCTCCACCCACTGACGAGAAAGAGAAAATAATTTGGGTGCGATTTGAGAAAGCTGACATCAACGGTGAGTCTTTCACTTCACTTTCATTTCTGAAGTGGACTCTTCAGCTAAAAACTGATTTATTTCCGTTTATAACTCTGTTAAAATGCTAAGAAAATAATGTTGCATCAAAGTTTGGCTCCCAACAGAAAAGAGCATCCCGCCCCCACTGTTTAGGCTGCTGTGTGAAGCCAATTTCTCATTGTTTTGAATACATTTATCATGCTTTTAAATAGGGTTGCACTAAAGCCAGGTGGTTATGCACTGCAGAAAAATTTTGTTAGATTGCCATTGATAAAAGTAGAATCAAATCAGGATGTGGAGCAGAGACAGGAAGCCCCTAATGCAGAAGAGTGAAAGTTAAGGACAATGGAACAAGATATTTTTGACTTGGTGTAATTCATGTGTCAGCTGTTCTGTCAGACAGTTCAACACATCCTGTTCATAAAGTTTATTCCTGTCTCACTGTCTTTTTGCTCAGACACTTCCCGCAACCCAGAGTTAATGGAGATGCACAGTGGAACCACCGACCCTCCCCTCTGCCTGATGATTGGCTACACTGATGGGATGCAGATCTGGGGCGTGTCTGTAAGTCACACACCTGACGGCCCGTGAAACCGTGGCCTCGTCTTGCACCACACTATGTTTTCATCATCATCAGACATGTGCTGAGAGATTTAGACCAAAATAACTGTGGAACAGAGTGGTTGTTGTCTTAAACAAGCCGGAAAAGGCTCATTAACCTCAACTCTCAAAATAACTGAAGGCTTTATTTTTCAATATATTGACCCACAAGACCCACAGTAAAATTCAAATGTACAACACACAGATAATCTGAAAAAGTCTTATAATTATGTAATGACCTCCTGTGACAAAACTGTTAGTTAAATATCCTGTACATTTTAATAAACTACCGGTGGATCTCTTTTCTTTCACTTTCATATATTCTATAATCATTAAACGTAGAGTAAAATATTTTAGACCTTTTTTTGTTTTAATCTCGATTATGGCTCATGGAAATCAAAATTCCAGTGTCTCAAAATATTAGAACATTTCATTTGCAGTTTGGGGTTAAATTACTATTCATATAGTATAAATACCAGGTATCTGAGTCTAGTTCAGTGCATGCAGCCGCAATCATGGGGATGACTGTTGACTCGACTGTCGAGAAGACGCTCATTGACACGCTCCACGGAAGGTCATGGCTGAAAGGTCTGGCTGTTGGCAGATGCTGTATCCAAGCATCTTCATGGAAAGTTAACTGGAAGGGAGAAGTGTGGTAGGAAAAGGTGCAACAACGGGGTCGACTGCAGCCCAGAGAAGATGGTCAAGAAAAGTTGATTTAGACGTCTTCAGGACATGGACGACAACTGTCACAGTCCTGGTACTAAGACTCTCCTGAAGCGGAGACAACGAAGAAGAGTCTGGCCTGGGCTGAGGAGACAAAGACCTGGTCCAGAGTCTGGAGGAAAAGTGGAGAGGCTCAGACTCCAAGCTGCTTCAAGTTCAGAGTGAAGTTTCCTCAGTGGTGATGATCTGGGTCCATGTCGTCTGCTGCTGTTGGTCCACTGGGTTGGATCAAGACTTAATGCTTCATCTGCTGAAGCTTTATGGAGATGCCCACTTCCTGTTCCAGCAGGACTCAGCACCACAGAGACACAACTACGACCAACTGGTCAGAGGAGCTGAAGGCTGCGATCAAAGCTCCTCCACGCCACCACGCACTGATACAGTCATTCCTGCTAAAGCATAACAGTACTGACAGATAAATCAACATACTTTTCAGAAACTGATCATTTCTTTGTCAATCCTTTTTTGATTGATCTTTGATATCCTAATATTTTGAGATACTGGATTTTTAAAATTTTCTTAAGATGTAAGATGTAATCGCCCAAATTAAAACAAAAACTCAAGGTGCAATGAATCTAAAATATATGAAAGAATTAATTCAATTCTAAATATTGAACTTTTCCACATGCACCTGTATATAACATCAACAAGCAGGAACCTTAGCCGTGTGAACCTCCTGTAAATGTTACCAAACTAAAAGACCAGCAGTGTGGACGTCTTTAAAATTGATCATGTGTTCTTGTGTAATGGCCACGTTACGTCCTCGCTGGGTTCAAAAGTCAAACACTGAATCATCTGATGACCCTGGAACGTGTCCGGACGTGTCTGACGCTCTAAAGCAGAAAACACATCCAGCGTCTCTGTGTATTGTAGAGCTTCACTGTGTTTATTAGGAGAGACTCTACTGAGTGATCACACATCAGGTAGAAATAAACATTTAACTTAAAATAACATGAACCTGTAGAAGAAGAGGGGATTTAAATTGAAACAACAGCACAATAAGAAATAAAATAAGAATAGCACCTGAATCTAAAATAAATAAGATAAAAATATAAATAATATACAGTAACAATGCTAATATACAACGCACGCAATAAAAAAATATTTTAAGAAATAAGTTGTACACATATTGAAGGTTTCACATTAAAGTATGTTGATTTACCAAATTTTTGAATTTATTTTAATTTTTCACAGAACAAATCATGAGATTCTCTCAAATAGAATACAAAATAGTTAAAATACTGCAGAAACTGCTAAAGAAAGTCTCGTAGTAGTACCTCAAAAAGTACCACAAAGTATGTTTACTTTAGGGAACCCTGAATAATGAACCGCTGGTTTGGTTCTTCCCAGTGTTTTAATTCAGTCCTGGGTATTTTCCACCAGGTGGCAGTGTTGACCACGCTTTGGACACAGCACAGCACGAAACAGTGACATTTACCCCGGACTCATAGCTGTGAAAGTCCCCAGATCCACTGACAGGGTCTGTGTTCATCTCAAACAGAAGTGCAGCCAAAGAAAAACTGGTTTCTGGAGTCGAGCAAAATAGAAATGACAAGAGATAAAAAATCCCTGGGACTGATTGTTTGAGCTTCTGAGCAGGGGAGGAAAATGGAACTTGTGCAGTTGTTCGTTTCTTTATTATGAGCAGGAGTTTCAGTAACGGCACTAAATCTGAAGCAACCTAACAAAAATATAACCGCACGTATTCACAAACTCAGTTGTCAGTTCATTAGGAACAACAAGCTAAAACTAATGCAGTCTGATATATTGTATTGAAATGAGTTCATTTTAAATATTATATTTTGTGGTGCTGATATATTATAGACATGCATATATGTGTGTGTGTGTGTGTGTGTATGTATATATATATATATATATATATATATATATATAATATTGTATTGAAAATTCTGTGTGTGTGTGTGTATATATATTTATACACACACACACACACACACGTATTGTATTGTATGGACAGGTGTTTCTATTATTTTATTCACCCCATTTATACCAATGAGGGCAAGGTGAATTTATTTATACACCATTCAAACACAAAGTAAATTAAGTGCTTTGAGAGGAAGGATATATATTCAAAATAAAACATTAAGATGTCTTTAAGATTTAACCAATGAAATGAGCTAAATACCAAACACCTCTCTGTATAGTGAAGTACAGCTCAACATCAACAACCACACTCGCTCTAAAACTGACAAAACTGAGCAAACAGATTTTTAATTAGAATTATTAATATCATCTGTGTGGATAATTTTCAACAGACACGTCTGTGATATAATACAGTGACACGAGCCACTGTTCAATAGATAAATCATGATCCAATAAAGTCCTAATGATCTGTAGGTTGTTGCAGGAATTTTAGACAAGACACAAATCAAATTAAAGCTTAAATGACATCAGTGAAAACTATGATCCAGTGATAAATTAAAGAATAATTAACATGAAGTTATAGTAAAGTATTAAAGATTGTGTCTATCCCTTGTAAACAAACTTTATTTACTTTACAATACTGTTCGACACAAACCGCGTATTATTCCTGACACGATGTGAAATGTGGCCACAAGATGGAGACGTTCTGATGAGCCAGGGTATAATGATAAGGCTGATCTGGGTTAACATGACCCCTGTTATTCACAGATCAGATCTGAACCACAGAGACCAGATCATATGTTGAATAAACACATTAAAACAAACGTCAAAAAGGCTACAAACTGTGATTACTGTATAACACAAGTTCTTCTTTGGTGCATTTTTCTGTTCAAACATGGTTTCATGACTGGTGCTGATGTTAAACCTCAAAACCCTCATGGAGCAGCTCGGGCAAAGGATCTCTTGTTTAGAAAAATTCACTTCTTTTAAAGTCAGTCCTGGAAAATCATTAGAAGATTTCGCGTCTGCTCCGCGACTTAACAAATTACCCACAAACCCCTCGAAGGCGTCACTCACCGGGTATCACCTTTCATGCAGACGCTGTCACTGAAACATGCAAACTTCACATACATCCTGTGAGATCTAAACACACCCGAGTCCTTAATCAGTCTCTTTATAAACATCCAAGGGCGGCGGGTAGAGGGACACACTCTCGCTCGATTTTACCCGTGAACACACACATGGGCCACTGGGATGTGGCAGCTCCTTTTTTTTTGCTGCTGGGAGATTTTCCTGTGGCAGGAGGATTACAGCACACACACCCAGTTTAACACGAGCTCGCTCTGCCTTTCGGTTTCAGTCCAACTTGACACCATTTCTGATTCACAGCGCTCACCCCGGCCTCTTATCACACGCTTTCCTTCCTCATTGTTTTCTTTTCAGTTTTCAAAGTTTACGGGACGTTTCTGGGCCGTGTTTTTTCGCAGGGGTTTAATATAAGCACTGAGGGAGCCACGGTTTCTGGCTCTTGAGTGGCTGTGAAGTGTTTGTGACAGTTGCTAAGCCAACACCCTCTGTAATGGCTCGGCCGAGGACGAACGTACACGTGTACACACATGCTTTCACACACTGGCGGAACGGGGACTTGAGACTGGTTATATGGACGCTGACAGAGGTGTTTAGGCGATGAAGATCACTGTCACCTCACACTGGAGAGGTGTCGTCCACTGCCGCCTGATAAGAGGCAGACTGTCGTGGACTAATTGTCTGTCCGAGTACGTGTCGAGATGAAATGACCTGCTCTGAAGACAGGTGTCTGCGGCAAGTGTCAGTGTTAATGCATGAGCTGGGGACCTGGAGCTCTATTACACAAATGTACTCAGTCCATAACCCTGATCTTAATATATGGCAGCAATTGCTGTAGTGGGAAGTAAATGATTGCAATGCCCTTCTGTCCAAACTCTCAGCGAACTAAACTCTCATATCTCAGCTTTACTTTATTAACAACCAGTTTTTCTAACTTTGAAGAAACGATGAAGAAGATTCATATCGTCTGTAAACGTAAAGCCTCGGCCTGAAAATTATTTTCTGGGACTAGAGCGGCACAATATACAAAAAAATATATAACTGATTGTTTTATAATGATTTTTTTTTTTTTTTTTTTAAATTTGGTTTTAATGCAACAAAAATTAAAATGTTGTGTGATTTTTCTTGGGGCTTGAACAAAACAAACTTGTTTACCTTCATCTGGAGAGAATGTGATCTGTAGTCAGAGGCATCTCGGAAGCACCAAAATGCTCATGATGCTAACAATACATGCCTTTGTTTACCTTCATTTGGATATTGTGATTTTGATAATATTTCGATTTATTGTGCAGCTCTATCTGGAACATATCAAATAATAAGTTCGAGTTCAGTCCAGTCCAACAATCCTTTGTGAAATCAGTTAACAAGGGTATTTACAAATGAGTTAATGGCAAAAATTAACCTGGGAATTGAACGTGTTTGAAACACATTAGATTTGACTTGACCAGTTGAATATAGCAACCTTCAACAACTGTCCAGAATTTAAGAATCGAAGAAAACTCAATTAATAAATTCATCTTCAGTCTGCAGCAAAAATCTTGATTTTTGGTCAAGACTTTTGCTTTGAACTCCAAGTGAAAGTTGTTCCATCATGTTTTTATCAGCCAAGGTGACGTCTTTTATCTCAACCAACAGATCTGGAGAATCTTATTCCTGCTTTTATTTTCTTCCTGACTTTACAACTATAGCTCACCATCTGTACCTGTCTCAGTCACCGCCCACCGCCCGCAGTCAGTTCAGATTCTGCAGCTCGTCTACTGACAAAAAAAAAGTGTGTTCACTCCGGTCTCAGCATCTCGACACTGGCTTCCTGTTTATTTTAGAATTGATTTTTAAATTCTTTTAATTACATTTAAGACCAGGTTTAGACTGCTGCCTCTGTATGTCTGTGAGCTTTTATCCCCTATGAACCAAGATGCAGTCTGAAATCCTCTGGTGGTTCTTCACTGCACAGACCAAGGTCTAGACTGAAAACCAAAGACAGAGCATTTACTGTCAGGGCCCCTAAACTTTGGAACAACTGACCAGAGGAGATGAGACTCAAACTTTTATTTCACTTCTTAAAACACATTTATATATTAAAATAAAAATATAAAAAATATTATTTATGTATTTAAAAAAAAAAAAAGCTTGTATTGTCCTCTTAATTTTAATTTAATTTACTTTTCACCTTGATTTGTTTGGATCAAGTTATGTCTATCAGTTCAACTCAAATAGTTTTTATTGACATGAACAAAAACAAGTTGTTGCCAAAGCAGTTTACAGACGATTGAAAACACACATCGGCCGCATGTTGATGCAGTTTGATTCTCCTATAATTAAATATAATAAAAAACAAGTTAATGAACAACATCACACAGATGTGTAGTTTTGGGGATGTTGTGAGTCCCTCAGGCTGCTGCTTCCACAGCATGTGGATCTGTATCTGTGAGAGTTCACAGCTCAACCTCGTCGTGCTGCGTCCGGTCCGAGCTCAGAGCTCTTCCAGTTTTAATGCTGCATGTTATGAAAGTCTATGAACAGGCACCTGTTACTCTATGATCCCTGAAGCACCTGCTCGCTCCAAACCTCCAATATGTCCCGCACTGTGTCAGCGAGCGTACTCACTTGTGAATATGGCCCAGATATCGGTTCACAGCTTATGGCATTACATTTGGGAGATTAAAACAAGAGGAGCAGACACTGTGATTCCACAAAAGCATCCAAGCCACAAATGAAATGAATATAATGAATAACTGTGTGCGGGAGTGGGGTGGGGGTGGGGGGGGCAACTTTGAAAAAGCAATTTGGCATATTGCATACGCCAGGCCGCTAATGTAATGGTGGGAATGTTGTGGATGGCAGTGGATGTCACACAGAGCCATGTAAGACGAGGATGAGCAGCGGGGTAATGCACAATAACCCAGCGCATTAACCTCTAGCCCTCCCCTCCTCTCATTTTAATCCAGCAAATTCCATTATTCCCCCTCGTAGGTCCATTTGCCTGTATAGGAATCCTACCCTGCTGCCAGCCTCCTTTTTATTCCTGCTATCAGTGCTCGTATAACCTGCTCGTGTCTCCAGTGTTAATCTACGCTGCTGGGCCTCAAGCACTTTGAATAAAAACAGGGCTCCAAATCCGCCACTTTGAAAAGGCTACTAATTGCGCAAAAGAGCGATCATCCCCTCCGATGGGTTTAAAGACTTAAAACAAACAGATTAAGTCACTAGTAAAGTGATAATGCAGGCTTCAGTGTAATTTAACGCAGAAAAGAATAACAAAAGTGGGGCATTCTGCGCTTAGAACAACGTGCCATTACACACGCTAGACACTGCCAAGAGCCACACAGGCCATTGACCTAATATACTGGCATCACATATGAACGCATGAAGCCTGAACCGAGCCAGGCAGACACACACACACACATCTATTAAAATGCTTTACACTGTGGCTGTAATTCTGCTGTAATAAAGACCAGAAATGCAGCAAACTTTAAAATCCTCTCTAACAGGAAAACCTTTAGTGTTTATCCCTAAATGTAATTTTAAGCCTGTGCAAATGTGCTGGAATGCACTTGTTTGATCAGAGAAGCTGTTTTTAGTTGTAAAAAAAGAGACTTACAGCCCTAAAACAGTCACACTCTATAAAGGTCCATACATTCTAAAGGTAGATGTTAAAGGTCCATACAGTCTAAAGGTAGATGTTAAAGGTCCGTACAGTCTAAAGGTAGATGTTAAAGGTCCATACAGTCTAAAGGTAGATGTTAAAGGTCCATACGGTCTAAAGGTAGACCTCTATGTGGTCTTTGATTATAAAGCAGGTCTAGGTTCTATATTAATACAGTGAAAGTATCAAAGGTCTCAGTCACAGAGAAATGCTCACAGCCTGGATTCAGGAACTGAGCCTTAAATCCAGCTGTTAGGACTAATGGGACTTTGTGATGTCACAACAAAGCAGTCAGCCACAACCAAAACCCTGCCTAACTGCTCTGTACTGCCGTGTGTGGTACGGTCTGTCAATCACACAATAGCCACGCCCCCTAACTCATCCCCTGCTTTATGGTCTATTTTCCTCTAAATGGACCATCATTTAAAAAATGAACATCATGTTGTATTGAAGACTTGAAACTAGAGACTGAGACCATAAACTCATTAGGAAAACGTTTACTGAGCTAATAAATCAAGGAGAAGTAGGGACATTTTCCCATAGACTTCAATACAATCTGACTTCTTTAACAACCAGTGGAGTCGCCCCCTGATGGTCATTAGAGAGAAGGAAGGTTTCAGGCTCTTCAGCATTGTTTTCACTTTCCAGAGTCTATGTCCACTTTTCTAAACAGTTTACAGACCCACCATCCAACCTTGTCGGGTTTGTTTTCTCTGAGTGTTTTCCTGAACTCTGATATATTTTTATTGGATAATTCAGAAAACTGTGAGCCAATCACAAAGGTGTATCAGAGCCTCTTTTCTGATTGGCTCACTGATCTGTCATTATTAGCAATCAAGAGAGAAGCCTGAGAGAAAAATGTAAAATATGGGACCTTTAACAAACAGCTACTTACTTCTTACAAAATTCATGACATAATTTACAATCTCGTTAACACCTGTCGAACACTCAGACCTCTCCTCTTTCTCCTCTTTCTCCATTTTATGATCATGCAACCAAAAGTCCACTACAGTCTTGGGAGATTTTAAGAAACACTGGTCTCCCTGGTTTCTGGTGCTTACAGTCAGACTGGGACACAGCCACCGCGGGCTCCTGCCTACTTGGCATTATCCCGTATCCCCTGCCCTTCCTCGTTGGCTCTATCACAGCGAGTGTAGGAAGCTTGTTTCCACTGCGATGCCGCCGGCCCTTTTATTCTGTCCTCAGTAGATTTTACTTTGTGGTTTGGCTCGAACTTCAACCACCAGACCGCCCTTGTTCCTCATCCTCCTCCATCTCCGCCTAGTCTCTCTCTCTCTCTCTCTCTCTCTCTCTCTCTTTCTCTCTCTTTCACTCTCTCTCTCTCTCTCTCTGTCTCTCTCTCTCTCTGATGTGTTGATTCCACACAGTTGGAATAGATTATATTTCTTACAGTGTGAACAAATAATTATTTGTCCTTGCACTTTGTTTGAAATCTCTCTAGACTTTTTTTTTCCTTCATGGTTCACACATCATTCACTACATCACGAAGTCTGCAATGCATGCTGGTCCCAAGGTATCTGTTTATAAGATAAGGTGGAAGTCCAGACAAAGGATATGATGCCCTTCAAGACGACCCAGTGACATTACTAAACCAGTGGTTTCACACTATTCCATTGACCTGGAAGTGGCTGAAATCTGCCAAAATATGCAGCAAATGGTGAAGAAGACTGGAAGCTAGTAAATGTGAAAAACTACAGGATTAAAGTTGTCAAAAACTTTGTTGTTGTTTTATGAAGAAGACAATGCTTTCAGCACAGTGGTTTGACCATAACTTCTGTTTGATGACAATAAAGCTCCCGTGTAGATGCTCTGGGTTGTGTGATGCCTGAATTCATGTCTGTCTGAGAGTAAACTGCGTCTCTTCTCTGGTGGACCTCATACATAACTTTGACACATTTTTACATCTCTGTTTCAGTTGGCAGGGGAAGCCCAGGAGCTGTTCTCAGTGCGCCATGGACCTGTTCGAGCTGCTCGCATCCTGCCAGCTCCTCACATCAGTGAGTATCCTCTGTACCTTAACCCCGCCTAAACCAGAACCAGGATCAGAATCTGGTTCATTGCATAGCAGGTTTTTTAACATAGTAAATGGGTAAGGAAGCACTGAAGGTATCAGCTTCAAAATAAATAGAAAATTTAACAACAAAATAAAGTTTATTTACAACTAGTGAAATATATTAGAAAAATATAACACAAATACAGATGTGTTAAAGTTCTGTAGTTGGGGGTTACTGGTGGTCGGGGGGTCGCTGGCCCAGTTCAGATCTACCAGCTCCTATAGAACATGCCACATATTCTAACTTCAAATGGGGCTTCAAACAGTTTAAGAAAATAAAAATAAGTGGTGAGCGCAGTGACTGCTTAGTTGTGACATCACAAAAGACTGTGTGGACCTTTAACATATGTAGCATCTGTCGTTGGAGTCTGCTGTCATCACAGCTATGCATCTCCAAGATAAATCGACAAGGGTAATAACTTCCTTTGTTTTATTCTTTAACAGTAGGTTCATCTTCCAAGTCCACAAAGATATGTTACCTATATGTATTTTTAAAAATGTTTCCGTGTGTCCTGGAGTAGTTTGTCTGCATAATTTTTAACTCTGTGTCCTAGAAAAAAAGGAAAAAAATTCTGGTTAACTTGATTTCACCATTCAAGGTCGACACTTAAAATTAAATGTTGTATGGCTCATCCTAATGCAGTTTTGGGTTGTGGGCATTTTAAGTGGTGCTACATCATTAAAATTAAAGAGTGCCTCATGCTGCCTCATCCTAATGTTGAAGTCAGGCTACGATTATTGTTGGCCTGCTCTTAGTCGTGGTGGCAGGCCTCTGAAGTCAGGGCTTCTTTGCTGCCAAAGCTCTGCTGGAAACATCTCACTGTGCCATCACTGTTCAGTTAGCCATGTCTCTAACTCCTCTAAATCTCCTCTTTAAGATGCTTTAACATTTTGTTTAGGTTGTTAAAGATGATATTTTCTCTTCCCTTTTGCGTTTGTTCTTTTTAACCTATATCCCGTCTCCCCCTTTTTTTTCTTCCTCCTCATACTGTATCTGGTGCTGCCTAATGCCATTTTAGATTCCCCTAAACATTAAAAATGAATCTGGGTTTGAGATGTCAGCCTCTCTTAAAAGAGCGGGGGATTCTCTGTAGCTGCCATTTTGCTGCAAAATCAAACAGTCATACAGGGAGGCATCTAAAATAGAAGAGCAGGAGATACCAATCCCTCTATCAAACAATAATGTAATGCTGCAGGAAGACGTGTTGCATTAATAGTAAGTGGCAAAAAGCATTTGGAGAAAGTACAAAATCAACTAATGTACACAGAAGATGATGGGAAAGGTTGGACGAATGTGGGTGTGTTAAATTTTAGATTACAACAGATCATCACAAATGAACCGCTGGAATGCATCGAGCATGACAAATTGATGATACCTAACAGAATAAAAGTATTTAAGTGTAGATGCCTTTTCTTCTCTTAAGGCGTACCCCCACCCTTGTCCCATTGTATTGTCACATGTTTGTCTTTTGAAGGTTCCATCTAAATGTTTTTTAAGCACATTTCCGGTTGCAAATGTGAAAATTATGGAAATGGAGGTTTTGCAATCTAGTTTTTAATAGAGGTAAAAAACGTTGGTGTAACGATGTCCTTTGCTCATCATTTGGAAATTCTGTCTAAATTTATATTAGTTTGGATGGAGTCTTCAATACTAGTTATATCGTTTCTGCTGTGATTTGTTATTGGACATAATTTGGTTAACAAAGAAAAGCGTTTATTTTTATGACCCGAGTCTCATCAACATTATGCCAATATCGCTGTGTCAGTTCAGGAGAAGGATCTTGTCTTTGGAGGATTTTCACCTGCATCATCAGCTTTTCCCACCCTTACAGTTGCATCACAAAACGTGGCACAGTTGTATCGTCTGCTGAAACCCAACGCTGACATTTAACAGTGTAATCCTCAGGCTCAGGTTTGGATTAATACGTTAAAAACACACAACAAAGAAGCAGTTGATATTTCTTTTAGTCGGGATAATGTGAGCCAATCACACTTGACATTCCCATCAGTTTTTCATCTGGTTGTTTGGTTAGTTAACATCCCGATACTCTGGTGAAGTTTGATGACCTCATGTTGTAGCAGCACATCTCCACCCAGCTTCGACATAAGGAGATGTCTAATCAGACATAGCCTGTGTAGCTGCACAGAGCCTTTACTTTAGGTGCAGAAAGGTTCAGGTTCACTTAACATTTCAGTGACGGGTTTGTTACACATAGTGATTAAAAACCACCTTGTATCTTTGTGTATATGTGTATTTATATTTTTTGGTGAAGTGTGTTTGCAGTATTTCCAAATTCTGCGACTGAAAAGAATATAGTCGATTCATCCTCGTTTCACATGTTTTGAGTTTCCAACATGACTAATGCATTATTGCTTCCCTCTGGCACAAATGAAAATTACAGGACACAGGATGAACATAGGCTTATTTCAGAATGAGTATATTGAATAGTTCTTTCAAATATAAATAGTCTTCCTTTATCCACTCAGAAATTTATCGTCTGTTTTGAAGTTTCACGTAAAATGCAGTTATATTTCATAGGTCCAACCAAATGTTTTATAAACAGCCCTAAATTATTCTGAGACAATTGTCAGTCTGCTCTGAGTAACTCATAATTACAAAGGGATATTTTTTTTCATAGTTTTTTTTATGTTTTGTAAAATTAATAAAAATCGATCTGACCAAAAAATATGTCACTGACAAAAAAATATTCAGATCCTGTGTCTCCATATTTGGGACCTGGGTCATGTTTATCTTGTTTACTTGATGATGTTTGACCTCAGTGAGACGTAGATCAGTGTTCAGGAGCTAACACCATCCCCATTGTGAAGCATGGTGGTGGCAGCATCACGCTATGAGGACAAGGACAAGGAGACCTGTCAGAATTAAGGGAAGGATGATGGGGAGAGACTAGAGACTGGGGCGATGGTTCACCTGTCAGTGCCACAACAACCTGAAAAAAACAGCCATGACAACCTGAAGTGCCCCAGTTAAAGCCCCGACTTAAACCCCATCAAATATCTGAAGATGGCAGGTTATAGACACCTCCCATTCAATCTGACAGGAAGGATGAAATAAACTTCCCAAATTCAGGTGTGCAATGGAGACCATTTGGTTTCAGAGCAGCTTATTTAGGCTACATCTCCCCAGAAACAAAACGCATCAGTAGATATCCATGCGGTATTTTGCTGGCAGCAGGGAAAATGGTGGATGATGCCTATTGGACCTACCATAAATAACTATAGATGTAGTAACGCAGATCTGTGGGATGGAAAACCTTCTTCTAACCTAAAGATGGACATTTTTGTATGAAACTGGGAAAACCTGCCATGTTCTGAAATAAATAAATACAAAAGAAAATAAAGAAATGTCAGGTGTGCGAAGCTTGTAGAGACTTACCCAAGAGGACTGAAAGCTCTACCTGCTGCCATAGAAGCATCTGAGATTTTTTGTAAATGTCCTTCTTCCCTTTTTTTATAAATTGGCAAAAAGACTGTTTTGGCAATTTGGTCCATTTACAATTAGATCTACAACAGTAATGTGTACAAAAGGTGAAGGTACTTTCTGCTCTGACACCTACTTAATGTTTAATCATAATATTGGTGCATCAGCAACAGGGAAACATTTAATGTCATTTACTTACTCCTCATATAATGAAATGTTCACGGTAATGACAAACAAATGTTTCACTGGTTGTCATTTCCAGACATCGGGAAGTCGAGAGCTGTGTGAATACCAGCGTTCATACCCTGAAAGCCATGGTGCAAATGGTTTAGTTGTTCCTCTGATTAGTTCCTTTCCAGACATGAAGTTTAAATTTAATCTCTGCAGGTGTCAATCAGTACTGTGAAAGCTGCCGTGTAGCCCTGCTGGTTTGTGGCATGTTTTTTTTTTTTTTTTTGGTGAGAAAATCGCCTTTTTGTTCTCCATCCGTGTTCCGGTCTTTTGGCAGATTTCAACAACACACAATGGCAGCATTTAAAGAGAGCTGGAAGTGGATGAAAGCAAACCACAGTAATAAGAAGCAGCAGATAGCCTCGACACATGAGGAGAGCAATTCTCTCAGCAGAAAATAAATATGAATTGTACTACTGGAGGGAAGGACACTGATTGCAATCTGCTAGGGCGCAAACAGTGTTGCACTGTGGTGAGCGATTAAAAGGCCAATTGTCCGGGATGCAAGGCCATGGGTGGGCGGACTTAGAAATGCCCGAAAATAGGTGTTGAATATAATAAGGCAAGGTTCCCCTTTCCTAGAATAGAGAAGGAAGTGCTGCTTTTCTAAAGGGAGTAAATGCATTTATCCACATCCTCTCTGGAGTTTACAACCTATGATCTTCCGTTGTCTTGCGAAACGAGGCGACATTGTTCCCTTAATTGATAACAAATGAGCATTGAGGAAATGTGACTATATATATAGTGTATGCGTAATGTAAGATGTTCCTCTTTTTCAGTAGAGGTCAGTTGATACGTCTTCATAATGGAGCTCCACTTGGGATGCTCCCACACTGTCAAAGTACTTCTGTGAAGTTTTTAACATTAAACATGTGGTCTGTAATGTTTCAGGCCATGCTTAGTATTATCTAAACACCACCCATCCTTAATGCTGCATTCAAAGCCCACATTGAAGTCAGCAGTGCTTGCTTCAGTTACCGTCCTGTAACAGTGCAGCTGCTACTCGCCGTTACAAGACATGCACTGTACGAAACCAAGGACATGGACAGATGGAAACTCTTCACAAACATGGTAAAAAAAAAAAAAAAATCACATGAGAACAAAGTTTACATCAATGTTTCTCAAACTTTTTCATACCAATTCCTACCATTAGCCACTAAAATAAAACTCATGGACCACTTAACTCTCAAACATCCCCAAAACCAACAGGGCTACTAGTTCAGTAGTGTTGTGCTGAGCTTGTAGACAAACTTCTTGGACATGGGAGATTAGAGGGTCCAGCTGACTGGGAATGGAAGTGGGGTCTCAAAATAATGACACATCCATTGGGATTTTTATTCACAAATATAATACGTAAGCCTTGTGCCTCACTAACTAAAGGCAACAAGGAGTGCTCTTTGTGTAGCAGTGTACTAATCACTCATTCTTTGCTAAAGCAAAGTTTAAGGTTATAGCAACTTATCACTTCCTGTTGTGTCTGTTGTGCCAGAGGTTTCAATTGATTCTCCTTAATTGACCTGGTCTTCAGCCTCAATGATTGTGTCCGTTGTCAGTGTTTGATAGTTAACAGGCTGATAACTGGAGACATTTAGCTCAATCACAGAGCAGGCTAACTGTTAGCTGCCTATTAGCTTCATCCATATCTTCTCTCTAATGTTAGCTGATCATTTTTGACTGCCGATATAAATATAAACTGCCGACTGATGAAGCTACAGTGACAGTGTCAGATACACTGAAGAACAACACTGTAAAACAATTTCCATACGAGCTGATTTAATATTGAAAACAATACATAGCCCAACATGACTCAGTAGCTCTGTGGTCACTCTGACAGTTTGAGAAACACCCCATGAAATGGGAGATTTTAAATCAGTCACTTGTGGACCACACTTTGAGTTTACAGGAACAGAAAGACATTTAAAACAAGATTTGTACATAAGGCCACATTGGTGAAAATAACTGGAAATAACAAGCTGGAATTTGCACTTTCAAAAGTTGGGTCTTGTGGGTATTTCAACTGGGTTTGCACTATTATTGTGTACTAATGATGTTTTTTCACTTTCTCTTTTTACTATTGGCCTTTTGGTGTTGCCATTGTCTATTATGAATAATATTATTACATTTGATCATCATAAACAGTACAGTCACAGTTGTAATTAAATCAAAGTTTCTCCATTCACGCAATGTTGAATTCCCCCCCATAAAGTTTTTAGTAAATGTACCATTTGACCAAGTCTCCAAGAGACGTATTTGTGTTACGACTCAATATCTTGAGTGGGAGCGATGTCTGATGACAGAAACACGAAAGAAGAAAAGGCCCTGTCTGGAGTGTTAAAGGCTGGTAGGGAAGGCACTGTTGCTCTCACGCCACACCACAGGAACTCAGGCTGATTACCGTCAAGCCTCAAATTACAGTCCTCTAAAGGGTAACATCTTCTTCAATCTAAGCACCCCCATCCCCTCAAACCCCTGATCCCCTGCCTGTCTTCAAGAATGACACAATTAGGGAAAATATGGGATAAGTCCACTTAATGCAACATGTTTTCTATTCATTTCTTTGTAAATGTGCCTGCAGAGTTTTTACTGTGGTGTAATTCCACCCTGAAACCCAAAAACCAACAAGGAGATAGACAGAAAATCATCCTCTGTTTTGCAAAATTCAGAAGATTTCTCCATCTTATTTCAGTTCTGTCGTTTATTTTTTTAATTATGGTTTTTTTTTTCTGGAAAAGGTTCCTGTTTTCCTTTCAAACCTTTGACACAGGACAGAAAAAAGTAGAAGTAGAAGTCTTTACAGCAGAGGGATCCAGTGTCATGGTCCAGTAACTCGCAAAACAAGGCCTGATTTTGGATGGGGGGGCATTGGATTCTCCCTTCATCAAAAATGTTTGATGACCATAATTGAATTACAGAGCAACAGTAGTAATGTAATCAGCACGTTTCCTGTCATGGTAATAGGCTGCCTGTTGAACGAGTGTGGGCAGCACTAGAGGCCTCACATGTGAAGAATGTCCCTCTTTGTTGTGTGCAGATCACTCTGTTTCTCATCTGCCGCTCTCCCTCTGACTCCTCTTCCCTCTCAGGTCCTCTGAAGATGGACAGCTTTGCTGACAAGAGGCCCCTGCTGGGTGTTTGCAAGAGCACAGGGTCCTCGGGGTGAGTTCACACATCATAATAAAGCTGAATCCTCTGCTGCCTTTTAACATATGCTACTGTGAGTCTGGTTAATTCAAGACTCCATCCAAACATGATGTATGTATCCAAACCAGTTACATCAAGGTGAAAACCTTGATGGGTTTTTGCTTTGTCAACCCGAGGCTGGGGGTCGTTTTGGCCAGGATTTTTCCAACTGTTCCTAACTGTAGGTTTCCAACCAAGCCACCCGTGATGCTTAGGTTGATGATACACTACGCACTATATTTGTGCATTGTGGCTGCCGTTACTGATTGGCTGCAGAAAGACGTGTGTGTGTGTGTTCACACCAGCTGCATCTCTGCTGCTGCAGCTCTCTCTCAACATAGTTTGCAGGTGACCTGACTGTTCATTTTCTCTTCATTTTAAATTGATGCCTGTCTCCACATGCAGCTGCTACAATGATTAAAAAAATATGCCTGTCACGTATATCAGATTCAGCCTGGACACAGAGACTGTAGTGGAAAGCGTCAGTTTTGTGTCAAATTGCTGGTATAATGTCAAAATGACATCAGCAGGCCTTTTCTGTGTCTATTTTTGCTGCATAAAAAAAATAGACGAGATGCCGAATCTTGTGATGCAGCCATGTCACATAGGCATTGTGTCTGCTCTCGGGAACGGGAACGGCGAAATGAAAACCAATAGGTTCCTCACGCGACGCATTGTCTCCAGCATTCGGTCCAGCAGGGGTTCAACATTGACCAAATGTGAAATACACAAAAAGTGTTAAAATAAACCATTCAAATAACACCACAGTTTGAAAATACACAAAGAGGCCTTGAATTAAACCTTGAGGGATGCCACATTGTAATAAGTGTGAAAGGTTTGTGGTTCACAGCTGGAACAGAAAGTGTTTTTATTTATGCTTCACTCTGACTAATGAGAACCAACCTCATTCATTGTTGTCCTTTCAGTCTTGACCCTCTGCTCTTTTCTAGAGGGTTAGGGAATAAAGTTGTTCTCGGGGTTTGGAAACTTAATTGCCAAGATAATAAAATAAAGTGTGAACCAATGAAACAAGATACAAGTAAATCCCTATGAGCTACTTTCAAGGGAAGTGTACACTGACTGGAAAAACATGCACAAAAACAACATGTGCTGTTTTGTCTTTCAAAACAAATCCTATAACTGAAAGTCATTTTCTGTTAATAACAAGAGACATCAAAGGACACCTAACTTCTTATTACCAACCCTTCTCATGCATCCAACTGGAGCCGAGCCAGTGATGTGGGCTTTAGTAACTGTGATTCATGGGTTCTTAGTGGCACTGTGGCTGGAATGTGAACAGTACCTGAACCCCCCCACCGCCCCCCATAGGCAGACAGAGGGGAGATAAAACAGATGTGTAGATCCTGGAGATTTTCTGGGTTTGGGATCAGGGATGTCATGTCTTTGTTTAGTGAAAGAAAGTGAATTCAAAAAGTGACAGACCCTAAGGCATGTTGTACTCTTCTCCTCCTCATCCTCAGCCCATGTACCCCCACCGCGCGCACACACACACACACATGCGTGCACGCACGCACACACACACACACACACACACACACATATACACACACACACACTCCTCCTCCATTTACTTATGCTGCTCTTCCAGAGCAACACAAAATTTAACTCAATATATCCTCCCAGGGAAATGAAATAAGGAAGTCTGACTTCAGCTGAGCCCTGATGGAGACCACCTTCTTGATGTTTTCCAGGGACTGCCGCCCCTGTCTCCCTAACGCCGTTACGGTTGCTTCTGCTTTTCCCTGTGTCCTCGCTGACTCTGAGACAGGCAGCGTTTTGACGGTTTGGCGAATCACCCAGGCGTCGCTCGACACTAATGCTGAAAACATGCACTGTGTTGAAAAGCAGAAACCCTGACCTCTGGCTGAATGGCACAGCCTGGTTGTCCCCCCCACCCCCTCCCTCCTGCAGAAGTGCTTGGTAAATAACACTCTGGTCAAAGACGAGAAGGAAAAAGGCTTCCGGGTGCAGCGCTGTACTTTCCATTGGGCCTGTTCATAAACTTACTAAGGTCCTCACACAATTTTTAGCATATAATCATTTTGAAATAACAGCTTTTGTTAACCACCAAAAAGGATGCCGTCCTGACACTTAAATGGAAAACAGATTGGAGCCTTGGCCGCTACAGCAGTGCTGGTTTAGAACTTGGTTCAGTCAGCTCTAGGCTTAGATTACAAGATTTGCAAATTAAAGGAAAACCAGAGAAGGGGAAAAAGCATGTGTGCTGAAGCCCTGTACTTGTGGATTTCCAGCCAGGCACACTCAACATAATTTTATCAATGGAAAGGATTATGCGTTAAGTCCAAACAATGTATGGATCCAGTGATTTTTCTTGACAGTAAAGCTACATATGCGTCCCCCTTTCACTCTTTGCACCAGTGCCAGTGGGCTTCGGGAATTAGTAAAGAATGCTGGTGCCATTGCAGACCTTGGTATGTCTGCTCACATTTCTGGAGAGGATTTGTGTTTCCTTCCTCTGCTTGTGTTGTTATTATTTTCATTCAGTTTAATTACATCCATAGGTATTAAAATTCTGGGAGATTTAAGCCCACCCCCCACTCCCAGGCTCTCTCTCGCTCTTTGAATGTAAATTTTATGGCCAAGACAGACGCAATTTAACTGTTTGTGGGAGCTTGAGTGCACACACGTCTTGGGCAAAAGTTCAGTAATGAATAAGCGTGCTTTGTTCTCCGGAGTTTGGGAACTGTCAGTGACATTTCCAACCTCCGACTGCCCCCTCACAACATCTCCAGATGCTGAGAGGATGTGGTCCTTTTTTCTTTTAACCAATACAGTCCTCTTTCACCGTGCGGATTACTACTGGATGTGCTACATTGAGGTTGTAGCTAATACACATGGATATTCTGAGCAGATATTGTGGTCACTGTTGAGGCCATTTTTTTTTTTTTTTTCTTTTTTATCTGAGCTTTCATCTGCTCCATAGCATCCACTATCCCTCCTGTCTCATACTGTTATATTTGTTTTGTAAGGAAACCCCCGTTGCTATTTCAAGCAGCAGATACAGCTCAGTCATATCATACTTTCTCCTCCATTTAATCAATTTGATAAAAATGATGTATTATTGTAATTATTCACACTGGCATTTAAAGTGTGGAATATGAAATCAGTGTTGTGGGTTTGGCAACTGTTGCAGCAACATGACATGCAATGTCCAGCCTGTAGGAAATATAATGCAGAAAGAGACAAAAGCAGACCAGCATAGCTAAACTGGAAGCATATTGGCTATTTTATTTAGAAGATAAGATGTGTTGCACAGACAGCTGACTGAAAAATATGACAAATTTATCATCCAGATGTAAGAAGAGCATATTTGGTCCCTCAAAGACTCTGCAAAATCAGTCTTATTAAAAACCTGTTGATGTTTTTATAGAAATTAAATGTGTCTGAAGGCAGTAGGCAGATCTTTGCATTGTCATCCCAGCTCCCAATATATCCCCAATATACCCCACATTGTAAATAATTTCAGGATTGTTCAATCTAACAATAAAAGTTCCCCTTAAAACTGTTTGATACCCTAACTTAGATTAAGTTGTTCTGCATTGATTTATGAGTTTTGAAGATATTTAACTGAGCCGTTACCTGGATTGGAGAAAACAAGTTTAATGTTAAAGAATAAGTTTTATTCAGCATTTGTAAATGGACTCACACACAGTCAAGAATCTGAGTGAGTGAGGGCCCTGAACAGAGGAAACATCAGTGCTTTATACTGGAAGGTCAGACAGAAGATGAGTTGTACATTGTCTTGCTTTTGGTACAGACCCCGTCTCACCATGGACCACCTTGTCCGTGGACAAGAGCAGTTGCCAGGCATCGACCTTTTCTTGTCCTCGATGCATAAGAATGTCTATCATGTTAGCAGAGACATAGAAAGAGGCTATTTAGAGTTACCAATTAACCTGCAGAGTACCTGGAGGGAACCCATGCAGGCACAGGGAGAACACGCAAACTCCATATAGAAAGGCCCCAGGCTTGGGGATCGAACCCACAACCTTCTTGCTGTGAGGGGACAGTGCTAACCAATGCACCAAGAGAGAGGGATAAAAAGTTCAAACGCAAAGTAGGACTGCACAATTATTTGGAAAAAAAAAAAAATATATATATATATATATATATATTTATATATACATATATCAAAATATGGCTAAGTGTAATATTGACCTAAAATGTTTCTGTTCAAGGTAAAATGTCTGATATTATTGTGCATTGCTGGCAGAGACACCCAGGCCTACAAATCATATTCTCCAGACGTAAAGGAACGTGTTTATTTGATTTGATATATATATATATAATTAATATAAAATATATATAAAAACACAGACATGGTCATTCTGACCATAGGCTACATATGTTTTTCAAGTTCGATCGAGAGGCATTGGACTGACAGTGTCCATGTGAGCTGATGTGCATGGATTTCAGTTTTCAATCCAGCCTGACTAATGTGTATCTGGCTTATAATAATCAGGTCAGTTTCATGCTGTGGTGCTACAAATGAAGATGTTGCTACACAATCACTTTGCGTTTCCACCTGCCCCCCCCCAATACCCCGACCCTCCCACCCATATTGACATTAGATGCAAAACCAAAGGTAAATGCTGGCAAAACTATCTTCCTACTCTTGAACATCTATGTTCAAACTTCGGCTCTGTAGTTAAAAAATGCAGGTTGTTAATTACATGGTTGCCAGCAACAAATTCCACAAGACACACACACAAACACACACACACACATACACTGATGGCAAAAGCTCATTGTGGCACTAAGCCCTTGTGTTTCAGTGCATTTGTCTGACAGTTTTTTCTCTGTGGACCGGATGTATCCGTCTTTTAAAGTGTATGAAATGGAAATCATCAAGCATTTGTATAAAACAATCCACCAGATTAAGGGGATTTGCAGAAGTGATGCTTTTTATCCACCATGAGGTTATGGTGTTCTTCACTGTCACATTATGACCACCCACAGGCACACACACATGCTCACACTGTCCAAGCCTATGCTGAGGGTAGATACTACCATCAGTGACTCAGGGGAGTTATCCAGTTGATCCCACACACATTTAAATTTCCCTTTAGCTGCCATTATAGTTTGCTATGAACCTGTGAGGACGTCACATTCCTCTGCTCATCCTTGAAATGTCATGATCTCCACTGAAAAAAATCGTACGTAGATCCTTTTGTGAAGCCTCTGTGTGGAAATGAGAGTGGCTGTAATCTGGTCTTCCACTTCCCCTTTTTCATTGCCATACACACATATACATGCATACACATTTGTTCACATTTGTTCAGTGCATAGGCCGGGCCGCGAGGCTCAGGCTTCATTCCAGAGCGTTTATTTTGACTTGCATGTCTGTTTTATGTCTGTCGAAAATGTGTTCTGCCTCGCCAGTTTCCCCCCCCCCCTTCAAATAGGAAGTCAGATTAAACTCGGTAGTACTGGAAGTGGTGCATATAAACACGCCCGACAGGCTGAATGATTAGTAATGACTTTTCAAACCTTTACCACATCCCCGTTCCTTAAACCAGGCCTCTGTAGTCAAAGCAATTAATATTTTATTTTACTTTGAGAGTTTGACTTTCCCTTTAAGTTAAACCAAGTCTAGCAGCACTAATGCCATTTTTGTAGGCATCAAGTATATTTGAGCATTGTCTCGGTAGAGTAACACTGATCAAGCTCCCTCAAAGTAAGAAATCTTAGGTTTTTTGGTCCTACGAGAAAAAAACATTTTAGGGAATGACTCCTATGTCTTGGCTAATATGTAGTAGAGCTCTAAAAGGACCTAATCAGTCAGGAGTTCAGTCGGTCCAACTCTTTGGTGGTGTGATCCTACAAAGGACCAGACCTTCGACAGCTTGTCAACAGCGTCCTCCCAAAGATGCAGCCCCTGGATTGGGACACAGCTATAGCCAACATTATCTGCTAAACATCAGCACGTTAGCTAGTGTGGCTGTGAACTGTTAGAGTTGCATTTGCTCACATTTTATGAGCTGCAAAAGAAAGCACGAGGTCCCTGCAACCTTCTGGCAAGATCAAACTCACTGGTAGGTTATGGAAAATGATCTGCATTCATAAAATGCAAATGTTCATATTATTTGGGGTATTTCCAGTTACTAAGATAAATACATTTCATACCCTGGCCGCCTGTATTGTTAGGCTGTCTCTTTAAAGCCAAGAGATCAGGGGAGAGATTTTCCTGACTAAAGCTCCTGAATGAGCCCCGTCCTTCAAACCAATCACAGAAGGCCGAAGTCAGGTGTGGCAGCTGTGTACGAGAACACGCCTCTGATCTACTGCTCCTCTCACACCGACTGAGGCTTTTATTACTACAACTCTTATTAGCTGCTGGAAGACGTGGCGGTGGCTGACTCACAGCCCCCGAGCCCTGCATTCGCTGAGACGGCGAATACGATGAGGATGTGGGTTATAGGCTGAGAGCGGCGAGGAGTGGAGTGCTTGTCTAGTGCTAGCTTGATTTTCAGAACTTGCATGTTGGCGCTTTAACTTTTAGCACAATTCTTAAGAGAGATTCTGAGACACTTGATGAACACGGGCTGTGATTTCGCTCAGTGTCCCTGTCTGTTCCCTAAGCCAGGACACACAGAAGAATAGATACATGTACAAAATGGACTACAGGGACATGATTGGTATTTGGCGTGCAGTCATCCTGTCATGGACATCCCCCCCCAAGACCATCTGCAGATTGCTGCTTTGATCAGCCCCCCTCATGCAGACTGCAGAGCCATATAACTCAGGCTTTCCTGAGACAAGAAAACTTGTGCTTTTACAGCTTGTAGAGCTGTTAGGCTTTTTTCCATGAGTGGTTTTAACTGGTCATTAACCAATCTGACTTCTCATGTCGTCTGTCGCAGTGTTTGGCCTCTGACAAAAACACTTCTGCTACTCTGCTTTGGTTACAGACTGAGACTGCTGTAAAGGTTGAATTTCACTTGTTCACAAATTGCATTGATGTCAAAGTTTTAGTGGAGGAGGACCCCAGTCGTTTAGTGAGTGGGTGGGAGTGTCCTGAACCTCCAGTGGGCTGGGACCTTCTTGTAAAGGCTGGAAAATGAGTTTTGAGAACCAGAAGTATTAGCACCTGATGAAATAATCATTAAGTCATTTGCGCTAAACGCACATGTCGTATCCCGGCGTCAAGCTGTCCTCCAGCTCTGATCCTTACGCAGATGCAAGAGGAAGCTAACCCATCGTGTTTCCACATACTCTGACATGTCATAGCAAAAGAAAGAAAGTACCCCCTCCACGGCCAGATGTTTTCTTGTGTCAAGTGCTTTCAATTAATTCAGACAGAAAACTGGCATAAAATGTCTAATATTGGATCTGCTTCAAGCTATAGTTTGGGTAATTAATATTAATTTATTAATATCCACTTCACTGCTGTCAGGATAAATAAGATGAATTTATGGACTGCATAGAGCATATGGTGGATTTAAAAAGTATTCATACCTTCACTCTTTTCACACTCTATTGTGTTAATATCCATAAGAAGTTTTATTTGTGGTTTTTAGAACCAACAACCATCTCAGTGTAGTGTTACATCTCCTCTCTCAGGTGTCTTTCAGATGAGAGGCTCTGAGTGATTAAACAAATATGTAGCAGATTTCAGGTAAACGCTCAGAGAAACCAAATCCTGCAAGTTTGGAAGGTGGGTCCATAGACTGTGTATAAAGTGGACATAGACTCCAGGTCTGTGAAGTGAAGCCAATGCTGAAGAGCCTTAACCCTTCATTCTCTCTAATGACCATCAGGGGGGCGACTCCACTGGTTGTTAAAGAAGTCAGATTGTATTGAAGTCTATGGGAAAATGTCCCTACTTCTCCCTTGATTTATTAGCTCAAAGTCTTCAATACAACATGATGTTCATTTTTTAAATGGTGGTCCATTTAGAGGAAAATAGACCAGAAAGCAGGGGATGAGTTAGGGGGCGTGGCTACTATGTGACTGTTCCACCCAATCAGGAGAGAGTAGACTGGTTGACTCTTGGGTGGGTCCAGGTGGGCGGGGCTTGAGGGCATGTCTGGGGGGGTGACTACTTTGTTGTGACATCACAAAGTTCCAGAAGTCCTGACAGCTGGTTTTAAGGCTCAGTTTCTGAATAAAGACTGAGCATTTCTCTGTGACTGAGACCTTTGATACTTTAACTGTATTAATATAGAACCTAGACCTGCTTTATAATCAAAGACCACATAGAGGTCTACCTTATGGACCGTATGGACCTTTAACATCTACCTTTAGACTGTATGGACCTTTAACATCTACCTTTAGACTGTATGGACCTTTAACATCTACCTTTAGACTGTATGGACCTTTAACATCCACCTTAAGACTGTATGGACCTTTAACATCTACCTTTAGACCATCACCTCTATACTCAAAGTAAAAATATAAAAATGAGTATTTCCTGAAGTCAATGTTTGTAATTCACATGTTGATTTTTTTCATTGTTTGTAGAAAGATTCAGTCTTCTGTCATCACATTTTTGTAGCCAGTTACATTTGATGGCTATTTGCTACTTTCCTGCACTTGTATGTATATATAATGCAACACTTAAATACATAAACGCTAAGAGGGAGTTAGAATCTGTACATGCTCACAAATGCCCACACTGACACACATTGACACACACACACTGTTGTGGGTTTCCAAAATGCCAGCCATTATACTCTTATATGCCGTGTTTAACAGTGAAGGAAATGTATTTCTGGCAGCTCTACAAACTCGGAGCTGTGGTTGAACTTTTTACCCTAATTACTTTCCTACTAATGTCTGCAGCTCGCCAGAATGACTGTGGCTCCCTTCAGGCCCCCAGCAGGCTCAGATGTGGCCGGTGTTTGTTGTGTATGATGCTGGGTTTGAGCCGAGAATGAGAGCAGAGGGAGTGAAAAACAAAGCAAAGACCAGGAGGTAGCAGGAAAATATTGTCACAGGACAATTTTTCTTTCCAGTTGTCATGTAATTGTAGATGCAGATGTGATTTTTTTTTTTTTTTTAATATATTTATTTTTCATACATGATTCAGGTGATAAGAAAATGTCTGTGCTTTACGCCAGGTCTAAGACACACAATTGTTTAGATTCATAATGTATTATTTGCTTTTGTTGTTGTTCTGTCACTTTATCTAAAAGCTTTTTCAGAAGCTTTTCCTCCGGCCCAGAATAAAATTCTCAGGACAACTTGTTGAAAGCTGGATACTGGCAGTGTTGATCTTAAATTTATGGTTTCAGTATTTAGAGGCCAGCATCAGTTGAGCCTCAGTGGAAATACCATTCCTCGGAAGTTCAACAGTCTCCAGTTGGAGCATCAGTTTTCCCTCTCTTCCCAAACCGAGGTTGTATTTGTTTAGCATTCCCACAGCGTGTAATTGTCGTTCGTATTTGGAGATCTTATAAAACTTTGCACCAGTCGGAAACGCTGTGATGTCCCTTCCTTGTAAATGAATAATTTCCCTGCTTTTTAATTCTCATCTATGCTTTCTTACAGCCACATTAAATCTTGTGGTTTTGATCTCCCGACTCAGTTCACGTTTGTAAAAGGATGTGAGCCGAGTCTCTCGACCAGAGGGAAAATGCTCGTGGAATAAGCGCAGCATTGATTTGTGAATTCAAATAACAGATGTCAACATGTTTCATCAAGGAGGAAGTACACAGACCGAGACAGAGATAGCTGATAATGGCTCGACAATGAGACACACGGCGTCTATAATGACCATTACAGACAGTTATAAAATGAAGCCGCAAACGGTATTAGATGGATTGCATTAGCAGTTTTCCTGAGGATGGATTAACGTTAACTTTGGAAATCCTGTAACTTTTCATCCAGAGACACCATCAGATAAAATACATGACTCGATACCTGCAGAACTATTGTTTCCATCCCATTCTGTGCTAAATCAGAGGAGAGGCTCTGAGTCTCTCTGATGGGTCCAGGTGGGCGTGGCTTAAGGCGGGGGCTGCTTTGTTGTGACATCACAAAGTTCCATTAGTACTGAGGCTGGTTTTAAGGCTGAGAAATGCTCATAGTCTGTATTCAGAAACTGTTGTGAATACGGACTGTGAGCATTTCTCTGTGGACTTAGACCTTTGATACTTTCACAGTACCTCTTAAGTACACAGAAGCATATACACTTCCAAAACTCAAATTGTCTTGAAAGTATTATTACTAATAAGCCCTGATTTGTCCTGTGTGACACTGACTTCAGTGATAAACTCCTGAAGGAAGTTAGTTCAGATCTGGATCAGTCTGAGCCTTTGACTGGAGCATTGCTGCTTTACTTCTGTGTGTTTATCCATCCATTCTCATCCTCCATCTTTGATAGTGACGTCTAGAGTCACGTCTCTACATGGGACACTCCTATTGGCTCCAGTGGGTGATGTCACAGCCAATCAGAGAGTCTCCTTCAGAGGCCTAGCTGTCAGCTGCTTGTAGCCAAAGTCAATGGGATCAATCCTGTATTTTTCTGATCTCAGAGTGAGGAGAAGTTGCTCTGAGTTTATTGTAGTGACAGAATAAAGACAGAGAGACATGGACAATAAGATATTTAGAGCATTAGAGGCTTTGGAGCTGATTTTTCATCATTACTGCTCCAAAGAATGAGCAGAACTCAGATCAGATAAAGAGAGAAACTTCAAATCAGCTCTAGAACAACACAAACACATGTGTGGAACTTCCTGTGTTGAAGTTTTCTTTGGTTATTCTGGTTTACAGTGTTTTTATCTAGAAAATAAGGAGAAATTCACTGTGTTTTTAGTTTCCTCTTGTTCTCTGAGCTACTATCCCCTATTACAGTGAACAGAGTCTTTACTGAGTCACAGATATAATGAGCTGAGGTTGAGCTGATTCTGAATATGTGACATTTTTGAAAAACAACTTTATAAGGGAAAACACAAAGGGATGAAAAAACAGAAAAGACTTAATGTGGCTGTAAAGCGTTAATATAGAACATAGACTTGTTTTATATATTAACACATTAACATCTACATTTATACTATAAGGGACCTTTAAGAAAAATTTAGTCTTAATTTTGACTAATTCCAATAATATTTGAAAATTAGGAAAATTACAATTGGAAATAAAGAGATAAAAGAATAAGTAAGACAGAGTATCTGACTTAAAATATTTTGCTAACTTGCTGTAGACACATTTGGTTTGTAGCTGAAAATTTATTGCTCATGTTTTATTATCCTCTTGCATTTTGGGTGTTTGGTATCTGGCATCACCACTCCATTTTCTCTTTAATTTCTGGAGTAGCCTCTTGTCCTATCAGAGGAAGTGAATGAGCCGAGCCTCCTTTCCTCCATCTCCTTCATTTGGTATCCTTTCAGACCCAAGGGCCAGTTTGAGTAATAGTAATTGACACATTGATCTAATAGGGCCATCATAATAGGCCTGTTACTGAGCTGGGGAATGGTGCTCGGCGTCACCTTAACATGTGCAAGGACTGACATCCCGCCATAATCCATAATGATAATTGTGATTTAGCCTTGCTTTCAACCTACGCCCCAACGTCCCCGGCATCAGGAAATCTTATTACATCTGACCCCACGATGCCTCCATTAGAACTAGGTCATTTGTTAAAATACTGCAAAAGCAAAACAATTGAACCCTGTGCCATTTTGATTCCATAATAATGGGTTATCATTGTCCCTTTGAATCAATTTCCACAGGCCCATTTTTCGGGATAGAGCTCTGAATTGGATTGATCGGACTCTGATAATGCTGAAATCGATGATGTAGCCGCCTGAAAGTAAATTATCGTCGGGTGAAATTTTTGTATTAATCTTAATGCCTGTACTCTTGATTTGTTACGGCCACCGTGCTGCCGGTGTGAGGACCTTTGAGACGTTGACAGAAACGTTAACCATCGGGACGGAAACATGAATCAGGGAACATTCAAAACCTTTTTTCTCTGGCACCCCTTCTATCTTCTTCAGTAAACATTTGCAGGAATTGAAGGGAGGAACACACTTGTGCTAACATCCAAGCAGTGTCACACACACACACACACACACACACACACACACACACACACACACACACACACACACAGTCCTGGGACAATGTCTCAGTGCCAGGCCTGGGCAAAGAGATCTGAGGGCTCACTCGGCGCCATTTGGGTCCAGACTCTGCCTTGGGAAACATACAACAGCACTACACTAGTGTGTATCTGTGCTTACAAATGTCTGTATGTGTGTGTTCAAGTGTGTATATGCATGTGACGACACATACTCTCCCAGTGTGTTTAGCTCATGTATCAGTCATCAAGATGGTCGCTGGATATTGTTGCAGCAGTTACTTCATCTTGCATCTCTGGGTGTGTGTTCCTGCCTTTGTCCACGATAAGAGAAATGAATTGTGTGTCAGAGTGTTGCCTCTGATCTTAACTAACTTGTGTGTGTGTGTGTGTGTGTGTGTGTGTGTGTGTGTGTGTGTGTGTGTGTGTGTGTGTGTGTGTGTGTGTGTGTGTGTGTGTGTTAGCAGTGCTAGATGATGGCTTTCTCACTGGCTGACGGAGTCTTGTTTGTGCTGGTGGTGTCAGCCGCAGCTTGAAGTCATGGTCCTTCGTCACCTCAGAGAGCCAGATTCTTTCACTGCTACAGACAGTTTATAGTCAACATCTCATTGGACTGTGTTGAAGCCATTATTGTTGGTGGAGCCTAAAGCGTCACTATGTGATAGATTAACAACATTGGATTTTATGACAGATCGGTTATTTCAGAAAACTTAATGTCAGATTTTATATCAACAAGGATGAACTGATTACATTTTTTGGGGAGGGGGTGATTTTACAACAGTGTAGTACACAGAGGAACAAGAAATGGGGAGTCAGAGGATTGGACCGAGATTTTAACCAGGGCTCATGCGCCTGCATGATACTTATTTTTGCAAGGCCACAGAGGGGCTGGTGCCAATCCTGGTTGACAATGGGTGATAGTGAGGTCCACCCTGGACAGGTTGGGGTTGACAGACAGAGACAGTCACCAATTAACCTAATGTGCATGTCTTGGCACAGGGAGAACATGGAAACTCCTCAGGCCCAGGGTTCAAACTCAGAACCTTCCTTCCACTACACCACCAAGATGTAGACCCATGACACAGCATGAGATAAGGATTATCAAGAAAGTTTGATATGAGTCTGAATAAACTAATCTGAGTGGCAGAGGCATAAAATCCTGTGACAGTTTCAGTTTTATGATGATTTACATTTATTTTTCTGATCATTTCCTGTCATGATGAAATCCTCTAAACTAACAGTATCAGTAAACTATTGAGGAGAAGCTGCAGAATGATGCTGCTGAATTTTATCTGATCACAGCAGCCACTTGCAGGTTACATAGGCTGCATCCTCCATGTTTGTCATGATGTCCGTAAGGCTACAGGCTCTAAATTTGTCTCTCTTCATTTCACAGCACTGTTTAAGCAGCACTAAGGGCGTGGTGTGGTTAAACCTTTGTGTCTGATATACCTGGAGAGGCTGCTCATATATACTCAAGCACTCATTTGTGGGCTACGGGCCTGGTCTTTATATTAAGGGCAGATGTGCTCCTGGAAAAACAACAACAAATAAGACGAATCTTACAACTATTTTGAGTGAAATATGTTTGAAACAACCTTTGAACCTCCTCCTCCAAACCAAAGCACAGATACAAAGCTTACTCAGACTGACTTTGCATGTTGACATCCACTGATTTGTGAGCTGCTGCTTTGAAACCTCCAGTTTGTAATCTGTCTGTCGGCCATCTTGTTTTTTTGTGGTTTTTTTTTAACACCAGTAGAAAACACATTTGGAGGAGAAGGTGGAGCTGAGGAGGAGTGAGGGGTGGAGCTGACCTGCTCTCTCCTGATTGGGTGGGAGAGTCTGTCAATCACACAGTAGCCACGCCCCCTAATTCATCCCCTGCTTTCTGGTCTATTTTCCTCTAAATGGACCATCATTTAAAAAATGAACATCATGTTGTATTGAAGACTTGAAACTAGAGACTGAGACCATAAACTCATTAGGAAAACGTTTACTGAGCTAATAAATCAAGGAGAAGTAGGGACATTTTCCCATAGACTTCAATACAATCTGACTTCTATAACAACCAGTGGAGTCGCCCCCTGATGGTCATTAGAGAGAATGAAGGGTTAAGGCTCTTCAGCATTGACTTCACTTTTCAGACCCAGAGTCTATGTCTAGTCTCTGGTTGACACTAGCACTGAGCTGAAGGCACTGATGTGTCAATGTGCAGCCTCACAAAGCTCCTATCATGGCTGTAGTTGTTTCAAAATGTCTTTCCAGCTCTGTTACTCTGATATATGTTATGAAATAGCTAATTTTCTCCACTGTTTGCCATTGGTACTTCACAAATGTGTGTGCATGTGTCAGAGTGAATGGGAGAAGCAGATGTTTTCCACCATAAAGAAGAAAAGAAGCAGCAGCAGTGATTGAGAAGACAGACAGGCCTTGACACAGCAGAGTCGGTCAGTGGAACAGGGTGTGCTGCACGAATATTCAACATGGCTGAGGTCATCTGTGTCTTGTAATGGATGAAAGTCCTCCCATTATGAGCTCGTCATTTGAATAATGTCCAGATTTCCCTCTGGGACTTGGCAATAGCTGTCCGCTGTTTAAACTTGTTATTTCCTAATGGTGTCTTGCTCTGGCTCTAGTCAGCAGGAAGGGGGTTTCCTCATTGATCAAGTTGTCAAATCAGCCTTACCCCTTTCCTAACCCAACAATCACAATCTTGATATAATCAATGCTAGAATGCAGCTCTTTTCTTTTTTCTTTTCAATGTCATGTCCCCTTTTTAATCAAAATTCTAAATTTTGAATTACCAGATAAAAAAACACATTTTGACCTTCATTGTAATTTTACAATCCAGCCCGTGCCTCCTGTTTGTCCATGCTAAGGCTGACGAAGCATAGAACTGCACTCAGTGTGCACAAGCAGACTAAATAGACTGTTGAAAGCACTTAGTCCTATGGCTCAAGAAACAAAACTCACACCACATTTCACCCCGGCAACCTCAGCCAACGCGGCACCACAGCCCTCGCCAAGGGTGACAGGGAGTAGGAGACCGGTAGAACTTCTCCTCGCAGACAGCGAGAAGGGGCACAGGGGACGGGTGGTGGTCGTGGTGGAGTCTTGCTTGATTAAGATTTATGTTCAAATTTTCCTTAGCCATCAGCCGCTGCCTGCTGTTGGATAAGCTCTCTCATGTAACCCTCTTCTTCGCTGTGTTGATAGAAAGGCTTCTAGTAAATGTGTTGCATGACAAAGCATTTCCCCTCCTGCCCTTCATTTTACTCCCTTTCCCTATGTGGACCCTCAGGAGGGGTGGGCCAGTGAGACATGGTGGAAACAAATACTGTATGAATTCTCCTGGGACCTGCTGAGAGGAAACGGCAAAATGTAGCTGGATGTGCAGTTTACTGGCAAGTGCTTTGATTATGGATGTTCATTTCCAATTGTTTTTCTGACTGATGGCCAACGCTTGTTAATCGGCCATTAACTTGTCAACTGCTGAGATTAAAATGCACTATTTAGAGTAGATGGGTGTCTGTAACCCATTAAAAAATACCAATACACAGGGGTTAAAGTGGACCGGAATGATCCAGAGTGTCTAAACACACACTCAGGCAGGAAAGAAGCTCCTCCCTGCAGAGCACCACATAAGGCAATGGTCCTTTTAACTTCCTTGTTGCAGAAGAAATAATGCCCCACTGATCCAGGGGCACATAAACAGTTGTGTGTTTGAAGTTCATGAAGTTATGACAAAGATCAGCTCAATGTGTGATTTTTAAAAAAAAAAAAAAAAAAAGAAAAATAGCCCTAACCCCTCACCCTGATGTCTCACCTGGTAGTGCATGCTATGGGGGCTTGGTTCTGACCGCAGTGCGCTGGGTTTGACTCCCCCCTCTCCCTCTCTGACCTTCCCATTTCTCTCATGGTGGTTGTCCAACAAAAGGAGAAAAAAATAGAGTGGTCAACTTTGCTTTTGGTGTGAACAGCCAGGCTACTGCTCACCCAACACAGAATTAGACTGGCATCAAACATGAAGATGAAATATACAGTCCAGGCCTGACCTCTGTCCTCAACACAGCTTGTCTCTGTTAGTCAGGTTAATGGTTGTTATGATGCTGCTATGTAATCAACTGTATAAGGGGTTAAAGGCATTTTTTAATATGTAAAATAACTGAGTTTAAACCATTGACTGTATAAAGTTGGATGTCATAACAGCACCTTAAAAGAGAAACATCTCTAGTGGCCCCCTGGTGGCTGACTGCAGTATAAGTCATAAGCCCTGCCCACTCAATCAAAGTAGTTTTAAAGTTTTGATGTTATAAAACATGTAACGTCATGATTGACAGCTGTGATTCACACACGATTGGGTGTAGCGGATGCATGGGCGGGACTTTGATACAGTGGCTCCACCCACCTGATCACTGTGGTTCATGTTCATATTCAAACAGTGATCATCAACAGACGTGTCATCCATCTTGATGTTTAAACTATACCGATTTCTGTTTTAGTTAAATCACAAGTGTCTCGAGAACTTTAAAAACCAACCATTTCCACTTTTTGTCTGTTTTCAGGACGAGCCCTCCCTACTGCTGCGCTGACCTGTATTCTCTACGCACAGGGGAAATGGTCAAATCCATTCAGTTCAAGACGCCCATCTACGATCTCCACTGCAACAAACAGTACGAAAGAGCAACCTCAGCTAAATGAATGATATTTTATAGAGGTTTATTTTTTTCTGTATTAATGGACTGTTTTTGTCCCTCCTCCAGTATTCTCGTCGTGAGCCTGCAGGAGAAGATCGCAGCATTCGACAGCTGCACCTTCACCAAGAAGTTCTTTGTTACAAGTACGTATTTAAGTTTTCATCTTCAACCTAATTATTTATTGTTGCAGTATGATAATGGTTTTTAGGAGCATCTTTTGTGCCCCTGATCTGTTAGGAGCATTTAAAGATATAATGGTCTTAGGTACCTGCATTGCGACCCCATCCTCTCCTGCTCAGTCCTGCCTGAGCTTCTAAAATATACTAATGTGAACTGATTGACGTGTATTCACTCTACTGGATCCATACAGTCTCAATGTACAGTCATTGGGACAGGAACAGGACTAACCCTAACCTCTACTCCAGCTCCGATCAATGCTGATGTGAACACAACATGGGGGTGAACCCACTAAGGCTCACCCCTTCTCTTGCTTTAACCTCTCTCAGAGCACAGACACACACCTGTCACCTGTCCAGGTGTTGTTAAAGCACAAAGACCATAGCTCTGTGATGACAGAGGGAACTGTAGTCTTTAGTTTAGCATTGCTCCTCAGTACATAGTAGGTGACACAAAGATGACAAGATACAAAAATGGACAGAAATAGTTTTGATAAAAATTATGGTTTGACTATGGTCAAAGACACAGACACTAATCCAAGTGTCTCACATGGAGGCTCCAACTCTTACAGGAGCAACAACCTGAGGATGAGAAAGATCAGTGCTATCAGTTAGCACAGCGGCTAGCAGCCCACGCTGCACTGGGACTGTGCCTGTCTGTAACTGCATGTGTTGTAACTGCAGTGGAAAAGGGGGATTTAAGAAAAGTTGCTAGCTCAGCATCAAACCCCATCTGTTCACTGTCTCCAGCAGTGGAAAGCTACGATGTTGCTCAGGAGCTGTAGCCTAACTTCAAGCTCTGGAGGAAGCTGTTCTCCTCTTATGTAGGACTGAGAGCAGACTGGACGCTCCACTGTCTCACAGCATCTAGTGTCACAAAGTGGTATTACAAGAGGAGACAAGACAGGGCTAGCTGGTTAGCATGCTAATTTGAATACAATAGATGTAGTTCTTATTGAATTGAATTTCTGGCCTATTATTACGCATTGACCTTTAACCCCTGCTAAACCTGCAACTTAGTTTCTTGGATCAAAAGGAGGAAAGTCACATGTGAAATGTTAATATTTCATTGCCAGTGGAAACATGTATCTGTGCCATATGCAGCAGTGCAAACAAACAGTGCCTGTTATGTAAGTTAACACTAACATTTCCAAACATGCTGTAGAGCAGCTTTTATCAGAATATGATGTGAAGCTCAACACAGGAAAACTGTTTACAGCACCCCACCCGCATCCTCCCGGCTGTACCTGCCATGTCTGCAGAGGGATCCTGCGAAAGAAAGGCCAGACTGTATTACAAGGCCATTGCTGTCCACTTAAGTCATTGACTGGAGTAAACTGACCTTACTGCCTGGCTTTAATGTGTCTCCTCTTTGTCTGCCTGCCTTCCATATCAGTGTCTGGGCCACAGGAAACCAAACATGCTCAATAGTTATTAATCGCTTCTGAACGCAGGGGCCTCCTCTTCGTAACGTTGTTTGGTCTGTTTGGGGCCCTAAAAGCAGCAAACAAAGGGTTGTGCGATGTGTGCAGAGCTCTGCGGCGGATGAGCCGCTCTGCTGTCATACGTCCTCTTCTCCAGGGACATGATGGTGGAGATGTCATGTTTTTATGAGCACTTAAGGCTCGTTCCATGTTTATGTTCTTGCTTTGTGTTGGAGTGATGTGTGCTGTGAGACGGGGACTCGGGCCTCGTCCACTGTTTGGTACCTGTTGTTTTTTTACTGCAGTAGAGCAAAGTCTGTGGCTGCTGTAATATGTATTGTTCTTATGTTTGAACTAGTCACTGCCACTACTCTGACTCAGCGTTTAGTTTTAACCAAACACAAAACCAACCCTTTATTCTCATTTTATGCAAATAAAAAGTCACACACACATTTCTCCTCACACAAAACGTTTACTGGCAAAGGAAAGCAAGTGATGACAGGCCTCCATCTTTGTAGAACAGAAAAGATATAATCATCTGCATGATATGAAAAAAAATCATGTTGCCATTATTTTGGCAGATATTGCAATTTCAGTTGGATTGTTTTTGCATTTTATTTTCACCCAAAAAAATTAAATGATGATCTTGTAGTATTTGTTGGTCTTAAACCAAACAAAAATGTTCCTGGAGGATATGATCTGCAGGTTGGGGCGCCTCTGCAGGACCACAACACCGATGGAGGGAACACGCACCAATTCATGTTGTTACTGATTTTATCTTTATCAAAAAAACTGTAGCTCCTGTGATTTGGGTTTTGCACTTGGCCATTTTGTGATTTTGATTATATTTTGATTTAAGTTCGAGACACATTTGTGATGAAATACTGGCTGGAGTTAGGCATCCCTCACACCCTCAGACCTTCAGACCCTCAGACCTTCAGACCCTCAGACCTTCAGACCCTCAGACCCTCAGACCTTCAGACAGACCTTCAGACCCTCAGACCTTCAGACCTTCAGACCTTCAGACCCTCAGACCCTCAGACCCTCAGACCCTCTGACCCTCAGACAGACCTTCAGACCCTCAGACCCTCTGACCCTCAGACAGACCTTCAGACCCTCAGACCTTCAGACCCTCTGACCTTCAGACTTTCAGACCCTCAGGCCCTCAGACCTTCAGGCCCTCAGACCTTCAGACCCTCTCACCTTCAGACTTTCAGACCCTCAGATCTTCAGACTTTCAGACCCTCTGACCTTCAGACCGACAGACCCTCTGACCTTTTGACCCTCTGACCTTTTGACCCTCTGACCTTCAGACCCTCTGACCTTCAGACCCTCTGACCTTCAGACCCTCAGACCCTCTCACCTTCAGACCCTCAGATCTTCAGACCTTCAGACTTTCAGACCCTCAGACCTTCAGACCCTCAGACCTTGAGACCTTCAGACCCTCTGACCCTCTGACCTTCAGACCCTCTGACCCTCAGACTTCAGACCCTCTGACCTTCAGACTTTCAGACCCTCTGACCTTCAGACCCTCAGACCTTGAGACCTTGAGACCCTCTGACCTTCAGACCCTCTCACCCTCAGACCCTCTCACCCTCAGACCCTCAGACCCTCAGACCTTCAGACCCCCAGACCTTCAGACTTTCAGACCCTCTCACCCTCAGACCTTCAGACCCCCAGACCCTCAGACCTTCAGACCCTCAGACCTTCAGACCTTCCGACCCTCAGACCCTCTCACCCTTAGACCTTCAGACCTTCAGACCCTCAGACTTTCAGACCATCAGACCTTCAGACCCCCAGACCCTCAGACCCTCTCACCCTTAGACCTTCAGACCTTCAGACCCTCAGACCTTCAGACCCTCAGACCTTCAGACCCTCTGACCTTCAGACCCTCTCACACTCAGACTCTCAGACCTTCAGACCTTCAGACATTTAGACCCTCTGACATTCAGACCCTCAGACCTCCAGACCCCCAGGCATGCTGGTCAGCTTCCTGTCTGTTGTGTCATGTACACAGTTCAGATTTGCTCCTGCACTCCTGACTGTACAAGACAGAGCTGCACATTTTCTTGTGCAGATCTTCTTTGTTTTGTTGTCATCACTCAAATCTGTTTATTCATTTCTTATTTACTGCAGATTTTTCTTTTGACAGTGTGAGCTCATCTTGCTCTGTCTGGTCTGTTGCGTGTCTGATGGTTTTGTTGGTGAGAAACATTGTTGGCTTAAGTCTGAAACATGGTAGATTTTATGGCCTTGATACAGAATATGAAAAAAAAAAAGGCTGTCACTATTTTGGTATTTTTCTGACCGAAAGAAACAATTTAACTTGGAATAACAGAATAAATCTGAGGATCAGCGGCTGCCATGTTCACAGAGGGCTTTCAGGGTTTGGCCCCTCTCTCTCTCTTTGATTCCACCCATCGCGTCTGTTTCCTCTCCCCCCTCGGCTCCCTGCTCTCCACCCAGGATGTCAAACACATGTTATCTCACCGCCCGGGCTCTGCTTGGCCTTGGAGAGGCACAAAAGGCTTCTCTGGCGCTACCAACAACCCTTGTGGCTTACCTCAATACCCCCCCTTTCCCTTCCCCTCCAATCCCCTCCCATCCCACCCTCCAACACAGCACACACTACATTTACTGTCTGCCTCCACCTCATCTGCTCCCAAAGCACTAAATTATTGTCAGCCCGCCCCACACACACACACACCTCCGTGCATTAGCTCAGTGTATTTATGTGTGTGTGTTCACAACTTAGTTTTTGTGTTAGTCACCGATCTTGTTTGTCTTGTCGTTGTTTGCCTCCACATCTGTTTGAGTGGGAAGAGAAAAACACGTTTGTCTCACGTCCCAGACATTTATCTGTTAGTGAACTCAGGGTTCAGGGAGAATATCAGTCACTGCTTCTATTTCTGCTGACGGCGCGATAGTTGTTTTTGTGTGTAAACGTGCGTGTGCGTGTGCGTGTTTGTGTGTGTCCCCCACAGGGATTATTGTGCTGGTCAATCAGCAGAGGAGCCATCCTCAATTTATTGGGTACCACAGTCTCCATTAGGTCATACTGTCGCTCTCATTAGACTCCCATTTATCTTCCCAAACAAGAGACTCCCCACAAACACATTAATGGTTTAAGATAGTTACAGACACTCTCCAGGCAGGAGGTTCATGGAAATCCCTGAACATGTTTGTTTTTTTGTACATTTGATGAGTTTATTGACTCAAACGTGAACATTTTTAAGCCTCCATCTGTACTGACTATATGTCCCATTCTCAAAAAGTTATCTCAGTTACACTTTGAGGGAACGTTTGAAAATTTGGCACAAACGTTTATTTGGACCCAGAGAAGAACTGGTTGGTGGTCAAAAGTCAAGGTCACAAAAAGGAACATTTTTGGCCAATACTCATTCAAATTCATTCAAATACAAATTAGGACTTAACTCAGTGTCTATAAGGATAACGTCTGCAGTAAATGAGTGACTGTTTTTACTGGTTGAAGGAGAAAAAAAACTACAAGCTGGTGATTTATAGTTTTTATTTTGACGATTTTTTTAATTATCAAAATGTGCACAGATTTATATTTGTGTTATAATTGTTATCTATGCCCCTTGTTAGTGTGTCTGTCTTTGTGTCTTCTCAGGCTGCTACCCCTGCCCGGGCCCCAGCCTCAACCCAATAGCTCTGGGAAGCCGCTGGCTAGCCTATGCAGAGAACAAGGTAGTCCACACACATACACACACATACACACACACACACACACACACACACACACACACCCATATCAGAAAAAGCGACATATTTACAATCCAAAAAAAAAAAATGCATTTTTATCTATTTCCTGCCTCTTTAATCTCTCTGGATAAACAACTCATTCCAAGAAGAGTCCACTAGAGATGATAACATTTTGAAAATCAACAGATGCAGGAGTTTTCTGTTCTCTTCTGTTTAATGGGATTGTTAAGTATTTACAAAAAAAAAAAAAAGGAACAGAATGTCGTATTGCGCACTCTGCAATACATTTAATGCATAATAGTGTTTTGGTGCTGGTCCACTCAAGTAATTGACAGATGGGGCCACTGTTTGTGTGACTGCCTAAGGATTTCCAGAAATGACAAAATGTAGTTTTGTAAAGAGAAGTAATACTGGGACAGGAGCGTTTGAGAGAAGAGATATTGTATTTGGAATTGAATCAGTTCGAAAGAAAATCATTTGAAAGAAAAACCAATTTTCCTCAGAAGAGTGTAGAGAGGAGCCTTTAGGACGTCTGAAGTCTGGGTTTATTTCTTTCTCTAGACTTTAACTGTATGTTATGTGTCTTATGTGTACATCTTTGTGTTTTTGCAGTTGATAAGATGTCACCAGTCTCGTGGTGGAGCCTGTGGTGACAATGCTCAGTCATATACAGCTACAGTGATCAATGCTGCCAAAGTAAGTGAAAACACATAGACACATTTACCTATTTTTATAATGTATTGTTGAGTTTTTTCATATATATTTATAATTAAAGTTACATGATTGAAAAGAGCAGAATTTCTGGACATCACACATTAATTCATGGTCCAGGGTCACAGTTTGTGAGGTGTACAGTACAACAGGACACACAAAAACAAGCAGAAGTTAATATAGAAGATGAGGCATAAAACATGCCATGAAATCACAACCTCACGCCAACACAATACCAAAAACAAAGTATCTCTTGTTTTTAAGATGCCTCAACACATCAACAGTTCATTTATGAACAGATGATGAACACGAACAGATTTAGCTACTGACAAGTTGTTTTTGGGCCTTGATGAGAAAGGACAGCGCAGTCAGTGCTCTGAGCTCATACACCCTAACAACTCGGAAACACGTCGCCATGGATTCAACCTTTGAGTGAGAATGAAGATCGTAACAAAACCCCACGCGATCCCAAAGCGTTAAGACTTAACTCGGTGCAGATCAGTCTTACTCAAAGCTAATCAAGTTTCTTTGAATTTCATTCTTTCACTATTTCTCAGTGAGTGGTCAGTCATTTTCCAGCTCATGTGTTTTTATCAAGGGACAAAGTGAGGCTCTCACCTCCAGCTCTGGTTTCTCAGTTGCTGATGAGCTTTACATCCAGCAGCTAAGCCTGATTAGCCTCTCAGCTAGCATGACTTAGCTAACAGCAAGACAAGACAACAGCTGAGCCACGGCCAAAGCTGTTGGGGTGGAAAAGAAGACCCTGCTCACTGTAACCTGCAGAAGACGTACTACCCTCAAAACCTCCGGATTTTTACTGGATATCAATGCAAACACAAGAAGGTCCTGTGGTTTGTCTTAAGCCATAGCTCAGATACAAAAAGCACATGATACATTATTTCAGTCTCTGCCTACACCATCTGTAAATGTGCTGACATCGGATCCACCTGGCTCCTCTGGCTAACTGGTGCTGAGCTTATGAGACACTTCATCAACCTGCCTATCTGTTTTTTTTTTTTTTTTTACCTCTATAATCTGCTTCTCTCCTCTGGTCTCGTTTCACTCGTATGGTTCTGGTCTGTTTCTCCATCCCGTCCCAGAGGAAGAGGAAGGACTAATTGATTTACAAAGAGCAAGTGTATCCCTTCCCTACTTAATGAGTGCTAACGGCTATCGTGAGAGAAGTCCCGTTAGCAGGCTAATGACCATGTACATCAAAAAGACAACTGTGTTGCTAACAGATTAGCGGCATAGTAAGGGGGTAGACAATGGCGGGGGGTATTGATATGCAGACAGGCAGTCTGCTCGCCTGCCCTCTCCTCATTTAGGACCATATATCTCAATATGGATGACAAGGTATCTCCTTCTGGCTTGTGGCGCGACACGCTGGCTCTTAGTGCTGACGTCCAGAGACATGGAAACAAAAAGAGGGGAGGGGCGGGGGGGCAGCATTAAATTGTAATGGCTTCTGTTTGTAAGAAGGATAAAGGAGTCCAACATCTCTGAGCCCCCCGATCCGAACCTGCTCAGTCCTGCTGCCGATCACTTCTGGGCGTATGATTGAGAAAAACCTTTCACATGAATCAGGCTGTAATTTCTTTAAATGGTGACATCAGGTCGTGTGTTTGTGTGTGCGCGCACACACGCGTGTGTGAGTGAGTGTTCATGTGTTTCTCAGACATGATCTGCCTCCAGACTCTGCCTCTCCACAGGCAGATCAATAGCCCCTGTTTGGACTACCACTAAGACCTCCACAACTGCAGTGATTAGAAAACACATTAGTGTTGATCAATTAGGAGCCAAACGCCTCACTTAATAATTGATGGCTCTTGTGGAATTTTACACACACACAAACGAAGGCGTGCACACGCACACACAGGCAGCAGACACTGTTAGTGTGCCTGGCCAAGTGGCGAAGAGAGACAGTGGGCGATCCTCAGACCCAACAAACGTGAGGCGCCACGCGCTATTGACAGGGCCGCCTAGTCTGAATGCCTGATTAGGCTCTCCGGGGCCCCTTTTGCGCTTTACACACACAAAGACACACAGTCACACGCAATGGACTCCATTAGCCAAAGACAGTGTAGTAGGTGAGATAGACTCCACTTAAGCAGCACTATCCATTTCCCTCAATCGAGCCACAGAGGTGTGTTTGAGCCAGACACCCTGGCTGGGCCTTAAACGGACACAGAGGAGCCTCACACACACACACACACACACACACACACACACACACACACAAGGGTGTCTCCTGAGGCTACAGTGCTACAAGTCATCAGCACTACAAGTTATCAGCAGGCATCAAGTGAACATGGTGCACACACACTCAGACACACTATTGTACCTGGCAGATCTCCGACACACATCCCAGAGCTATAAAACACAGAACATCACATATGTGCAGAATAAATTAACATATTATAGATTTTTTTTTTTTTGCATGCACAAATCTGATCTTTTCTTTCTCCTCTCTCTCTCTTCCAGACTTTGAAGACAGGCCTGACAATGGTGGGTAAAGTTGTCACCCAGCTGGCAGGGACCCTACCAGCAGGCACTCCGGATGAGGAGGGCACGCCTCACAGCACGAGCCGCCGGAGCCCCCACAACCCTGGGGTGGTCACTATCATTGACACTCACAGTGTAGGCGAAGGACAGGTTAGTCATTTAGTACTAATCCATCAACTGACAGATGAAGGTTTTGCTCAAAAAGTAACATTTTTTTTTTGTTTTTTACTTTTGCTTAAATACACAGTCGAGGGACGATGTAAAGATGTAGGAAAAAAAGTCCAAAATGTAGTGAGGAAGAAAATCAAATACAGACTGAAGTAAATAAATGTCAAACAGATTTAGGCCAGTAAGTTGATGAGCTTCAGCTGTCCACATTAGCTGCTGATAGTACATGTCGGTTCTTAGTTGTATAGAAAATAGGTCACTTTGTTACTGTTTCTACTTTTGCCAAATTAATCTCGAGGTGGCAGATAAGTAAACCTCAACAAGTTCTTCTGGTGTGGTGGAGATGAAGATGGGTGATGTTGGGTATTTGGAGCCATTACAAGCAATGACTTCAACAGTACAGTTTTTATGTAAATTGACCAGTTTCAGGACACAGTAGTTGTGTCCATGTTCAGGAGACGCATCTTTAGAGGCTGCATTGAAAGACTGGGATGTCACTGTCCCATTTTAAAGGCTCCTTCATATGTGGCCAACAATCCTGGGAAACGAAGGCTCCAACAGTTGGATCATTTGTGGCCCAACCTATCCCAACATTCATTCATTTATTCATTCATTCATACATAAAAATAAAATGGCATCAAAAAACACCAACAGAGCCCGAGGCTCACACTGTTTAATGTAAGATTTGGGTTTCAGTTGGTATGACTGTTAAAACCAAGCGCCTTGTTGTCAAGAATTCTCAGCAGCAGGATTTGCACTTTGCAGCAGTGGAAACAGCTGATGATACAAAGTGAACTTCGTAGACCAGGTCCTTCTGAAGGATGTGGCCCTTGAACTGAGACACAGCTAATGTATTTGAACAGTAGTCCGTCACTAGTGGAGGCCTCAGGTCCGAAGAAACATCAGCACTGGACTGTTGGAGTCTGGTCTGATTGATGTGGGCTGTAACTGAAACATCTGGACTGTGGCTTAGAAAAACATGATGTACATGAAGCAGATACTGATGTGATACTGTAGGAGGTTTGGGTGTTTATGATCCCCGATGAAATGAGTGCTTTAATCAGAATATAACCCCTCATCAGAAGAGACCAACTCTAAGATGAACTTCAGCTCAAACACACCATGAACAAATGAAGAAATATATTTATAAGTTGGAGCGATGTCAATAATTCATATTTTATACATTAGTTTATATTTTCAGCATTCATCTTCGTTCAAAGTTAAACACTGTGTATAAGGCAAAGCCCTGGAGTTTCACCGTGAGTCTTGAATGGTTGGGTAAGATGGATTAGGTTCTTGAAAACTTGACAGCCCTCCTCCCCCTCACTGCCTCCCAGCACAACCTCAGACTAAAACTGGTCTGAGCTCACTCCCTTTTTGGATCCTGCTCGGTGGTTAACCAGAAACTGTTACCAGGTGACTGTCCTTGCTTAACTGAATGTCAGCTTTACCCTCAAATACTTACATGTCTCCTCACCTGGGCCCTTTATCTTCGGACTGACTCGTCTTAACCCCGAAAAAAGCCGTCTCTACCTGTAGGAATGGTTGTTCCCACAGTGACACAACTCCCCATCTCTTAGCCTACATTCATTTTAAAGGCCCCAATACGATATAGGAACAAAAACACACACACACACAAACACCAAAGATTAAATTGGCAACAATTTGTTCTTGGTCTTGTCGTGTGTGACCCAGGTAAACACAACTTTGGCCTCTGCGGTTTGGTGGGAAACAGGAAACTCTCCAAAAGTTGCCTTTTTTTTTCTGTGGCTTGGACACACTCAGGCTCACTCCGCACAAGGTGTGACTTAGATTTGCTGCATGTTTGAACAGCCAAGCTTTTAGCCACAGCTCCAGCTCTTACAGCAGGAGAGACGCTCTGTAAACAGTCAGCTGTTGGTCTGCATGGACAGGAACCTCACAGGAAGCTTAAAGGTTTCAACATAACATCTGTCCAAGTTTCTACACATACACAACTGAGGATGCAATCAGTCCAGTATTTGCTGTGACCACTTCTGCCCTTAAAACAGCACCAACTCTCTGCAGTGGACACAGTTTTTTTATGAGACTGGGCGCCACCATGTTTTACTGTAGTTTGGGTTTTGTTTCCTTTTAGGCTTCACATTGTTGTCTGTTGTCTATTTATGCATTTCTTGTAATAGTGTTGTTCTCCTTGGCCTTCGCCCATGGAGCCCAACCTGGTTTAGCTTTTTCACACGAGTTTTTACTCCGAATAGAGCCAACAACAAAAACCATTCAGTGAGCAGCAGCTCTGTGTCATTGAGAGGGGTCAGAGGTCAGAGAATGAACAGACTGGTTGGAGCTATGGTCACTCAGATAACCACTGTGGTCACTGCAGAGTGAACATGTCCAACCTTGAGTGGATGGACTACAACAACAGAAGACAACGTCAGGTTAAACTTCCTGTCACTGAGACCAGTGGACACAGATCTTGCTGGAGGGACTACATATCCCATCGGACCTGGTGTTGGGAAAAGTAGAAAATGGATAGATGGACTTTGGGCCTTAATCCCAATCTATCCTGGTCTGGATGCCACGGTCTATCGGAGTCTTGGTGCTGACCATATTCCCTTCGTGGCCATAGTTCGCCTTCTAATGGTTACTTCCTGTCAGAAAATGCTCCAGGTGAAGATGCAGTAGAACCCCTTTGGGATGTGGTTGAACAGGAATCATCACGTCATCGTGGAGCAGAGTCTCAGAAGAAGGTTTCCAACATGTGGTGGATCCATGACATGAAGAACTAGTGTGGATGTTCCTAATAAAGTGCTCACTGAGTGTATATGTGGATACAGTAAATATGGGTCTAAGTATACGGGTCTGAACTATGCCAGTTGCCTTCAACAGGGTCTCCCTTAATGTTTACAGAAATGCTAAAAACTTTTATCCTGTAATTCTCAGCGGCCACTCTAAACCACGATTAATCATACTGCAGTAGCTGTCACGTTTTTTAATGAGGCATGTTAGGATAAATAGTACAGTTTGTCAGTGATGTAGTCACCACACACACACTCTCTTACACTGCGACTGTAGCCGCCCTGCAGCCAGTGAGTTGTCTTCTAAGCAGGACCTAAGCTTTCAGAAGCAGGCCTGCACTCTGTCACCGGCCGACACACTGTAACCATACACTGGCCATAAACACTGACTGGGCCAGGAGGGCAGGGAGGAGTGGAGGAGAAATGGAGGGTAAAAGGGAGGGGAGGTGGGGGGCAGTAGAGAGTGAAACAGGATCGGGGGTTTGGGATGTGATTTTTTTTTTTTTTTTTTTTTTTTTTTGGGGGGGGGGCAAGCAGGAATATAACAGAGGCAAGTTCCTGTGTCTCTGTGGTAGTTCGGGATAGTCCCGAATCTTCCAGGATTTGAAACTCCTTATTTGGAACAGCAGCTACACACACACACACACACACACACACACACACACACTGCTGTGTAACAGGCTCGGTTCTCAGGAGGACACTCTTGTTTCAAAGGGCTCCAGCAGGATTCCCTCACAGAACAACATTGTCTGCCTGCAGTATAATAAAAGTGATCTGCTTCATGTCACCAGACTTTACTTATTTCTCCTCTCCCATTTTTTTTCTCTGCTTATTTTCCTCTTTGTGTTCAGAGATGAAGCTCTTTACTTTCTTGTTTGGACTAGTTATGTGTACTTAGTTCATGCTCAGCAGCACTGGGTCCAAATGTAACTCTTGTTCTCTGTCTTATCTGCACTCTTGGCTTATTTCTGATCTGTGTTTGTGACTGAAGGGGCTTTTCTTTGTTAGAATCGTCCCAGTCTTGACAGCAGACTTCGGCCGGAGATTTAGGAGCAGTGCCGTGTCTCAGCGTCAGTTGACGCCGGTTTCTGCCTGTTGACGGGAAAAACCTGCTGTCATGGGGTATTGTCAAACCCACATGTAAAAAGCCACATTATTGCCAAAGTAAATTTGTCCATATTTTTGTCTCGGTTTGTTTGACCATACTGCGTCCTCACTGCTCGCAGCACAGCCCCTCACTGGAGGACTGACACTCATTAGAGAGAGATGGTTAGTTTTTGTTTTTGTCTTCCTTTCCTGCCTATCAGGTAATCAGGGTAGCCTGATAGGCAGTATTATGTAGTATTATGTGTTCCCTATCCACCAGAGGGCAATGGCACCTTCAGGACCGACTTTCACCTCCATGTTTAACTGTGAGTGTGGTGATGATATCAGACCAAACCAAAAACCTGAAGAGAAATCCTTGAGCAGGAGGGGGAAAGTCCCATTCTGGGTTTAATGTTCACATTGTCAGAAAATGATTTGGACTTTCTCTCTCTGTGTGTGTGTGTGTGTGTGTGTGTGTGTGTGTGTGTGTGTGTGTGTGTGTGTGTGTGTGTGTGTGTGTGTGTGTGTGTGTGTGTGTGTGTGTGTGTGTGTGTGTGTGTGTGTGTGTGTGTGTGTGTGTGTGTACACACTATAGGTCTTGGTGAGTGAGGACTCAGACGGAGAGGGAGTGGTGGCTCACTTCCCAGCTCATGACAAACCCATATCCTGCATGCAATTCAACCCCAGTGGTAAGACGCACTCACATGTACACACACACACACACACTCACGCGTACACATGCACACACACTTATTCTTGAGGAAGAAGTGAAAATACTCTGCAATTTTTGGAGGGCGAAGAGGAGGAGATATTAGATTTCCTTTTGGTTAAATGAGGCACAGAAACACTACAGTGGTTATTTACACTTAAACAGAATCACTTTCACAACAAATGACCACCAGGGGGCGACTCCACTGGTTGTTAAAGAAGTCAGATTGTATTGAAGTCTATGGGAAAATGTCCCCACTTCTCCTTGATTTATTAGCTCAGTAAACGTTTTCCTAATGAGTTTATGGTCTCAGTCTCTAGTTTCAAGTCTTCAATACAACATGATGTTCATTTTTTAAATGATGGTCCATTTAGAGGAAAATAGACCAGAAAGCAGGGGATGAATTAGGGGGCGTGGCTACTGTGTGATTGACAGACTCTCCCACCCAATCAGGATAGAGTACAGAGCAGGTCAGCTCCACCCCTCACTCCTCCTCAGCTCCACCTTCTCCTCCAAAGATGGTTTCTAAAAAAACAAGATGGCTGACAAATGACAAACTGGAGGCTTCAGAACAGCAGCTCACAGACGATGGTGATGTCACAGAGGGTTGACGCTTGGTCCTAACAAGTTCACGATCTGTTAAAGCGGGTCACTGTCAGTCAGGCCGACCAGCTTCACGTTGCTCTGCCTGAGGTTGGTCACCTTGTGCAGGTCATTGTTTCTGAATGTCAAATGTTACACATGACTGCTCTGACCCTCGTCTTCATGTTTGTGCTGAATGTTTTGTCGTATTTGTTGGACTCTCATAGACCATGGATGTGAGACGTCAGGGGCCCAGAGGGTAGTTTTCTGTTAAACAGGTCAATCAAGTCACCAACTGATCCTCAAGATGGCTGAAAAAAATGTGAAATATTTTGTTTTTCCATCATGGTGCTGATGTGCTCAGTGAGTGTTGGACTCTCCTCTCCACCTTCTGAGCATTGCTGACCTCCACCACGAAGAGACACGGACAGTAGACGCTTTGTAAGTGGGACCAGGCTGCCTTGTCAGACTGTGTCGTATGTGTCGGCTCGTGTCTGCAGCCGTTACTCCCGTGATGTGCGTGTGTGCTGGAGTGTGTTCACGTGCGTGTGCAGTTAATAAAGGAGCTGTTGAGCGACGGCTCTCACCTCATGACCTCCAAGCCCCAAAAATCCTTCACTTACCCAGACCTCGGACTCAACTTAATGCCTCCGTCTGAGCAGGAACAGGATGAAACTGAAGCCAAAGACACTCAGCAAACATCACACAAAAAACACAACTCAGTTTACACAATTACAGGCATAAAATATGTTTAAATGTACAATGAAGCACTGAAGAGTCAGGAAAGTTTTAATATCTGACAGTTGTAGGCCGGTTTTGTGTCTGTTTCAGACAAATTCATAAGATATTTTCCAAAGTTTTGGTCCTTTTAGTACAAAATTCCCTTCAAAGCTCAGCAGGGAAAGAGTAGTTTACTGGAGAACTACATCAAATGTCTAATAATAATGCTCTGTTTTTCCAGCAGCTTTGTCCATTGTCATTTCAACAACAACAAAAAAGAAAAGTTGTGATTCATAGTGTCATCAGTGACGTCCAGGTTTGTGGCCTCTCGGTTCTTCTGCTGGTGAGTTCCAGTGAGTCAGAGCGAACAGATTCCCCAGTGACACTCAACAGTCAGCTTCAGAACTTTAAATCTTTCTGACTCATTTAGTCAGAGCCAAATCTGAAGGACTAATAAATGTTTCAATTACAACCAAAAACTGCACCAGAAGTGAAGCCAAACCCGCCTCCCCTCCTCATTGCAGTCGGGGCGTGTAATGAGATTAGGATGAATCTTAACACAGGCGTAGAAACGGCTCTTTTCCACTGTCGTGAGTGCAGGACTCCTTTCATCATTGTTTATTCTTTCATCCATTTTCATGCCTGAGCCGCCTGTTGTGGACTGTCCCATGATTAGAGGCCTGATCAGAACCCAAACCCTGAGTGACGGGTTTGCTGGTCTGGCTCGAGGCGAACTCCTTCCAAGGAGTTGGGGGAAGTGACTTTGACTGAACTACCTTCCTGGCCCTGCTGAGACTCCCTCCGCAGTGGTCAAGCTCAACATGGCAGAAACAAGAAAGATAGATTTACCAGGAAACAATGATATGACTCAAACAGCCCACAAGCTTTGGCTGGGAAGAGTTATGTAAGAAACCCCAGTGGCTTGTGTGTGTTGGAGGCTCTACAGAGAGGGCGGACCGGTGGCCGCCAGTTCTTGGTGTGGCGGCTGGCGCTTCGCAGCGCTTCGGTGGATCTGTGGATCTATTCCTAGTGGCATAATTAGAGGGGCACAGAAGAAGTGCAGTGGCAGAGCGCGCTCTCTTTAACAGCTGCGATGTGTGTGTGCTTGTTTTCTTTCTCGTCTCGTCCTCCTCACTCGTCCTTAACAATCCTTGACTTGATTAATAGGTACGCTGCCAAGGTCAAAATACACTCCTGTTTTGATGGCAGATATATTGTCCAACAGCTCGTGCGTTTCTTTTTGACTGTGAGTGGCACTAGATGGAGTGATTGATCCAGCAACCGAGCAAGGCAGTGCCCCCAGTCCTGCTCAGTGTGGCTTCACAGGCAGCTCAGATACCTGGTCACCGTCGCAACAACACATTAATATGTTCATTACATAGAGATTATGAGAAAAATACATAGATGTAAGTAACAGCACTGACACACAGAAAGAAAGTTTCAGATATGTTCTGTTATTTTGTTTTAAAAGATGATACAATATTATATCATTTTCACAGATGCATCAATGTGTGAATAGTTAAACCATATTTAGTAATATGATCAAAAAGGAGATGTGTTTACTTTTTCAAATTCTGTTTAATAGCTGAAGTTTGATTTACTGACTGAAACTTCAGAATTTCTAAAAAAAAAGAAGCAGGAATTTGATAAAAATATTTGGAAACAAACAATTATCCAATTAATCAATAAGTTAATAGACAGGAAATTAACTGGCCAAGAGAAACGAGGCATCCTCTGTAAGATTTTCAGTTGAATGTTTTTTGTTGTGAATCAGGACAAAACAAATGACATTAATCAATTAATTAGATCATAATCAATATAATCATGAGCTGCTGGACTAAAAATGTTGACGAGCACATTCAGTTATTATTATAAGCTCACAGGAATAAGCTTTAAGAGCTTATATGGACTGTTTCCCCTGGGTTTTGCCTCTTAGGCTTCAGACAGGTTTCCCTGCCTGCTAATGGATGGAGGTTTTTTTGGGGACCAGGTGCATTCTGGGAGAAAACTGTTTAGACCTTATCCAGGGCTGAAAAAGCACCGCTGCCGCTTTTGCATGATTTACAGTTAAAACAAAATCATTTTTGATTTATTGTAGATATGACAAACATTCTTGCAGTTTTGATGAAAAGTGTTTCATAGTTTGTTCCACTGGTTTATTTTTTTTTACCACAGACAAAAAATCTCAAAATCTGTTGAGCCTTTATTTTAATAGACAGCAATCAACTGAGACTTGTGCCATGTTGAAAGAATTTAGTCCAAACTAGTCTTTCGACTTTTAAATAAATGTGACCCAGATGATTATTCATGTATGAGAAATTGCTGTCTGTAACCACAGCTTTCAAATAAATCTATTGGAGTAAACAGTGAAACATTTTTCCTTTAACTGTAAATGAAATTTAAGTGTAAAGATAGAACAATATTCAGTATAGATTTTATATATATATATATATATATATATAATATATAAATATGTGTGTGTTTGTGTGTGTATATATACACACACACACACTAATAGGTGAGCAGGGCAGATTGTAGCTGACCCCTCCCACCCTGGACACAGTGTTTGAACCCCTCCCCTCTGGCAGGAAGTTGCGGTCCACCAGAACCTCTCGCCACAGGAAGAGTTTTTTCCCGTTTGCAGTTGACCTCATCAGTAAGGCCAGCGACCTCCCCCTCTGCCACTAATAACACCCCAACGCCATCTACAGAGCCTTTGCACATTTATGTTTTTCTATAATATCTTTAACTCATAAACATTTGAATTCACTGCATTGGTAAATTTAAAAAAAGTTGACACCTTCAGTACTTCGTTATTTTATCTTTATCTTATTGTATTTTTTCCTGTTTTAGCACCAAAACATATTCTTTATATGTTGAAAAACCTATGAGGCAATAAACCAGATTCTGATTCTCATATATTACTGATACTCAAAAATGCACAGTACTTGTTGTTGTGGGTTGTTCAGGAAGCACTCTGTCCCATAAATTGTGTTGATTTATTAGAAGATTACATACAATTACATACGTCCAGCCGTGTAATCGTTGGCTGGATTATGTTCAGAGGCTCATTCTGTTAATAGGAACTATAACCGGTCCTTCAGAATTTATCTTCCTGCCTGTACTTGGACCATGAATCAGTCTCATAATTTCTGTTTCCGGTATCTCCACAGTCTCTTTCATTACTTTGTTCATTCTCACAAACCCCATTAGGCTGCTACAGATTCACGACTACATGCGCAGCCGGCTCAACGCTCTGAACGTGGATCTTTGAATACCTCATCAAAGCCAGGAGCAATGGCAGATGAATCAAGCCCGAGTCTCCCCTCCACACGGAACTGTCCCATAAACCATATCCCTGCTTTAGCAACAGGCCGGTCTAATGAATAGCCTGGCCCGCTGAGCCTGACCAGTGAGGCAGCTGTGCCATGAAGGCAGCTCTCCATGGTGTAATAACTCTGTCTCTCCGTCTCACTGATGTGTGAAAGAAACCGAGCCGTCGACGAAAAAACCCTGTACGCCCACATGTCCAACACGAGGGGAATTCCCGCACACAAGCGGCTTCGCCTGGCCGCACGTTTACAGCCACGCGTTTTTGAGTTGTGTCTTCACACCAAGATAGTAATTAGCACTCGCAGTCGGCTCTGATGTGATTTACAACAGCTACACTTCAGAGTTTAAACTGGGGACAGCATGTGTCATTCCTCTGACTTTTTGTTGTTGTGTAATCAGATTGATTTTAAATCATGACGTCTGTTAAAGTAGTCGTTAAAGAAGCTCGATCTGGTACCTCAGCTGTGATCCTTCGCCGGCCACAACACAAACATCACCATGTCTGTCCTTGTCTAAGAGGCGATGGCATCTTATCTTCAAACATTAAACATCAACGTTTAACCTGACGGAGCCAACATGCATCATGTTCCTGCACGTGAAGTGAGAATGTCATGTCAAGTGTCAAGTCAAATGATGACAGTCACTCAAGGGTTACTTCCTGTTTTCATTGTGGCGGCACGGTGATTATAACTTATGCAGATATCCTCGGTGTATAGAATAACTTAACAAAAACGAAAACACAGTTTTCACATTAGTGGAGTTTTATCAAACATAACCTTTTGGTCATTTTGGATAATGTGTGCCAATGTTATGACAACTTCCTGATTAATGGTGAAACGTTGAAATTAGCTGCAGTGCCACAGGCAGATTGTCCAACGTAAACTCAACAGCTTCACAATTTAGCATTTCAAAGCTGTTTGGATGAGACTGATCCAAACTGTTGGAGGAGTTTGTTGAAGTATGAAGCATGTAAACTACATAAACAACGGCAAAGTTTCAGAGTGGATTAAAAATGGCTAACTTCCCTGTTGGATTTATGGAATGGGTGCAATTCTTGGCACGTGCCGACTGAATTTCATAGATGTAGGTGAAACACTAGAGGCTCTGAGGGCGTGGTGGAGCCATTTTACCACACCCGTGTGTAAAACACATACATTTCCAGCATCACTTACAAATGTGCAACATTTCATTCGTTTTCCAGCTTGTTTAGGCTTCAAAAAGATGATTCATATTATAGAGAATAATAATAAACAGTTGGTCAGTTGGATCCTCTGAGCAGTTGCTGCTCAGGCCTGAAAAAGGTTTCAGCTGTGATAAGTGGTAACGTGGCCAGAGCTGGGCCGGGCCTGGGCCATGACTCAGGGCCTGTGGAAAGCTTGTCTCAGAGAGACTCTGCCCGGCGCTCGCCAACACAGCGGACACCTCAGCAGTGTGGAGTCATTGGCAGCCCACACACTGTGGTAACACGCAGGTCATTTGTAAGTCCTTTAAAGTATGTGTGTAGGTGGGTGGTTTGGTGGGGAAGAGGTGAGTTGTTAAGTTTTTTGTTCCCATGAATTTAGGACTAGTGTGTTTGCACTGGCACGGAGTCCATCTATGGAAAGGGTGTGGAGAAATCTCAATTTACAGTTTTATTAATTTTTTTGGGGATTTTCTTTGCACAAATTAAACATGAAATAGATTTTATTTGTACTCGGGGGTTAAAGTGGCAGCGTCCTGGTACCTTTGATTAATAAGTAAAGAAATCTGAGTGAAACACAGGCAGGGTTGCAAGTAGCAGAAAGGTCAGGAGGTCATTAAAACACTGAAGACATCGTGGTCATTTGTCAAGTTCATCTCACCGTGTTTTGCTTGAGAGCAACACTTTTCAATCCCACTATTTAGCATCTTTAAGCTGCATGTGAACACTCAGTCAATGGTTTGTAACAAACTGAAATGTAGAGATAAGCAGTTAAGTCATGTATTTGTTAGCAGCTGTAACTCCTCATGTGGAGGCAAACCCAAAATAAAAAAGTTGTAATTGTCGACAAATGCTACATAAGTAAGCACTAAAGTTCTGACATGTACAACTAGATTATTACATGTTTATGTACTTATAAATGCTAAATAAAAGGAAATTACCAGTAAATGAAATAACAGGCAGTGCAGCTCCAGATGCATGAACCGTCACAACTTGCAGACCCTCCAGTCACTCAGTCTGCACGCATGTCCACACAGCCGTTTACGTTCATGTTTGTGACTCATGGCTCTGAGTTAATTTGCCAGATGGACCGTGGCCCTGTTGGTTTGACACAGAGCACCAAATTCATGATGTTATAATAAAGAAATCCAGATTTTGCAATTCAGAATTCCCACACTGTGTAAAAGCTTAAATTCTGATTAAGTAAATTTACTGATGTGGCCTTAAAAGGAAAAGTATAGTCTCACTCCCTCATCTCATTTTACACACTGACACTCACAGCTCTGTTTCTTCTTTCCTTTGAAATCAATGGACAATCTGTGCACTGTGATACCTACGACCAGTGGCTGTGAGCGTTTAAGGGGATTCCATTAGTCAACAGAAGTGAACACAACTCCTGAGAACTTTAAAAAAAAAGAGAGACCGTGCAAATGCAAGGAGCTTACTTCGGCAGCCTCACTGTCTGCCTGTGTGCTCGCTAAGGGGATTAAGTGCTGACCATTGTCCCCGATTCTTTATCAGGAGATTGTGGATGGGAGCAATTTGTTTTGGGGATTTTTTAAAAAACCTGGCATCAAAAGGAGCCTGGTGTTAAAGTTGGGTCTGAGCTGCTGTGAGAAAAATGTTTGTCCCATGTTGGGAAACCACAGAAAGAAAACAAAGCAGAGGTATTGAGATTGCTGGGGAATTTGGATTAGTGGAAGTAAATTGGGGTTGGATTTGGTGCAGGTGAAGGAGGAACTGAGGCTTCCTTAACTTCTTTTTTTTTTTTTTTTTTTTGCCTGTTAATCTTGTGTTGTACCCGTCGGATGGCCTCCTGCAAAATAAAAACCTCCCTCTCCTCTTTTAAACAATTCCAGCAGGAAGTGTGCAAATATGTAAATGCTCCATAAAAACAGACTTAAGTAGTGTGTTTTCCACTTAAGGTGATGAAAGAACAAGCCTGGAGCTCGGCCTTGAGAACAGTCACGCTTTGTGAACTTGACCGCTACGGTGCCTGCCCCTTGTGTGTCGGTATGACTTAAAAGCCCGGTGCGTTTTGCCCTGTTAAAAGAGCCGGCGTTCCAACAAATAATATCAAACTAATGGCAGCCTCTCAGCTATTTTAGCCCCCCCCCACACAAACACACACACACACACACACACAAACCCACTCTTAGGCACACACCTTTTTTCATATCTATTAATATCTAAGTGCTCACTGGTGGTCTGCCTGTGAAGTGCGCGGGAAAACACAACCCTTGGTTTCAGCCCGCTGTACATCAAATGAACCGTAAGCACCTTTCTTCCTTTTTTTCCCCTCAGTTGTTTTTCTTCGCTGCCTTCACCCTCCCTCCGTCTCCCTGTCCCTTCCCGCCTTCCTCCCCTCCCTCTGTAGAAGAAAGTGAGGATGAGTAAAGAACTCAGACAACCCTTTCATTTATTTCTTTAGCTTTGGTTGTTGTTTGTTTTTGTTATGTTAAACATTAAGAAATTACAGTAATGTGGTTATAGGGCTATAATAACACAAGCAGACTCATAGGGCTCACACAGACCCCCTCAGCTTTAGGGCTGTGGGCTCCTGACAAATTCAAACCCAAGTGTCAACCCACTGTGACGTCACCCATTGGTTTGTGAACTAATGTTTTGAAGCCTTGAGTTTGTAATTTGTTCGGCAGCCATCTTGTTTTTAAAAAAAAACAAACAAACAGAACAAACGTCACGACTTCTGCTACAGTCTGTCAATCACACAATAGCCACGCCCCCTAATCCATCCCCTGCTTTCTGGTCTATTTTCCTCTAAATGGACCATCATTTAAAAAATGAACATCATGTTGTATTGAAGACTTGAAACTAGAGACTGAGACCATAAACTCATTAGGAAAACGTTTACTGAGCTAATAAATCAAGGAGAAGTAGGGACATTTTCCCATAGACTTCAATACAATCTGACTTCTTTAACAACCAGTGGAGTCGCCCCCTGATCATACACGGTCTATGATCACACTTAAACTGTATCAACATCTGTCACAGTGCGACCACCTTCTTGGTTTAACACTGATCTTAAGGACTTGCCATAGTTGTGACAGCAGCCAGTTTTCTAATGTGAGGAGGAGCAGCTATGTCCTGATCCAGGGGTTGAATCCTCTGGAAGCTGTGTCCCTCTGGAGACAGCCTGGCCTATGGTTGATTTTTGCTTTGCGTCACAAGCAGTTCCCGTCCTTACCGTTACTTCTGTCGCCTAGCCACCTTCGCAACACGTAACTTTTATTCCACAAAAACTGGCCCGTTTTAGGCCCTTGGCTATAACAGTTGTGCCGTTAGCTGTTTTTAAAAGTTTAATCCTCAGGCTCTCTGTCTTGCTCATTGCTGCCATATTAGTTCTGTTACCGGTGCGCAATGAATCTTGGGATATGTTGGACCACAAAGGACCAAACATGGCCAAAGATTGGATCCTTCGTTTCCGAGGAAGAGGACGATGTGTCTGAAAGAGCCTTTGAAATTGTATTCTCTTCACACCGCTATGACGCAGGTCTTAAAATGCGGCCCCTGAATTGCGACATAACTTTTTTACCAGCCATTTTTGTTTTCACTTCCAAACCTCAGTGTAGATCACTGATTTGGCACTGGAGCTTAACTTTTAACTATAAGCACATGAAATAATTACAGACCTTTTACAGAACACATGCCGACTATTATTAACAATTTAAAACATATCTCATGAATTATTTCTCATGACCACACATCTTTTTAACTTTAACCAGAGAATTTAAATCAGAATTAAATCTTATTACAGACTATAAATTCACTGAATTCTTAAACTTGTCACAGATCATTACTGTATTTTTCTCAACTTGTCACACACTCATGAACGCTCATGGGTCAGACCACACCCTCAAACTTAACCTTCCTTTTCGTCTCCACGACACACCTGAAAGGTTTGATGCCCGTATCTTGCCGTACCACCCTCCCACTGTCACAGCTGGTTTAAAAACAACTTTTAAAAACTTTTGCTCTGAAACCAAGAAATAACACACACCAACCTGTACAGTTAAATCCTCAGCTGAAAATAAAACCAGTTTATGTTGATAATCTAAAACAAATATGTAATTAGTCAAACTGCAGCTCTCTGTTATATTAGAAGGGGTTGACTTTGGCTCTGTGGCATCTGACTAACCCTAATGCCTACCCTGCTGCCCAGTGGAAATTAAACTGCTCGTATATTAGTGTGGTGCTTTGGTGGTGAGAGGATTAGTACAGCGCTCTCCTCCCTCCTTCAATTAGCGCTGTAGCCAGTAGCAGAGTTTGCAGTGGTTCAGTTTTTAGTTTGTGTTACTGTGCTTATGTAACCATCACAATATTTTTTAGCTCGAAGGCTGAAGTCTTGACTGAATTCAACAGATTAGACCTAAAACCTTTCAGCTCAACCTCAGCTAATTATATCTGAGACTCAGTAAAGACTCTGTTCACTGTAATAGGGGATAGTAGCTCAGAGAACAAGAGGAAACTAAAAACACAGTGAATTTCTCCTTATTTTCTAGATAAAAACACTGTAAACCAGAATAACCAAAGAAAACTTCAACACAGAAAGTTCCACACATGTGTTTGTGTTGTTCTAGAGCTGATTTGAAGTTTCTCTCTTTATCTGATCTGAGTTCTGCTCATTCTTTGGAGCAGTAATGATGAAAAATCAGCTCCAAAGCCTCTAATGCTCTAAATATCTTATTGTCCATGTCTCTCTGTCTTTATTCTGTCACTACAATAAACTCAGAGCAACTTCTCCTCACTCTGAGATCAGAAAAATACAGGATTGATCCCATTGACTTTGGCTACAAGCAGCTGACAGCTAGGCCTCTGAAGGAGACGCTCTGATTGGCTGTGACATCACCCACTGGAGCCAATAGGAGCGTCCCGTGTAGAGACGTGACTCTAGACGTCTCTATCAAAGATGGAGGATGAGAATGGATGGATAAACACACAGAAGTAAAGCAGCAATGCTCCAGTCAAAGGCTCAGACTGATCCAGATCTGAACTGACTTCCTTCATGAGTTTATCCCTGAAGTCAGTGTCACACAGGACAAATCAGGGCTTGTTAGAAAGAGCTGATTCTCTAGTTGAAGGAGAAACAAACAGCTCAGAGCATCACGCTCTGAAGCGTCTACACGTTTGTGGCCTTAATAGGGTTAAAGCATAAAAGATAAGGGTTAGGTGGATTGGTAGGAGATTAATACCTCACAAACCTCACCCCTGGATTTGTTCTGCATTTCTTCCATTTAAGGATGATGGAGGCCACTGAACTCTTGGGAACCTTCAGTGCAACAGAAAGGTTTTTATATCCTTCCTCAGATCTGAGCCTGGACACGATCCTGTCTCAGCCAGTTCTCGTTTTAGCTCTGATCTGCGTTGTCCACTGTGAAACCCTATACAGACAGATGTGAGCCTTTCCAACACCTGTCCAATCAGCTGAGCTCACTACAGGTGGACTCCAGTCAAGGTGGAGAAGCATCTCAAAAGATGAACAAGAGAAATAGGAGGCAAACGCTCTGAAAATGTTTTTCGTTTTCAATAAATATGTAAGAATGTCATTTAGGTGTATTGAGTTCAAGTGAAGGGGTCTGAATACTTTCTGAATACACTGTACTTTCTGAAGCCACTATAGTGTATATGTCCAACATATGTGTGAGCACATACAGACACGCACACACACTGTGAGTCTTGACCTTACTCCCAGTTTGGCAGCCCTGAAGACAAAGCCCTGTCTTAGATGGATAGTCTTTCATTTGTGCGTTGGGCAAATTTGCTCTGAAGTTTATGCATCCTGGTAACAGTAAAGCTATCTGAATCCCCCGAGTGCTCCATCTTGTAGGCTTTATGTCTTCCACATGGTTATAATTTGAGATTTTCCCGATTTTCAAAGCTTTTTTTTTTTTTTTTTTTTTGAGCCTAGTGTTGTTAATTAAAAAGTGGACTAGTTTTGTTGTGGCCTTTTGTGTTGCCAAGTAGGGAAATCACCGCCTTCTTTGTTGCTCTCTCCATTTCTTTCTTTGCTTTTCTCTCTCTCTCTCTTGCTCCCTTGCTCTCCCTTGTCCCATCTGCCTTTGTCAAGTATAAAGCTAGCCCAACCACTTTGTAAATGAAACATCCTACCACTATTAATGGGATTGAGCAGATGTTTTCTGTTTGGATGGTCAGAGATGGGACAGTAAAGCCTGCAGCGAAACAAAACAAAAAGATTTTTGGACCCAAAAAAAAAAAAAAAAAGCAAAGGCAGATATTTATGGAAATGATTATATCACTTCCCTCATGTCCCATACAGACGCATGTCTCGCGCACATGGCAAATTAGAGGTCATCCCTTCCACTTTAGCGCATGTCTAAGTGCGTGTGCCAGAGATTTTGGTACTAAAACATCGTAAATAACACTGTAACCCCTGGGTGAGGTGTTATAAATAGGACGTGTCAAACCCTGCTCTGGCCAGGCTCTGGTTTCCCCGAAACCCTCTCTTTTCACCCGCCGAGCGGCTCAGCTACTTTTTAATTTGGCCTTCCCGCGGGCTAACCAACTGACGCCTCTCGGCGAGGGCCTCTGTATTTCAACAAGGCCACAAAAGCCCCAGTCCTCGGGCACTCGCACTCACAAAGCTCTCCAGCCTTTCTAAGCTGTTGCTTTTTTGGAGCCCAGACTCTACCATCAGCAGAAGAGAAGCGCCCCGGCCCTGGCCAGAAGGCAGCGGCCAAGTCTCATCTGTCAGAAACCCAGGGGCCAGAACTGTCCAGCCACCGGGTGGGCAGGGCCCATCCAAAACAGAGAGAGGTGGAAGAAAAGAAAGGGAGAAAGAGTGGAGTGTGGGGGAGAGGAGGTTTGAGAGCGAGAGGAAGCTCCCAGATAAACAGGCCGCAGCGCCTCAACTCCTAATCACCCTGCGCTTCCGTTTCCAGACTCTATAATTAGAAGGGCCCCGTCCCTTTTTTCTCTCTATTCCCAGTTGACGCAAATGCTTCTTGTGGCTTGGCACCTCGTTTGGGGCGTGGGTTTTCAAGAGTTTACAGGCCCTGGGCCTTAGCTCTCTGGCTTTCTGGTCGCTCTGATACAGCATGAATAGCTAACCACTGTCTTAATGCACACTTCACTTGGCTTCTTCTTCTTCTGCTGCTGCTTCCCTCCCTCCACCTCTGATAATCTGTATGACCCCATCAGTCATTCACCCACCCACCCCCAGTCCACCTCTTCATCATCTTTAAGTATAACTGTTCTTCAGTCCCAGACAAGTCTTAAAAAAAGAAACCTTTCAACTCTGAATGAATGTGCAAAATTTTGTAGCACCCTTGGCTTTTTTTTCCACAGAGGGAGTGTTTTCCATCTCCCTTGCACGTGTTGCTGAATCCTTTTAATCTCATGCCATTCCAGCCTCCTCTTTTCACATTTGACATGCCACCCAATAAAGCCCGGCCACTAATTAAAACCTACTGCAGTCTCCACATAAAAGATTCCAAGGGAAAAACTCAGAGGAAAATTACTAATTACTTTAATATCATTTATGTCTGGGAGTCGTCAAAAAGACAGAGGTTTGGACATTTCTTTTCCTTTTTTTTTTTTTTAAATCTTACACTCTGTATCAGTGATGCGTCTCCCAACATTTTGAGTTACTGCCCGATCTCCAGATTTCTTTGTTGATGGGTTTTTGGGTTGCGTTTGAAAAGCAGAGCTGCATTTTTTTCCCTGTTGAGCCAGTTTAGATCTGGGTTTGTTCTGGTGTGGTTTGTTGAGCATGTTGTTTATGGTGAGGGCCTATACTTTCTGCAGTTTGATGAGCTTCAAATAAAACGGACCAAATGAATGGGCCTGTCACTGGGGGTTACACTTGTGCTGAGCTGTGGTTCAGTGTTTCGGTGAATCTCAAATGTGCACACACACACACACACACACACACCCATCCATAACCATACATGGATGTCTGAATACATAGATCCTTTCTTTTACAGACACTTATCATCTTGTCTCTCCTTGAAGAAGCACACGACTGAAGCCCTGCTTTTAACCAGACCGGGCTACCATGCGAGGGGAAGGCTGCGTTTTATGACAGCGGCGAACGATAGCTGGTTTTATTTTAATGGGCTGGTTTGTTTGTTTTAAAGGCACAGTAATTCTGTCATGCCATCCAGCATGTGTCCTGCACAGTTGGTTGTGTTGGCTGCCTTTGTGTACGCTGCTGGAGCGAAGTGGAGTTTAAATATTTTGGTTGGCCTGACTTTGTATCGGTTTAGCAGCGTATCAGCGGCAGCTTCGCTCTGGTTCAGTTTAGAGTGTCTTTGGTCAACTGTGACTGCACTTTTTTTGTTTTCTCTGAACTACATTTGTAAGTGATTGATGATTCACCTCTCAGTTGAAAAGCTGGATTAGACTGAATCTCATTGGTTTGATAAAGCTAATGGGAATCAAGGAAAGATGCTGCCGTTTGGCATACAGTTATTTTCTTATTTGAAGAGAATATCATACAAGTATTATAAAATTATGGAGGTTTTCTTAATGTGATTTTGCTCCAGCGCTTCAGTTCAGGTCCATACAGTTTAAAGGCAAACGCTAAAGGTCCATACAGTCCAAAGGTAGATGTTAAAGGTCCATACGGTCTAAAGGTAGATGTTAAAGGTCCATACAGTCTAAAGGTAGATGTTAAAGGTCCATACAGTCTAAAGGTAGATGTTAAAGGTCCATACGGTCTAAAGGTAGATGTTAGGACTTCTGGAACTTTGTGATGATAAAGGAGTCACTACCCTCACTCCTCGCCCACCTGGATCCATCATCCAACCTTGCAGGATTTGGTTTCTTTGAGTGTTTATCTGAAATCTGCTATATTTTTATTTGGATAACTTAGAAAACAGTCAGCCAATCAGAAAAGAGGATCAGAGCCTCTCTTCTGATTGGCTGACCTCCAGAGAGAAGGCTGAGAGATGTGAAACTATACTGAGATGGTGTTTGGTTCTTCCCATAATGCAACTTGAGAGCATCTTTCATTACCTGCTAAATGTCCATATCTTTCCAACTTCACACTTAAATTTCTGTCATAAATCTGTAGTTTTTAAGCCCAGTTTAAAATCACCTGATGGTGTCATTAAGAGCCAATTAAGACTAATTAGCTTTGTGCCACTTCAACCTTTGTAGTGATTTAAAAAAACACATTTTTCAGCCTATGGACTGCAGCCGATGCTCCTGTTGTCTTGTAGCTCTGCAAGAACTATTTATTTTATTCCGTTTATTCTGTAGAGACACTGCACATTGATGGATGTAGCAGAGTTATCCAAAAGGCAAGTTTTCATCTGTTATTCACGTCCAGATGTCAAACTGTGATAATGATAAAAGTACAATTATTATAATAGAATCTCAGCTTTAATAGAGACATTATGTTCTGGACATGGCAGCTATTAGCAAATCTCAATGAATGATAAAGTACAGAAGAATTTAATGTAAAGTTGCGCAAATAACATGCTGAAAGCACATAAAACACAATAAAAGTGGACCCACGTGCAGTAACAGCTGTGGCCATGATGACCTGTAGTGACCCCTAGTGCTGATGAGTGTATGTATCTGTTTTGTAGGGATGCTGCTGGTGACTGCCGACACGCTGGGCCATGATTTTCACGTCTTCCAGATCCTCACCCACCCATGGGCGTCGTCACAGAGTGCTGTTCACCATCTCTACACCCTGCACCGTGGGGAAACCGAGGCCAAGGTCTGAAACACACACACACAGTCATAAAGTCGAGGTCCCATCAGGCAAAAAAATCGTGCAATTTGTGTCATAAAAATCTGCCAGATCTGATCACAAATAATAATACACAAACATGATGCATATCATCTTAGATTCAGTATGACTTACAGTTTTTGGGAATAAAATTATCTCAATGTCCAATAGGGAATAAATGCCCATAAATCCATAGATAAAAAGGCGCTCCTTATAACTGCAGAAAGTTCACTCAGTGAACACAGGGAGTAGAAGATCCAGCTGTCGTCCTCTCAGCTGTCCAACGGCCTGGATTCACTGACTTCTAAACTACACACACATTTAAAACAGAGACAAGTGCTGGGAGAAATTATCCATGACAAGTAAAACATTCAACCACTGGTTCACAAAGAAACATGAAAGAACAAACGTCACATGTTCCAACCCCGCACTGTTTTCTCCTTCCTAATAGATTTGTTTTATTTCAGGAAAACATGTTTGAAAATGAGTTGTGTTGTTTTGTGTTATGAAGATGCTGGTTTAAAGTAGATGTTCCTATAAAACTGTGCTCTGCTAGTTGCCAGTTGATATAGTTCTGTTAAACAAACAGCACTTCTTCTGATTGGAAGGTTAAAGCTTCAAAAGTTCAAGTCTTTTAACATAAGGTGTTTTTTTTATTATTATCGATCCATAAGATAAGATGCTGTAGAACCAATCATGTGTAATACAGTGTATCTGGTGTTTTCAAAGACTGGCTCAAACCTACACAGGTCACAAGGCCCGTGTAACACACAATGTGTGTAACCTACACAATCAACCTGACACGCACAACCCATATAACCCACATAACCCACACAACCTACACAAACTGCACAACTCATACAACCCATGCCACCTATACAGTCTGTTCCCTACACAAAACCACCCAACCTTTGTAGCCTACTTGTTTACTTTTTGGAAGTTGCACTCAATCTCAAAAATATTTGGATCATGTCTGTTCAGAAACAATTGTGAATTATGATGAAATCCAAGCACAGATCAGGAACATCGACTCCTTAGAATAAATAGTTAGACTTTCTGTGAATAAATTGTTCACATCAATTAAATTATAAAAATATCAAATGGTACATTTTAAGGAATATTTATTATCTCAATTTGAGAAAAAAAGATTTTATTTATGAAATTATTATATTTTGCGCCTCTTTTGAACCTTTATCTTATGTTTACAACTGTGACACACAGAAACTTTGCAGTACAAGTTAGAAGTGCTTACTCAACAAAAGCACTTCAGGCCTTGTTCGGTTCAGGATTATCGACTGGCGCACACACCCTCAGAGCCTGCCTGTGGTAAATGTATGACCAAACGGCAGGTCCGCTGACCGGCTGCACACTGAGCCTGCTTTGATCCCACCCGTTGTAAACAGTGAATGCCGGCCTTAGCCTAGTGCTTGGGCCAGAGGTTATCACCACACACTCAAACACACATGCGCGCACACACACTCAGACACACACTAGAGCGTGATAAAGTCTTCAGTGAGGTGGGTGGAGAGACGCCTTATCTGTCTCCAGTGGCCAAACATGCGGCTGGCTGTCAGTGACCTGAGGCCAGGTAAACAGACCTGCAGCTGATAACGGCTGTGAGGGGCTGAAGGAGGAGCAGAATGTCAACGAGCTCAGGCAAACTGGAGAGCACTGGTCCCGAGGGGTTACGAGGATGGCACTCTGTTACTGTTAAACTTTGCAGCCCTGCACCTTCAGCTGTGATTCCAGTGAATCACAGCAGGGTTTGAGAGATACCTAATATCCTTCACTTGCTGATTTCGTGGCCTTTTGCACAGGAAATGAGCTTCTAATGGGATTATTACATGAACAAGACAAAGACCTTAGGGAAAGTTTCACTGTGACAGCAGAGAAGGAAAGATCATTACATCTTCATATTCAAAACAAATTAATTCAGACTCATTATGTCCATATGTCAACAACTCACAAGTAGGTTTCCAGATTTTTTGCAGTGTTTCTAAAATAAAAAAAACAGATTTTCTCGCTGTGCCTTCAGTCAAACAGAAAAAAAACATCTGGAAAAAGCTTCAAAAACAAATAGTTAAGGTTGTAATACAATGGTTAGGGAAGCTAGAAATCTGATTATTGATGATTATCTGCTGACTCCGAAATGTTTTATGTAACCTGATCTCTCCAGGTAACCTGGTGAGCATGTAGACATGATTGGTGGTTTGATTAGATTCAGAAATGTGGTGGATTTTGAATTTGAAACATTTAATTTCAGTGATAAAGTTTAACGTATTTGGCAGAAAATGTATTGTCTAAAGGTAGATGTTAAAGGTCCATACAGTCTAAAGGTAGATGTTAAAGGTCCATACAGTCTAAAGGTAGATGTTAAAGGTCCATACGGTCTAAAGGTAGATGTTAAAGGTCCATACAGTCTAAAGGTAGATGTTAAAGGTCCATACAGTCTAAAGGTAGATGTTAAAGGTCCATACAGTCTAAAGGTAGATGTTAAAGGTGCATACGGTCTAAAGGTAGATGTTAAAGGTCCATCCGGTCTAAAGGTAGACCTCTATGTGGTCTTTGATTATAAAGCAGGTCTAGGTTCTATATTAATACAGTGAAAGTATCAAAGGTCTCAGTCACAGAGAAATGTTCACAGCCTGTTTTCAGAAACTGAGCCTTAAAACCAGCCATCAGGACTTCTGGGACTTTGTGATGTCACAACAAAGCAGTCACTGCCCTCAGCCAAGCCCCTCAAACCTTGCCCACCATCCAACCTCGCTGACAGATGGGTTTTGGTTCTGAAAACCACAATTATATGTTTCGATGGACAACAACACAAGATAAAACACAATAAAATAGTAAAATACAGACCTTTAATATAAAATATGGACCTTTAAGGCCTATAAATATTGGCTTTGGCCTTCATAACCCATACTGGTCATGTACTAATGATAAAAGTAATATTTTTTTTGTGTTTCCACAGATTTGAAAGCATAGGTACACCCTTTACAATAACCTTCACTATATTAAAGTTCAACCACACTGACATCAGGACAATCTTCAGTTGGCCTTGTTATTGACTTCATTTCCCTGGGACTTAAGTTCGCTCATGTGTCCTCAGTCTCATCTGTCCGTCCATCTGCATCACATTCCTGTCATTCCTTCAGAGTTTCCTCTCAGGTGATCAGAGCTGCCTAATCTCCCTAAAAGGTGTCACTGATTTAAAAAGAAAAGAAAAAGTCACGCGCCTGTACTGTCATTAAACGGGACGGGAGGGAGAGCGGCCACCTCCTCTGGAATGTGCTGCCTCTATTATGACACATGCATGTGACTGAGTGCTGTTACATTCCACCTTTTTTCAGATAACATTGGACAAACTGTTTGATATGTTGCACTGTGACTGTACAACCACAGCCACCCTTCAGGTAATACCAACCCCCCCGCCTGATAAAGTGGATCTGACACTAAAGTCCAGGCGCCCGTTTACAGTTGGAGCTCTGACAGGTCTATTATGACCAATTTACCAAACACACAAAGTCGCCCTTTCTCATCTCGGAGGCATCTCTAATCAACCACGGCAGAGGTCAGGCCTCCTCTTTCACTCATCTTTGTGAAGTAAAGTAACTGTCTGGTATGCGGAGGATACCCCATTAACTGTCATTGCTGGGGGCAATTACCTAGTCTGACCTGGCAGAAGATTAGAAAGGCCTGCAGGTACAGAGCTGTCTCTCTGACTGGGTGACTAAAGACTGAGACATTCCTCCTCCTCCACTTTCTCCTGGACCTTTTCCTTTCATTTTCCTCCAGTCTTATCCTCCACTTTCTCTATTTTTTTTTTTTTTTTTTGGTTTAATGTCGAAAGATGGATGCTGTTTCATCACTCTATCACCTCATCAGTCTGTCACCTCGCTCCTTTGTCCTTCTTCATTTTCTTTTTCCCCCCACTGTCCTCTGCTTGTTGTTGTCTCTTGCAGCCTATCTGTCTGGTTTCCTGCATGTCTGACATGCCCAGGGAGATCCTATCTTCTCAAGTGTCTGCTCACTCAGAGTCAGTCACTGTTTGAGGAAGGAGGACTAACAAAGGATGCCAGCGGGCTCTGATTTTCTTTTGTTTCACCACCAAACGAGCTTGTATCGTGTCGTCACCTTCGCAGAAAGCGGAGGTCCGATCCTCTCACTCTGGTCGACTCTGGTTGTGCGCTCAGATTGATGTTTATCTGTGCGATAAACACCTCATGCTGGTTGTGCTGATGTTCCTGGCAGACTGGAGTTTGACGCTGTTTATACACACTGTGCATATTTCTTTATGATGACAAAAGATTGTTCCTGTTTTCAACTCGTCCAAACAGTAGATGATACGGCAGTGTAGAGAAAACAAAGCCAAACCTGTAGATCATATATTACCTTCTATATAAAACATACTGAGGCGTGTGCACAGTCAGACCTCAGGTGGTGCACTTTTGGCCCTTCTTGTTCTAAGTTTATATTTTAGTTTTTAAATTTGGCTCCAGAACCTTGAAGTTGATATATTTTGGGGAAATTAACCCTTAATTATGATGCACAAAATAGATTTTGCTCATTTACCAATTGCATCATAAAGCTCCCTTCACCTCAGTACACAGGACACACTCAGTTGAAGCTTGACATAGGAAGTCAGTGTAAAGATATACATTTATATCTGCATATTGGAATGAATTAATATCTACGTAAGTAGTTCTATTTATGTCTTTTATGCATTGAGATGTGGGTCAACCCAACGTGAAGCTGCCCATTTGTTTGTCAACTGAGCTTTTGAAGCCTCCAGTTTGTAATTTCTCTGTCGGCCGACTGAGACCATAAACTCCTTAGGAAAACATTTACTGAGCTAATACTTCAAAGGAGAAGTAGGAACATTTTCCCATAGACTTCAATCCAATCTGACTTCTTTAACAACCAGTGGAGTCGCCCCCTGATGGTCATAAGCGAGAATGAAGGTTTAAGACTCTTCAGCATTGGCTTCATTTCTGTGGGTCTAAGGCTGCAGTACTTGCTACAGTGGTGCAAACTGAGACTCGTGATGCGTCTTTATGATAAATACACTGTATTCGTCTGAGGCCAGATGTTCCTTCACAGAGAACCTGATCTCATGACCTCTGACCTCTGTACCTGTACTGTCTCCATCCAGGTCCAGGACATGTGTTTCAGCCCAGACAGCCGCTGGGTGGCGATCAGCACCCTGCGCGGCACCACCCATGTCTTTCCCATCAACCCCTATGGCGGCGCTCCTTGCGCCCGCACACACATGTCCCCACGGGTTGTCAACCGGATGTCCCGCTTTCAAAAGAGCGCCGGCCTGGAGGAGATCGAGCAAGAGCTGAACAGGGCGGCTGCATTTGGAGGAGCAGGAGGAGGCATCGGAGGAGGCGGCTGCATCCTGGGCGGAGGAGGAGGCATCGGGGGCCGCTGTAGTCCCATACCAGGCCTGTCCAGCAGCCCCTCGGGGTCTCCACTGCACGGTAAGGAGCTCACAGGGAGGGGATGTTGTTGCCTAGTGATGACTCTGTTGGACATCAGCCAGCATTGACCTCAGATCAGCCATTGATTAATCATTTGTTCCAGGAAATGTCAGGAAATAGTAGAACAAGTTCATGTTCATGTTGTGTACATCAGTTGTGTTGTCGGGCATAAAATCCAACATCACAGGTCATTTGAATTCAGTTTGAATAGTCGGTGATTAATGCTGGTCTGTGTCAAGTGACCTGGATGGAAACGAATGTGCTTCCAAAACTCATGTTGTTTTTAGAACAATGTTTAGAGCTGGAGACCGGCTGCTGTTTCTCCTTCAACTAGAGAATCAGCTCTTTCTAACAAGCCCTGATTTGTCCTGTGTGACACTGACTTCAGTGATAAACTCATGAAGGAAGTTAGTTCAGATCTGGATCAGTCTGAGCCTTTGACTGGAGCATTGTTGCTTTACTTCTGTGTGTTTATCCATCCATTCTCATCCTCCATCTTTGATAGAGACGTCTAGAGTCACCTGTCTACATGGGACGCTCCTATTGGCTCCAGTGGGTGATGTCACAGCCAATCAGAGTGTCTCCTTCAGAGGCCTAGCTGTCAGCTGCTTGTAGCCAAAGTCAATGGGATCAATCCTGTATTTTTCTGATCTCAGAGTGAGGAGAAGTTGCTCTGAGTTTATTGTAGTGACAGAATAAAGACAGAGAGACATGGACAATAAGATATTTAGAGCATTAGAGGCTTTGGAGCTGATTTTTCATCATTACTGCTCCAAAGAATGAGCAGAACTCAGATCAGATAAAGAGAGAAACTTCAAATCAGCTCTAGAACAACACAAACACATGTGTGTAACTTTCTGTGTTGAAGTTTTTTCAATTCTAGGGAGTGTGTGTGTGTGTGTGTGTGTGTGTGTGTGTGTGTGTGTGTGTGTGTGTGTGTGTGTGTGTGTGTGTGTGTGTGTGTGTGTGTGTGTGTGTGTGTGTGTGTGTGTGTGTGTGTGTGTGTTTGGGGGGGTGACATGTGGGCGCTTCCAGTGACTGGTCATGTCAGAAGCTCTTTTCTCGGGACTCTGATCCCTCTGCCAACCTTGTCTCCCTTGTTTGTCAAACCCCATTGCAGGCAGCTCACAGTGTCAGTGTGTGTCCCCAGCTGACACAGACACACTGATAAACACACACTTTGTGTCAGCTGCACTGCTTGACCCCAGAGGTGTTACTCAGTGTAAAATATCACAGTTCTCATTAATCAGGGGTTTCCAGGAACACCCCCGAGCTCTGATAGGTTTACCACAGCCAGGCCGAGGTCGGACAAACACTTCAGAGAACCAGAGGACGGATTTACATAATATCGCAGAATGTATTTCAGAGCTTATTTAAATGTGTGTTGCACAAGATGGTTTGTGGTTGACTGGAAGCCAGATCTCTGAACCATCAAGATCCTGAAACAATTCAACATGAAATTGCATTTTTAGGACGAGGGAGTGTCATGGAAAGTCACTGACTCGTAAAATGAACATCATGTAGGCAGCTGTGAGATATATTCAAGGTCTATTTTAAGTCTACCTTTACTTGTATTTAGACCAGTTTCCAAAACCACATTTAGTGCTGTGTAGGTTTTTTAGCCAAGGAGGCGGAAACAAGTGCTGCAGTGTTGGAGAGTTAGATTTCTCTGTTGTCATCCCAGAATCTTTCAAGCTGAGTGTTAGATTCTGTTTCTATTGTTCACTTCCTGTTCCTCTTCCTTGCTATGACCCATTAGTCTCTGAGCTGCTGGTTTGAAGCCACCAGTCATTTGTCCGTCAGCCATCTTGGTTTTTTTGAAACTAGTAGAAACCATATTAGGAGGAGAAGGTGGAGCTGAGGAGGAGTGAGGGGTGGAGCTGACCTGCTCTGTCCTCTATCCTGATTGGGTGGGACAGTCTGTCAATCACACAATAGCCACGCCCCCTAATCCATCCCCTGCTTTCTGGTCTATTTTCCTCTAAATGGACCATCATTTAAAAAATGAACATCATGTTGTATTGAAGACTTGAAACTAGAGACTGAGACCATAAACTCATTAGGAAAACGTTTACTGAGCTAATAAATCAAGGAGAAGTAGGGACATTTTCCCATAGACTTCAATCTGCCTTGCACTGACATGCATTTTATTGGCTTTCAGTGTTTATTGTCATGAAATTTCTCTGTTCATCATCATCATCAGAGAGTATGAAACGTGTGACACTTGTTTTGTGTCACTTCTGTCAGTGGCGGTGGATCTGTCCAGGTCGACACCATTTTGTTGTGACTGTTGCAACAGGAAGAGAAAACCCACTGCGTCTTACTTCTCTGTTACAGGTTCATTTCATGTCCACGGCCTCTGCTCCTTTAAAATTTTCCTCTAGAGTTGTCATATGGGCCCAAATAGGTGACAGAGGGGGATTCTGGGACAGTCAGGTCAGGGTCTAGTCTCAGAACCCAGATACATGTACACACTCTTGAAAGATGGCACCCTTACTTCCTCTCTCTTTCCCATCCTCCTTGTCTATACCCAAACCCCTCTGTAACCCCTAAAACACACGCACACACATTCCTCTACACTGTGAAAAATAGGCCATCAAACATTAAAAGGACGTCTGACTTTGGAGAGTCGCTGCTCTGCTGCGATGAGAGACAGAGAGCGACAGGAACATCAAAGTGGTGTGTGAGGTGAAAGTGAGCGAGCAAAGTAATGAGGTGCAATTGAGGAAAAATGAAGGAGAGATAGAACATGGGGGAATAAAAGAGGAAGGGAGTAGTTGAGTGGGGGGTGGGGGGGGCAGACGTGGGGAGAGAAAGATAAGTTTGTAGTAGCAGCGCTGAAAGCTGGGGTCTCTGGGAGCGCGGTCGTAAATCACACTTTTGTTTCAAAGGGGAGCATTAAAGCCACCTGTCAACAATTAGTCCTCACAGTGATACCTCACCCAGTGTGTGTGCGTCTGCGGAGGAGGAGGAGGAGGAGGAGGGACAACTCATCCCCAGCACCCGTCCTGGTTTTAACAGTGACAATCCAAGATTACAGTCGGCTCTTCAGGAGCAAATTGAAGGTTTTCATAGCTCAGATATCTGACAGGCTGTTATGTTGTCCACAGGAAATTGAAGCCAGGTTTGACGCCGCTTTTATCAAGGTGTTAATCCACGCCATACGCACACGGCCTCGCTCTCTGATAAACGCTCCTGTATTGTGAACCTATAGGGTTACACTTGTGGTGTGATGATTTCATGTATATTTATATATATATGTTCTAAACCTTTATTTGACAGTGACAGGAACTGGGAGAGAGAGTTGGGGATTTACACGCAGTAAATAGGACGGGAGTCAAACCGGCAACCTCCAGTTCAGGGGTCAATATCTCCATTGGATACGCTCTGTAACCTCTCAGCCACCAGAGCCTCCATGTGTGATGATTTTTACCTGCAGCCTCTGAAGAACCCTGTAAATAGACAATGATGTGTCAGTTAGAGCCGTGGTTCTCAGACAAGTTACACCAGTGATGAGTCATCATCATCATCATCATCATCATCATCATCAGGTCTGAAGTTAGAAAAGTCACAGAACAGCTCCAGTTTTGTTTTCCTCTGGTTTCCGTTAGTGATGGCTGAGCATCTGACTCAACCGTGTTACCATGACAACCAGGAGCTGTTGTCCGAGCTGCCGCAGCGTTGAATGTGGTTTTTAATTGGCCTACGTGACATGTGAAAACAAAAAAAAATGATCATATTGTGATTATTTTGGCAGATTTCAGTTGAAATAACATTTTATTTTCACTTCAGACTTGATGATGATGATGATGATGATGACCTGGACAATGTGATCTGTAGGCCGGGGCGTCACAACGTTTGACCTTTATCTAAACATTCCAGCGCCTGTGATTTAAATATTGCATTTTGTGATTTCCACCATATTCTGATGTGACGGAGATAAGGTGGTGAAACGCTGCCTGCTCTGCTGCCGTAATGGAACATTTTAAAATGAGAAACTTCACTTAAACCACATCATTAATTAGAAATTAAAGGAATAAAAATATATTAAACCTAACCACCTCACAGTCAATCATTTCAATAAAGTTAAATGATGATGTTATATCAGTATTTTATTATCCAACAATAACAGTATTCTGCAAAATTACATATGGCGTCGTTGCAGTGACGACTGTGTTTAACTAATTTAACAAAATAATAAAGATATTTACAGTGTTGTGTAAATTTTGGCAACAATCAAAATTCAATCTTTTGATACAGTCAAGTCCACATACAGTATATGTGGCTCAGGAGGAAGAGCGGGTTGGTGCTTTGATCCCCGGCTCCTTCAGTGGTTGATAAGATTTAAAGAAGTCGTATATTAATGCCATCAGTTTAAATATAATTAAATTGTTGTATATGGGGAATTCATGTTCAAGGTATATTATGTGATAATCGCCACATGCAAAGGGTCAGACTCAGCTGCTGGGCAGACGAAACCTAAAATTAAAAAAAATTCAGATATTAATAAAAATACTGGACATGATGGGAAATATCACAATAGAAATAGATGATAGAAGATCAGCCTGGTCCTGGAGCTCTGTTTTGAACAGGTCTGAGGTCTGTGATGGAACATCCTCATGAAAACAATCGTCAAAAGTCTAATAGCTGGAGTCGTGTAATGGTCGTGACAGGGTCTCCTTCGTGTTAGGAACGTAACAGTTTTCTATATCGCAGAGAGCATTTGATCTCGTACGTCCAGTAATAAATCAGACAACAAGAGGCTCCTCGCCCTGAAGAGCAGCCATATATTTATATGGAGCACCAGCTCCATGAGCCCAGAGCCCAGTGGGTCATTTGCAGTTCACCGGAGGAGGGGGGGGTCATGTAGGTCTCCTGGTGTCTGTTATGTGAAAGATAAATTGGCTCCAGTGCATCCTGCCACATGTAAATTTAGACCTCCACCACCCTCCAGCGCCACTGCCGCCACCAGCGTTGATAAAAACTCCACGTTTACCTCTTTTTTTTTTTCTTTTCAGCGGATGCAAACACTTTGAGTCACGTTTTGCTTTTGTGTTTTGCCTTCCGCCTGTTTTTGTGAGTGGGGTGTGAATTTTGGGCAGCGAAGGCGTCTTTTTTTTTTTTTTTTCCCTCTCTTTCCTTGGGGCTGGCATAGAGCGGCGGGGTGAGGCGAGCCGGGGCCGCGCCACCTAGCCACAACAGCTGCTCTGTGATTGTCGCCAGCGAGGACAGCATTGATTTTTGGGAAGGAACTGTAGAAAAGTACACATCCTCCTCAAAGCTGCCAGCCCAGGCCGCCGACGCGCCTAAAAATAGAAAGCTGCAATTGGCCGTCTTCTTGTCACTGTTAAAATCTGGAAGGGCTATTTACGTCCCTGTATACAGTACATTTCTCTGCCCCCTCCTTCTTTTTTCCCCTCTGTGTGATCAATGCATTGTCATTTGAGGTGATGACCCATAATGTGAACGTCCCACACTGTAAAACTGTGGCTTGTCTGCGGCCCAGCTCATACAAGGCCAGATTAGTAAGTGCAGTTTCTGTGCACAGGGCAGAGGTTATTGAGGCTGTAGCAGGCAAACGGCCGGAGTTTTATTATTCAGATGTTTTTCAGATCCAACTGTGCAGAGCAAACAGGTCTGGAGAGCTCCAAAAACAACTCGGTCTAAAAACCATCATCTGACCTGGGCTCACATTTCATTGCCATAGTTGAAGATGAAGCTTCTGGGCGTCCGTCTTGGCTCAGCCGTCACATGTGCCATTTTTCTGCACGCATGGACGCCTTTCATAGCTCCGGTCATACACCTCCCCACCGTAAAACATCAACACAAGGCTATTAGTCAGTGCAACAGATTTGTTTCCTCACTGAGCAGAAGCCCTGGTGGTCCCACCGTGGGGGCCATCTGGGCCCTGGCGCTGGTTCAGAGAGAGAGGGGGAGGCAGAAAACAAGGTGTGACGGGAAACTGTTAATTCACTTGTTGATAAAGGGACACTTCCTCTCTGCTATTAGAGGCTGACGGCTTGCTTATTTGGGTTTGGCGTTTTTGTTTTATCTCGCCTCTCTCCGCCCCCTCTGCCCCCCACCCCCTCCTCTTTGTCAGTCATCGTGCTGTGGTGAAAAACACCAACGCCGTGCGGAGGTTGATGCCAAGTAAAAATTACCTCATAACTGCTGGCGTGTGACACGTATGTACGCGGCCCCGGCCTGACCCTGTTTCTGACAGTATAGTTACTGTAAGTTAAACAGTTACAGCCCAGGACGCTGAAATCTCTGTTTCACACACACAGGGGGGTGGGTGAGGGGGTGAGGGAGGGGGGGAGTCAGCAGAGCCAGTTACCATGTTCGTTTCAGAAATGGTGTAAACACCATGAGGCGGCGAGATGGATGACTTGTCCAGATTTCAGTCATCATGATGAGCTGTCTGCCGCAGATTAGTGTCCGGCCTCAGACCAGCATCTGTAAAACCACCACAGGTCCTGGTTTTTAATTCTAACTCTGCCTTTTCATCTCACTTTTTATATTTTTCACTTGTGTCCAGGGCCGTGCACAGACATTTTGGGGGCAGGGTTAAAGGGACAGTTGTTTAGAGGAAAGTAAAGTGACATACACAAACAAAATTACTTGCAAAGATATTTAATTGGTTCTCGTTTGTTCAGACCTCAACACAAGCCACATTCACTGACTTCACCACACTGAGGCTGGACAACAGAACACACTGTGGCCCCCTGAGGACCTCGACCCCCCGGTCCAGTCTGGTCTGATCAGACTTTTCTTTTCAAAGTTTTATTACTGAAAATGTTTGAAACTCATGAAACAAAGTTTTCTCACATTCTGTTACTCATAGACTAAAATAAACAGTTCCCTCAGGATCCCCTCTGAGGGTCCACCCCTGGACCCCACTTTGACACAGAGGATATTGTAGGATGATCTGGACTTTCACAGACCAGGACCAGGATTATCAAAGCCTCCCTTCTCCTCCGTTTATTTGTAGAGAAGCTTCATGTGTGTTTTTATGTCAAAGTTATTTTCTGAACTAAAATGAATACAGAACAACAGAACAATAACATGTTCGTTAACTGGAATAAAAATAAAAACAAGGCTTTATTTATAAAAATTTTTATTGTGTTTCTAATAAAATTAAAACAAAATTACACAGGTTTTTATATTATGCACAAATGTGACTTCATATCTGTGTCAAGGTTTTAATAGTTTGGGGATTTTTCATTGGTTTTTTTTCAGTTTTATAGTTCTAATTATTTTTAAGTCGTTTTCCTTGATTATTCATTAGTTCCAGTGTTGGTTCTATTTTTTTTTTTGTCCAGTTTTTAATTTAAAGGTCAAAATATTTTGTGTTATGAATCAACTTTTCATCGGATGAATTATCTCCAACACTTGAAGACGCAGCTCTGTTAAACATCACTGTTTTTACAGCGAATACCTCAACACTGAGAGCGAATCAGCTGCTCCACCTGACACAGATATGATGTCATCGAAAACATCATAATAAAAATATAGTTTCTTTCATTTTCAAATTAAATTTCAAATTAAAATAAAATGCAAAGTTTTAATTAGGTTTTTTTTTTTCTTTTTTAAAATAAAACCCCATTTTAATTTTAATTCCAGTTAACGAACGTTATTGTCATTTCATTAGTTTCAGCGAAGGAAAATAACTTCTGCTTCTCTACAATCAAAGAGCAACAGTCAAAGACTTTGGGGAAGCGTGTCAGATCATCGAAGGACAGTAAATTCTTCACTTTATTAATTTATTCTCTGTAAACATGAGGCGACTCATCAGCTCCTGCCGTCCTGCAGCAGTGAAGTCCAGTGTTTTAGTACCACAGTCGTCCTCCGTGTGGAGCTGTGTGGTCAGGATTCCCAGCAGAGGGAGGAGCAGAGCAGCCGGTCCCCACTGCACACACACACACACACACACACACACTGACACTCACACAGGGAGCGAGGGGATTGTAAAGCCTGAGTTGTGCGAAGGTTTTGCCTTGATACAAATCTAACAACAGAGACGGAGCGGGATAATTTCTCCTTTTTTTTTTTTTTTCTTTTTTTTTATGAATGGTCACTTCCTCCAGCTAAAACAACTCACAGCCCTCGTTTGGAGTTTGTTGTTTTTTGTAAAGAGGCAGTTTGAAAAGTTTCCTGTTGAATACAGAAACTTCTTTTTGTTGTTGTGGTTTGAAGATAGAGGAGGAAGTGAAAACCCTTTTTTATTTCACATTAAAAATTTGTATATGTTTTAAATGGCTAAAGACAATAATTTTTTTTCTTATTATTTTTAACACTGAGCAGAAATAGTTCTCATCACTCATTTACGTTATCTATCATTTTTAAATCTTCTTCTAATTTCACCTTATAATTGCTCATCAACAGGAAGAAGGAAACAGCTTTTCTAAAAGGAGCAGATGTTCTTTTAAAAGCATTTCCCCCCCCTTCAACCTGCCATATAGTCCAGAGGATTAGGGTCTGTACATCACTCAGTGTGTTTGATTTAACAGTGGTGTGCCATCAAAGGTAAGCTAGCGTTAGCGGCTGGCGCTTGGTGCAGGGCTTCTTCCCTGCGGTCGGCAGAGGAGCCAGATCTCAGCCCGGCTCAGCTCGACTCGGTAAACGGGGAGAGAGCTCAGCGCAGAAACCACACTGCAATCGAACAAGCTGTTTACCCTGAAAATTAGCCCTCCCCTGTACTTTTAGGGCTTTTAAAGCAACCAAAAATACACAGTGCAGGGAAATATGTATCTTGTCTGGCATCCGGGCTCCATCAGCGACCTCTGTCTTTTTTTTTTCTTTATATATAGATATATAGACATATATATATATATGAACCCTAATAACTCAATCTCCACAACCACTAAACCCTCTTAACACCGGGCGCTCGCCGCTGCACTCATCATTATTTGATTTGCAAAATTGTAAGGTAGAGATAAAGAAATAAAGCTGGCTTGCCATTACACACAGACGCACTTGTGGCTTTCAGCTTATTGCCTGCCATGTGAAAAGTGCACACTCTGAAAAGCCAAAGCCTCCCATTGTCACACAATCAATGGGCTTTACCTCCCCACCCCACACTGCTGGGCCGCGTGTGGATCTTCTTATAGACACATATATCGAGAAGATCTAGATTATTTTTATTTTATTTTATTTTTTATTATTACTGTTGTTTGTGTTGCTGAAGCTTAAATCCTCCAGCAGTGTTTCTCTGACACTGTTGGTGTCTTAACAGTCGACACTGAATATAATATACATGTAATGATAAGACTTTACACCCTCTGATCTTTTAAAGGTTTTTAGGTGGATTTGAATTATGGGGGTGAATTTGGAGGGTCTCACCCCCCTGATTAAAACTTAAGACAAAAAATTTGAATAAGTGAAATGTATAAATATAAATACATATATAAAACATATTACATATGTAATATAATATAATATATTTCACACATTCAGGCCTGGAAGAATCTTTGCCCCCCCTTTATAATTTGTTCTTCTATAATTCACACTCTGATTGTAGATGCACACTTTATAAATAATTTAATTTAACTTACATGTTGCTTATTTCAGGGAATCATTTCAATTTAGTGAAAGACAAATTATTACTAAAAGAAAGTGCTAATATTATATAATATACATATTTTTGCAATATGTTAAATAATTCAAAGATAAATGTCATTTTATTTTAGTGATATTTGAGTGTGACATGATGTCATGGATTAAAAATAAAAAAAAAAAGAACAAAAGTGTCTCAGATTCTGAAAAGAAACCTCGTCCATCTTTACTCTGAAACTTCCTGTTTACTTGCATCACGTCTAAGTGTCTTTGACGCTGCGTTTATTTAGACTGGGACGCTGTCAAAACTGCGCCGGCTAAACTGGGATCAAAGCCCCCGCCTGATGTTACCGGCCTGTGGACCAGAGCCGCCGTCACGGCTGAACGTGACCATGATGTCAATCAATCAGCGTTAGATCAGGGCCATGTTTAAAGGGAGACATCAAATTAGATCTGTGTGTGTGTGTGTGTGTGTGTGTGTGTGTGTGTGTGTGTGTGTGTGTGTGTGTGTAGATGGAAGACAGAGCTGCTGTGATGAAATAGTTAAGAAAATAAAAGTCTCCTGATCTAACGTTGGAGGTTTCTCAGCTCTGAAGGACGGCGGTGCAGCGGCGAGTGTGACGGCGGCTCACGTGTCGTTATCTCCTCTGATTGTTTCCTATAAGAGGAGACGGAGCGACGGATACAGCCCCTCTCTCCCTCTCTCTCCCTCTCTCTCCCTCTCTCTCCCTCTCTCTCNCTCTCTCCCTCTCTCTCCCTCTCTCTCCCTCTCTCTCCCTCTCTCTCCCTCTCTCTCGGCCTGGGGGGACACACTCTGCTCTGTTTGCAGCCACAGACACTGACGTGACTCTGACATTTAAAAAATGAAAACAAAAAACAGTTAAAGTTTCCTAAATTCTAATAATGTTTCATAAATAATATTTTTCGTGCAGAACATTCAGTAAATTCTGTTTGTTTTGTTGTAGTGGAGCAAAATTTAGATGTTTTGTTTTAGTCGTCATCTGTATCTTTGATTTTAAAAAAACATTTACATTGATATGAAAACCTGGAAAAATACACATTAATTTTAGATTTTTTATTTTTATTCTTATATCCCCTGACATCGAGTTGCCACATGAAATAATTCACAATGACACTGCTCTGATTTTTTTCCTTATTCTCTTTTTTAATATTAAACAGAAGATTCCTACAAATTAAATCAAAATTAATACTAAAATAAAATGACACACCTCAGATTATGACACAGGTCATTAAATATCCACGTCGAACACAAAAAGAGATGGGACATGTCCAGCAGTTGTCTTGGCGACCATCTCCTATCGCGCCCATTTATGGGCCTCATCTCTTCCTGAATACATGTAGATAATTATTAACTGTGTGTATAAATCTCCATTCATTTAAACTGAGCTGCTCCTTCCACCTCCACGGCTCTACTTCCTGTCATCAGGCCTCCTTTCACCCGGGGACACAACCAAAAGACAATAATATGTTATTAATATAACTAAGTGTTTCTGCCTCTCCTTCACATTACGCTGCTTTGATTCTGACAGTTAGAATAATAATATCTGCTTTATTGAGCTGAGTGTAAACTCATTATTTATTATCCAAAATGCTGTCTTTCTTAATTAGATCTTAATTGAATCCATCTGAAATAAATAAACAGTTCTCTTCTCAAAGCAGTGGAGTTTAAAGTAGATTTTCCTTCCTCACTTTAATTTAAACTGACATCTCAAAACAAAAATAGAAAAAAATTCATTTTCTAATTTTTATTTCAAATTAAAAGTGTAATATTGATCTGTCACCGTCTGACATTGGAAAATCTAAATTAATGGGAGACAAAGAATCATTTTTTAATAGTGTGAATTAATGACGTCCTGCTTCTGTATTTTACTTTTTTATTTTATTGTCGTGAATCAGTTTCCTGAGAAGCTCAGTGTTGTTTGTGTTGTTTCCTGAATCTGAAGCCTCCTGTCGCTCTGCTGCTCGCTCTCTCTCTCGCTCCTGCTCACTCTAAATTGGTTAGGAAATGTGTTCAGTGTGTATGTGCATCTGTGTGCTCCCTCCACTCACACACACACACACACACTCATTTCACCCCCTCCTGCTTTCCCAAACATCCAATCATTGGCCATAACCTCGTCCCTCTTTACTGCGAGGTACTAGCTCCTTGACCCAAATCAGATGATGGCTACACACACACACACACTTGTACACACACACATATGGTTGGAGTGTGGGTGTCATCTGATCCAGTGGAGCTGTCTCACCCCCCCCCCCCCCCCCCCTCA
>CM076657.1:24856162-24878991 GCA_038496675.1 Rachycentron canadum
GTCTAAAGGTAGATGTTAAAGGTCCATACAGTCTAAAGGTAGACCTCCATGTGGTCTTTGATTATAAAGCAGGTCTAGGTTCTATATTAACACAGTGAAAGTATCAAAGGTCTCAGTCACAGAGAAATGCTCACAGCCTGTGTTCAGAAACTGAGCCTTAAAACCAGCTGTCAGGATTTCTGGAACTTTGTGATGTCATAAAGCTCTGCCTAAATGAAGAATTACGGTTTAACTGTCAGCTCAAGTTTTAGGTGAGAGGTCCTGGAGGTGCAACTGTGTGATGACAGTCCAGGACCTGAACCTTGGTTTAAAAAAAAAAAAAAACTAATGAAAATGATAATTTCAGTATTAACTCCCAATGAAGTTTTTAAAATATAACTTAAGGTTAAAGTAAGATCTTAAATTTCACAAATTCTTTTACTAACTACATTGTCCAATATCATCTGTCAGCATCAGAATCTATTGATATCAATGTAGAAATGTAGAAAATATGTAAATGTTCATTTGTTTAGTGAAGTCACCTGATGAGGGTCCTTTAAAACGCCCTTTGACACGGCCTGATTATGTTGCTGCACAGATGATGATGGCATGTGTTTCTTCAGAGTGTGTGTGTGTGTGTGTGTGTGTGTGTGTGTGTGTGTGTGTGTGTGTGTGTGTGTGTGTGTGTGTGTGTGTGTGTGTGTGAGTGTGAGAGAGAGTGTAAGAGGCCTTGTTGTACTATATTGTAGGGGTCTGAAAACTGGCAGCTTGCTATACTTGTGGGGTCCAACAGCAAACTGCTGGTCCCCACAGGTTTAAACAGCTGCCTGAGGGTTCAGACTTGGTTTTGGGGTCAGGGTTAGGTGCTCAGTTCAGACGGGTGAGTGGCTGGGGAATGCATTATGTCAATGAGGGGTCCCCACAGAGATAGTAAGGCAGGGATCTGAGTGTGTGTGGGGCCTGTTGATTGGCCTTGATTAACAGACTTTCAGGCACTCGAAGCAGAGCTGCAGCTCCTCTGATGCAGCATCTTGAGCTGGTTATTTCCACTCATTCCACAGGAGCCTGTGTGTGTGTTTGTGTGTACACTTCTTTCTGTGGTTGTGTGGACTAATTCTCGCTGTGAGGACGTTTTGGCCCAGTCCTCTGTTTGGGGGTTAAAGCTTCAGGTCAGGGTTGGGGTCAGGCCTTTAGTTGTAATAGTCCAGGTCAGGTTAACTGGCAGCAGGATGCATCAAATATTAAAACAAGACTTTTCCTGCAGAGGAAGGTGTTTCTGGTCCCTGAATTAAAACTGGTTGTCTGCTGAACTCTGGGTTTACAATTTGATATAAACGTCAGATGACATTTTTAATTGATTCCCAGAATTAGCATCTAGACTGAAAAAGGAACCATTGAGCACTGGCAAATGAATTATGTATAAAAGATTGTACCAGTGTTCACAATGGGATTCTCAGTATTCTGCAGCCATTACCTGGGAAGGGTTTTGATTGACATTTGTTATGTTTAGCTGTGAAGGACATTTCTCTGACCTTGCCCCGCAGGGAACATCTCGTACTATTTACTGAAAATACTTATCATAATCCTGTGTGTGTTTTCAGCCAAGCTGAGCAACCAGGATTCGTACAACAACTTCACCAATAACAACATGGGGAACCCGCGGCTGTCTCCGCTGCCCAGCCTCACCGTGGTGCTGCCTCTGGCTCAGATCAAACAGCCGATGACCCTGGGCACCATCACCAAACGCAGCGGGTAGGTAACACCCACGCACACACACCTCTGCCCGGAGTCTCCACAGCAAATCCACCTCAACACATGGTCATGCAGCTGCAGTAAAACTCCCAGTCTGTACAAGGAGCAAAACATCCAAACAAATCAAAGTGAGAATTAAACTGAAAAAGACATCACACACTAAAATAACACAAATGTATCTTGATAAGTGAAATAAAAGTCTGAGTCTGATCTCCTCTGGCCCTGACAGCAAAGACTCCGCTTTCCAGCCTAGATCTTGTTATGTCCAGCACAGAACCACCAGAGGATCTCAGACTGGGTCCTGGCTCAGAGGATTAAAAGCTCAGATATATGTAACAAAGATGTAATTGACAAATTGTGTTTTCTGTCATTTGAATTCATTTGCTGCTTGACCAAGTATGATGACCATAGATTTTAGATGATTTATTTATAAGAATTATACATCTGATTGCACTGAAGTGATTTAACCTTCTTAATGAAGATTTAAGTGTATTAATCTTCAATAGATTATTTAAACCACACGATGCTGCAGTTTTAAGCAGAAAAGACATTTTAAAAATAGTTCAAATTCCTCATTATTTACTCTTTATCCTGATGTGCAGATCATTCACAGGTGGGTTTAGAAGTGGTCACAAACCATATGAGACGTTCTGAGCTTGTTTTATTCTTGACCTGTGAAATTTAATAGCTGGATACACTTTAAACCAAATATCGCAAAGTTTTTTTTTTCCACACGCCAAAGTACGACGAGGGACAGCTGGACAGACAAAACTGGAGGCCAAAAGATAAAAATAGAAGACAAAAAATATTGTATATGGTGGGAAATAGCACAATTTTTATTTCAAATATCTTCCCAAGTCTAGTGATTATTAAACTAATAAACTAGTGAAGTATTAACTCCTGGAGCCTCCAGCCTCCAATCACAGTCGACATTTATACATTTATACATAAAAACATATAACTAATGAATAATCTTAAATTAAATACTATTAAATTAGAAGGATTCATTTCATACATGAAACACAATACACAATCACAAAACAGAGGAAAGTAAATGTGACTTTGTTCTGTCCAGAGTGTTTGGGTGGGACAGGGTTAATGTTCGCCTGCTTGAAGTTACAATTTGTTGGTGGTCGAGTGAAATTGAAGTTTTAACATTTTAAATATTTAACCGAGTGTCTTATTTGCTGCCGTTCTCCATTAATCTGGCTGTAAAAACACTGTGATGTCAGCAGCAATCTGCCGGAGGCCACGGCGTCACCTCTCACACGTCCAGCTGATGCTCGTGGACATCTTTTGTCTCAGGCCGCCACAGTTTTTGCATAGGCTAATGAAGCACAACACTGGCGGCCAGCTCCGCTCGGGAAGTGGCTGCAACACGACATCCGTTGGAGGAAACAATGATCAAACCCTGCTGACGAATTAAAATCTTATTTACGTCACATTAAACGCAGCGTGTCCCCGTCGCCTTCCAAGCTTCAAACATCAGCTCTGCTCTCGTGCACCTCTGTCCTCCGTCTTTCTCCCTCTCTCTTTTTTCTCCACTTGGATGTTCGCCATGCATTGAAATTATGTAGTTTTAAGACCATCAGCAACTACAGGCCTTTAGCTAAGTGCATTTACATACAGTACAGGTGGCGCCACAAATATGGGCAGATTTTAATATTTCCATTTAAATGTAATTTTCATGCCCTGTTTGAATGGGAAATGCTATAATGATTCAAGCAGATGGCGAGGGATTTATTTCCCCCGTGATATTTGATAAGCGAGCTTTGAGGATGAAAATAGAGACCTGGTCCTGTGGTCAAGGTAAACATCAGGCTATTTTACAAATCATTAAGATGACTTGCAAAGTTAATTTGGCTTGTAAACGTTGTTATTGCATATGGGCTACTGTGGTGTCCTGCTTTGGTATATTTATGATGATGTCCTGGTCCTGGTGGTTTGCATCTGGTTTTGCAGTTGTAATATTTAACGTCACACTATGCAGGGGCCTCTCAAAATATGTCGGATTGATTTAGATTTAAGGCCTTAGAAAAGGAAATTGATTCATCTTGTTTTTATCTGTGTTTTGCAGTTTCCTTGTCTCACAGTTTAAATTCACATTTTTCCTGTGGTCTTTATTGTCCAGTGATGTCAGATGCTTCTTATTTTTGTTCATTTCATCAATTTTCTTTCCCTTGTATCAGGTTTAAGTGTCATTTACTGAGTGTGTTCAGTTTCATCTAAATCAGTGCTGTAATTTCTTCTTTCTTATATTTTTATTCATTGTTGCTACGAGCAGCATCTTTCCAATACTTTCCTTTAGTCGATGCTCTGAATTAATGGGCTGTGTAATTTTTAGTTTTGATATTAGTCTTTAATTTAGGGAATACAAACTAAAATAGATCAAGAAACTCTTAGTATTCAAATGAATACATTTCCCTCCCCTGTCTGTCACACTGTTTCCTACTGAAGAATTAGACAATTAGAGATGTTTCTAATATTTCGTCCACACCTTTTTATATCGGTGTGATAACAACAACTCTACGCACGGTAGAAAAACTGTGATCTCAACTTTTGTTAAGACGTTCCTAATAAATACGTTATTTAGTGTAGATTCATTAAAAACAAAGTAGGTTTTAACAAACGTTACTTCAGTTGGACGAACTTGTCTGGGACTATTTTCAGCTGCGGACTGATACAGGCGACGTCTGAAGTGATTGTGACGGAAGGACAAAGTCATGTGATGCAAAAGCTCTGTCCCAGTTCAGGGGCCACATCCCTCAGAGGACCTGGTCCACGAAGGTCTGGTCCTTCAGAGCTGTTGTGGACCACGAAGGCTAAATTAAAATGAGGCGGTCTGGTCTCCGGAGGACTTTGGCTTGTTCCCGCCCTGACCAGCCCTTGGTGATCAGAGTTGTACCTTCAGCTGAAACCCAACACTTCGATTTAACAGTGTGATCCTCAGGCTGTTGGTGTTTTGCTGCCGTATCATTTTATTACCGGTGCACAATGAATCTTGAGATAAGTTGAGCTGTGAAGGATCCACTTGTTGGATGAAATGGATCGGTCCAGCCGTGATGCATCTGGTCTTCAAATGCAGCTTCTGAAGGATGAGACCCTGAACTGGGACACAGATAAAGTTCCTTCCTTCCCGTTTCTTTCAGCCCTTCAATAACTTTAACATTGCGTTTATTGTCGTAACCATAACAAGAAATGTCCATTAATATTGAGGACGTACTTAATTTAGCCCAAATCAGGATGTTTCTCAAAACCTAGTAGTTTTTGGGCCTTAACCAGGTGTTTCTTATTGTAACCACGGTCATGAAGGCGTGGTGCACAGACTATATGATCAACATAATATTTGGTAGTTGGAGACATTGCGGTGGGATTTGTTGGCAGCGCCTCACACCCCTGGAACAGCTCTGAGTGTAGGTCGTCGTCAGGCCGCTTCACTTCTCCTGCATCCGTCGTCCAGTCCAGAGGAGGCGTCAGCATTAATGCAACAGGACATGCAGCTGTGCAGCCTGCTCCTGCATGCACACAGCTGCACACCACACACACACACACACACACACACACTCATAAACACAAGCACACTGGGTGAGGCAGCAGGTTTGGCCCCTAGAGTTGGGTGGGGGGGGTGATATCGTATGCTTTCACGCTATAGTTGCACAGGAGTACCTAGGCACCATCTGTCTGTCTGTGCAGCCAGCCATTGCTCTCTTTGTGTGTGTGTGTGTGTGTGTGTGTGTGTGTGTGTGTGTGTGTGTGTGAGAGAGACAGAGAGAGGAGCATCCGGCAGCTGTATTTACACCTGTATGAGCAGATCCCTGTTGGCAGGGCAGCACAGGAACACACCAGCTGCTTGATCTACATTCTCTACCAGGCTGTCATTGTGTGCACTGTGCCGTGACACACACAGACACACACATTCACAACAACACACACATATACGCACACCCCTGATGAAGTGTTTACCCAATTTGTGTGACCAGGCCAAGTGCAGAGATGCCTTCACAGACCCTGGACCACCAGTGTGCAAAATGCGCTGCTGTTTGTCTTCAGAGGCCTCAAAGTTTTAACATCAAAGAAAACCTCAGTCTTCTTAATTTAGATTTTGGTGTTTTCCCGTCGAAGCAGGGAGGTAGAGTCGGATGTGGCTCAGCATCCGCCTGATAACCCCCCTCCACCAGAGGCCAGGTCAGAGTGGAGGAGCTCAGCCAACTCCTGCTAGTCCTCAAAGTCTCCAGGGAGTCCTAAACGTGGAGAGGGAGCGGCTCTGACCCGGCCTCTTCTTTTCCCGTCTGCCAAATTTGGCTCAGGAAGGTTGGACTGAGATTAATTAAATCCCACAGAAGAAAAAAAAAGACATAAAACCCAAATGATTCTCCGGTGGTGAAATGTCACTGTCAGAGTTTAATCTGTGAAAAAGATTGAGAGAAACATGCAGTAAAGTCGACTTGTCCCCGCCGTCACGGAGCTCTGCACGGATAGATTTAACTTGTCGAAATGCCTGTCAGTGACAAATTTGGGATTTGCGGGCAGACAAACTATTGCACACTTATCCCATCTACACACAGTCTGAGTTTAACACAGACAGATAAAAAAATCCAAATGGAAAGATTGTCACACACAAAACAAAACGCCACCCCTGACCAAATCCCTCTGATGACATTTTTCAAGCAAATGCCGACAGAGTGCACGCGAGATAATGAGAAAGACAACAGCGAAAGAAGAACGAGACCCTGTGACCTGCTGCAGATGTGCTGTCAGATTACTGTAATACGTATGTAAGAGCCATTGTCACACAGAGCCACGCTCAGACCAAAAGCTGGAAAAAGGGGCTTTAAGAGTGCGGTGCCCGGCGCCACATGGCAGCGAGGCTAAACCATTTGCACAAATCACCTCACTTCCCTCCCTGTTTAATAGCCCAGGCGGAGCAGCTATTAGGGCCAACGGGTTAAGAGATAAATGTGTGAATGACTGTTTCCCGGGAGTGGGGTCGCTGGCCTCACAGGTCGATTATGCTCGCTCTTTTCCTCCCTGCTTCCTCTCAGTGCCCCCCCCCCCCCCCTCACCGTCTTCCCCCCTCTTACTCCAGTGACCCACGTTTAACTTGTGTTTCTCAACATGCCGCCGACCTGTGGGGACTCTCTTCCACCGAACTTCCTGGATCAGGCGCTGCGTCAGTTCACTGGGCGGCCTTTCGTCTGCACTGCAGGGAAAACTCTTTGCCGCCAGCTCGACGTGGTGAACGGTTTTCTCAGCGTGACCTCATTATTTTGTTTTATTCCAAGCTGAGTCGAATTTTGACATTTTTATTTGCACTGCAACTTTATATGGTTCGCAGCAATTCTATATAATGAAAACTGAGTCAACCACTTTGATTAGTGAAGACTTCCACAATGTAGTATTGTAAATATCTTTCCTTCAAAGGAAAAGATGTCAACTGTGTCCTTTTAGAAAGAATGATAGAGATAAGATAAGATAATCCCTTGGCTGGAATTTTTATGGATGGTGCAAGCGAAAGAAACTGAAAAAAGCCAGTATCAAATATTTAAAGTACCAATATAATAATCTAATAATAAGAGATAATAACATAATAATAATCTACAATTAGATCAACGATATTCACAAAATGCACAAAAAAGCAGCAGATGGGACATTGGTTGGTGAGTTGTTCTTTTTGGTGAGATGTGATGTACTGAGTGCCCTGTTAAAGGACCTACTTGTAAGGTTTTGCTATTGCTACATAGCTAGCTACATTAGCAAAAACTTTAAAAGTGCTCCTTTAAACCACTGTCAAGCTGAACCAGTATAAAATGTGCATATTTGCAGAAAAGACTGCAATGAAATAACTTGGTGCAGGTTCCTTTGACCTTTATCACTGTGAGGATTATTTGCATTATTGCTCACAGTCCTGGACTCATTTGCAAAATAAACTTAGATTTTTGTTTTTTCTGGCAATGACTTTAAACAGTGTAGATAGAGACCTTCATGCCTTTTGACAGATGATGTTAAACAGAATATGGAAATATGAGGAGAGAACAAGAAGCGTGACAGGAAGCAAAGGTCTAGAGTTGAAATCCAGATCTCAGCGCTGCCAAAGTTTCTTCTTCATCCACCCCAGGAAATCACACCCTAGTTGTTGAGCCTGATTTCTCCCTGCGTGCTGTATTCTGGTCGAGTATTGTGAACAGACAGGAAGTCAGATGTCGCTGGCTGTGTTCACAAAGACAGAAGTGTTTCTGCTGAGTCCACCATCAGGCCCATGTGGGTCCAGGATGGGAGAATCAGGGAAACTTAGACAGTGACACGTAAAGAGCACAACAGTTCATCAATGTCGTCTCACCGTGAAACCAGTAGTGGTCCTAAAAACACAGCTCAGCAGGAGGCGATACTTCAGATACTTGAAATGATCCTCGACCCCTGACAGCCGGGTGTAGAAACGGCAGCAGCTGTTGCAGGAGCATTTTGTCATCCTGTTGAAAAGTATCATTTGTGTAACATGAGGTTCACAGAACAGTGATTCTACTGTCAGGGCCGTGCACAGGCATTTCAGGGGTCAAGGGTGCAACCAAAAATAAAAGGACACCCTCTTAAAGTTATTTATAGGCAAATAAAGTTACTTAAATATAATTACTTGAGCGGATATTTTTTCATTTCAATACTCAGGCAACAAAACAGGAAACAATATCACACTGTCAACCAGTAAATCTACCCTCCAAATTAAAATGTTGGTCTATGTCCAGGTGCAACATTTAGGCTCAGTGTGTTCTGTGAGAGAGTAACTGGTTAATGAGTCTATTTAGTGCATCATAATTAAAGGTTCATTTCCCCCAAATATAATATATATATTGCTTTTCTCATCCCTTGTTTCCTGTGTTGTCACTGATCGATCCAATAAAGACAACAAAGTGCAAAAAATAAAATAGTTTTCTATACAAGCTCATCACAACATGGCTGAAGTCGTAGAAGAGGCAGTAAAATCTGTTGGTTTTGAGGATGTTTGGGAGTTAGGTGGTCTATTAGTTTTATTTTAGTGTTTTCTCCAACTGTTTTCTCCAACTGTCTTTGCATTGATGCTGCAGTTATTAACCCTTTAGAGCCACATTAAGGCGTTTCCGTTTCTTGATGAATTGAATTTGAATTTCTCCTTATTTTCTAGATAAAAACACTGTAAACCAGAATAACCAAAGAAAACTTCAATCAAGTTCAAGTTAAAGGAAACTAAGAGAGAGAACTTTAAAGTTACAGTTAAAGTCATAAACCTCCAAAGCTTACTTAGCCTTTGCTCCTACCACAGAGACCACCCCCTCCCTCCTATTTGTCCATCACTCTTCCATTGGTGTCCATCCATTTACCCAGCTGGAGGCCCAGAGTGTGGGCTCAGCAGGTCTGTTAGAGTCCGTCCACCTCCCTCTGCAGTTCACCAGCAGCCTCCATTACACCAAACCAGCGTGGTCATTTGTCAACTTACGCTCCAGGAGTGAGACATTCTAGGGCAAAATTGTTGCCTGCCCCCCACCATCCGACCCCCCTTGTCTCCCAGAGGAACATTTTTCTACACATCGATGTACCAAGACTAATTGGAGACTGCGTGCTATCGCTGGGAGGGCCCGGGCGGATGGGGCGAAGAGCGATAAAATAAAGAAGTGCTGCGGAGTGCTTTGTTTGGCTGGGGACTGTGTTTTTTCATGACCGGGGGGAGGTTGGCTGGCGGGGGACAGAGTTCAGTCTCATCGGACCTTTATTGCTGCAGGGAAAAGGCTTATTTACTGTAAACTGTTTACGGAGCTCTGTCACTATCTCTGGACATGCAGAATAAACACAGGAACACACTCCCACTCCTAATGTCTTGTAAACACCAGAAACATGCACAGACTGACAGACAGAAATACACCCTGAACACACACACACACACACACACACACACACACACACAATCCCAGCAAACACACATGTGCTTCCACACGGGCAGACACATTCACGAGACAATGCATAGCCATAAATACACACACATACACGGAAAAAAAAGAGTCGCATGCAAACACAACTCCTTGTCTCAACAATGCCTGAGTGCTGTTAGTTTTATTGGTGTCCCCAGTTGTTAAACAAATTGGATAAACTCTTCATACTCTTTCTCAATCTCAACAGTCACAACAGTTTCTCATCGTTCGTCACGGTCGGTTTCAGGCCGACATGTTTCTGCACATGTACCCGCTCCCTTTAAAGTGAAGGGGGGGTGAAGAAAAAACACATGATAGATGTCTGAAGAAAGTCTGTGGACATGCTACATCTGCCAAATATATGGTATCACACTTTACGGAGGAGCCGGAGCAGATGAATCACGGAGTCGTCGTCCCGCAGGTTTTCAGATCCATCTCGAACGGACACGTCAGAGAGGATGTAATGTGAAAAGTGTGTTTGCTCAAGTGTGCGAGTTTAATAATGGTTTTTCCGTCTATCTCTGTATCCAACCCCTCCACCTCCCACACCCCCACTCCCTCCCCCCTCCACCCCTTCATGAAGACCCTACCTCTTTGGGGCAGGATGTTTTGCCATTAAAACTCCATGGTGAGTTTTGCTTCTCCCCTCCTCGGCTCCCTCAGCAGCATGCAACTGTACACCCACCCTCCTCCTCCACCTCTCATGTGTCTCTCAGCACAGAGCCTGTGCAGCCACAAAGGACTCTCTTATTTTCTTTCTTTTTTTGCCTTTGTTTGTTTGTTTTTTCTGTTTAAGTACATTTTTGTATTTGTAGTTATGTTGTAATAATAGAAGTGATCTTTATCTAAAAAGGCCTCAGTCTGGGGACTCGGTGCCGTGGCTCTTCTTCTTCTTCAGTCTCCATGTGGTTCCTTTGAGCCACCCACGAGAAAATGACATCTCTGTCTTCCTGTCGTTTTCTTTCTCTCCATTCGGACCCTCCATGATGTTTTTCCAAGAATAACGCCTTTGTGTAAAACACATGTTGTTCAGATTTTCCTTGAGCCCACTTTGGCTACATTTTGTTTTTGTTCTGTCAGATGTGTGTTTGCACGCAGTGTTGTGTCTTTGTCCATATTCTGGTATTAATGTGAACAGTGTCTCTGTGGGTGAAGACATGAGTGATGTGTTCCTCTCATCTGTAACCTGTTTTGAACTGAAGGTGAGATTCTGTTTTAAAGCTGCAGTAATTAATATTTTTACAAATATAATGTGAAAGTGGCTCAAAGGCATGAAGCCAGCCTTTATATCTGTGGGGCATTTTAGCGTCTTTCAGCTCAATTTGATTTTACAGCTCAGGTAAATCAGCTGTTGAACACTGGAGCATTTAGCTGCTGAATATCTAGATTTTTTTTTCCTCAGGAGTTGGTGAAAATGAACTTTCCCTCCCATGTTTCCATGATGTGTCATGAGGCAAATGTTTCCCACCACGTTTATTAATTACTGTAAAGTAATAATGGGATTTAGTACGTGGCCAAAAATCTAATTTTATTGTTTTACGGGAAGATATCCCCTGAGCAAATACTTTGATGACAGAGGAGATAAAATAATGACACACACACACAATAGAAATCTAAAAAAAATAACACGTCTGGATCCACTTCAGGGCCAATCAGAGCTGAGGAGGCAGAACTACAACCAACACAAACAACCCCTAACGCTAAGATGAGAAGCCCTCTAAGGAACCTTTAAATAACAATTAGATAAATCTAAATGATCAACATTTAAGGTCAAAATTTAAATTGTCCCAAGAAAAGTGATTCAGTCCTGAGGAGTTAGAAACATAATCTTTTGTTAGAGATAGAGACAGTTTTGCTAAATTGTCTGATAATGAACTGATCATCACAAAAATGGAGCAACATGGTCAGTTTATTTCTAATGTGTCCAACATGGTCTCCAAACAGTGCAAACCATGATGAAGACGTCCTGGGACTTGAGACGAACCACTAACCCTGAACGACTCGAAGAACACACAGATTCAACAAGTTTAACTTAGAGAAAGAAGCAAACATTATAAGTTGGATAAACTCAAAGCCTGAACTGAAACTACATTTTCCTCCGATCATCAAGAAAAGATGTTGACTGTTAACTCTGTTAACTCGTAGCAGCAGGTACCACAGCTTAATCAATGACACGAGGTCAGAATGATGACGCCTCCCAAACATGACGACCTCTGTCGGACTGAAAATAAGAGTCGGGAAGTTCGAAATATTCACTTTAACTTTTAAATTTTGGGTAAACTTTTCCTCTTTTTGTCTTCAAACCTAAGAATCAGATGTTGGAGCTGAAGTCACGTCTCTTGTCATTCGCTGTCTCGTGGAATCAGAAGCTTCCAGGCTTTTAAAGACTGAGTGGCTCAGTGGAGGGAACTTTTCTCCTCCCCGTTGACTCCATTTACTTGAGAAATGAATAGCATGTGGAGCCTTCCCCAAGTCTTGGGTTACATCTTTTGTTGTGGGCAGTCACTCATACTTTTTAATTGAAGTCTTTTTTTTCTTTCTGTCTTCATCCACCTCCTGCCTAATCTAGGCCCTTAGTGATTTCCATGCGTATACTTTTCAAAGGTACACATCATTAGCGTCAGAACCTCGACCCTCACAATAACTGCTTTCCGCTCAAATTTGATCCAGTTAGACTTATGTTGTTTCTCTAGTTGTGCCTTGAGACGTGAGCTATGACGACCGGCTCAGACGTTCTGAGAATTTAGGAACAAATTTTCGAAACATGTTCCTGTTTTATGTCCTTTTCCACAGGTCTTCTCCAGTTAGAGCTTGTATTTTAAACAGCTGACTTTATGGCCAAAGACTAGGAGAGGATGAGGAAAAGAACGGGTAAAAAAAAAAACGTCCTCTTCACCTTGAACGTTTGACGTGTTCACAGCGTTTCCCTCGTGTCATCAGCGCTGCCTCTTTTCCAAGGGCTGTTGTAAAATCCTAAACGTGACACTGAATGATGCGTCCTCCACATGACTGCCCTCTCTTTCTCTCTCTCTGCCTTTCTTTCCCTTCTCACAGTCTTAATGCAGCCCTGTTTCTGATATGAATTATCCATATGGCCCAGACTCAGTGCAGTAACAGCCGTGCAGCTCTTTGTCGCTGGCCGGGCCGGCCGGAGCGAGCCCGCTCATATTTGTTTACCGCCAGGGCCCTGAAAATAAATGGAAGCTGCCACTGGACTTCCATCCCCCCTCGGAGGCGCCTCACGTTAGCCCCGGACGTAGTAATGCGAAGGGACTTTGATGGTTGATGTCACAGATTGAATTATGCCCTTGAGGAAAAGCTATTAGCTCAGTCAAGAGTCCTCATTTGTTAAATTAAAAGTGGAAATGACATGTGAGTAGTCTTTTCAGTGAATTAAAGTTGCAAAGAAAATGGATTCCACTCCTGCTAAAAGGCAATAGTACAAAAGGAAATCTTGTGGAGGGAGAAGAAAAAAAGAGATTTGCCGTTGCAGTGACATCCATCTCCCCCCCGCCCGCCCCCCACCCTCCTTCTCTCGATTCCCTGTTAGTATATTTATGTTTCATAATTTATTGATATTAGGTTACGTTTTTTTGTAACATGGTGCCATTTGCCAACCCGATCCCCCACCACTGGTTGCTGCCAGCCCCCCCCCCCAGAATTAGGCCCTCGTCTGCTGGAGCTGTGCCTCCCTGTCGTGAGGGTGGAAACCTCAACACTTTTAAGCCACTTCAAGTGAGATCAAGAGGGAACTGATGATTTAAAACACATATGAATAAACTTCAGTGGTCGCTGAGCCTGGAGGAGACGAGAGCTGAGCTGTGATCTTCAGTGGCTGTTGGCAACGCTGGGCCTGTTCGGAGAGGTCCAGACCAGGCTCATCAGCTCCCAGGCCACAGTGTACAGCTGCTATTACAGTAATAGTATATATACATATACAGTCCAGGCCATAAGTATTTGGACAGCTCATTCACTACATATTTCATACATATATATTTCGGAGTCCGAAGAAGAATAAAAAACTGTAACTGTCCACAAACTTAGTCTGGACTGGATATAAAGGTGTGTGAGGTCACTTCATCCCTAATGGCTCCAAATCTTAATCTCTAAAGTCGTGTTTCCGCTGATTTGTCGTCCTCCCTTCAAGGAAATCTGTCAGGTTTAAACAATGTTTTCCCTCGATTTGTTATTCATCTTCCGCTCACGCTCCAAAGTCAACACAGAGACTTATGAGGAGGTTATAATATCTTCCAGTACACGGCCTACGTCGCTGTGTGGTGTATTCCTCGGCACCCTCGAAAACCAACATCAGCTTGCTCTGAAATAGGATTTGTGTTTCCTGGGTTATTGAAACCAGTGAACCACAGAGAAGCTTTGAGGATTTAACATATTTTCCAGCAGTGGGAGAGAGGGAACACCAGGGTTTGAGGCAATTAAACACCTCACCAAAGAAGAACTTAGATTTCTCTGACACGCAGTCAAAGTCGAGAATACTGTTTCTTTTCTTGACCCATAAACATTCCCGTACCATGAAACGTGCTCACGGCCATTTTCACTCTGAAAGACCCCAGTAGGGTTCTTGAAATTTTAAAGATTACACATAAGTTATATGTTTTATGTCTGTTTTCATTTCGTTCACACTCTGTTTTCCTTTCGATTCACCTTCCTGTGGTCCAGGATTGAGAGGCAGAGGAAAGGGGGCATCCTTAGACAAAGACTTGCAGCAATGGATACACTCCCTCGTAGCTCGTGTAGCTAACTCTACCTGTTTGTTAAATGCTTTATCTTGTGGATACACTGACAGACAAATAGGCCTGAGGATGAGCTTGGAAGAGAAGACAAGGGCACCCAGGAGTTAGCCAAGGCAATATCCTGAGTGTGACTTTATCTCCCTCCTCATCTTCCTTTCACAGACGGAGCTTACTGTGGATATTTGGTCATTCAGCCTTTTCCCTTGACCCAGCACTAATAAATACAAGCTACACAACTTGTATAGAGGCATTTCTTATGACCAACTCCACCTTTTGCTTTTTCCTTGACCCCCCCTTCCTGTGTAATTTACAAGGTGCTGAGAGTCTGAAGGGGAGGGGGGGGGCAAGCAACAGAAAGATCATTTTTCCAGCAACAGGTATTTCAGCACCTGTTAGTGTGAAGGTTAGTTGAATGACTGGACCTGCAGCTAAGAGGGATCTTGATCTGGATCTTGAGTTCATTGAGGATCAGCCCACGTTGCCTGTAGATGCTGTTTTTACACGCCGCTCATACCAGTTTCCGGTTTGTTCCATATCCTTAGAAATACTTTTCGTATTTTTCGTGACGTTTGAAAGATTTACCACAGATTGATTTCAATGTCCACAGAATTGTTGACACACTGGAGCATCAAGTAGTTATATCCAGATTATGTTTGAGGCTGTTTTATCTTATAGATGTGGACGTCTTACATAATGCATCACATCACAGTCATATAATCCTTCCTAAAGATTCGTGACAAACCTGAAACTGGCATGACCACGGCGGTAAAAACCAGAAGTAAGTGAACTACAGTTATCCTCAGAGCGTATTGAATGGGAAAGTAATAGCAGCATTACAGACGTGCAGATGTATCAGTGCTGCCACCTACAGGCAAAACTCAGTCGATGTGATCGATGTTACATGAGCCGATGTTAAGTCTTGCTCCACCTGCAGGCAATGAGAGTTACAGCTGCAGTTTCTATGCTCTGTTGAGATTCCACATTGGACATTTCTTTTAATCAGATCTCAGTCCTGGCCAACAGGGTCAGACCATCAAATCTGGTCCATGTGCTCATTTGGTTTCCTTCCAGCTGTTGACATCCAGTCATCTTACCTTTGAGTTTGTTTGTCTGTAGTAGGACCTTTGTGTGAACTCCTGTCTTGTCACCTTCACTTAGCCAGTTTGTTATGTTAATAATGAGAAATACTTTGTTTTTTAAAGCCAAGTTTCTTTAAAACACCAAATCTTGGCTTTTGTAGATTTGGGGAAAAACTGTCATTTACATTTATTTACATACATTTTTTGTCAAAACATCAAAGAAAAACAGTCGAGCTTTTGGTGAAGCTACCTTCCCTGACTGGGGCCTATCCCATCATGCCCCACACACAAAAAGCAGCTATAGAAAAACAGAAATGCAGTCTAACTCTGATTGGCTGTCTTTGTTTTCCTGGCCTGTAGCTGGTGTAAGGTGGTTGGGCCCTCCCTCATAGGCCTGGTGCCTGGTGCTTTGATTCACTGACACAAAGTTCCCCTGTTGTGTGTTATGTATTTATGTGTGTGCATTGCTTCTGTTTGCTCCACGTAAACTAAAAAATATGAAACACCTGTACAAGGTTCTGCATAAGAAACTTTTTACACCAGCAACACAGTGGCAGAATCAAAAAGGTGCAGTTCTGCATCCAAGCTCTTGTCTTTATTCCCAACAAGTGAGTGTAGACAGAAGTGAGTGTGTTGCTTTCATACCAGTGTGGTTTCCAAAGGTCGAGGTTAACCAGCCCTCGGGGAGAGTGTGACACCACCATGGGTCTTCAAACCCGGAGCCCAGCTCATACCTGATCTGCTGTAACCACGTTTTACTGTCCAGGCTGGTTATAAGGCCAGACAATAATACCAGACCTCGCTACTGTTCTCTGATCAGTACCATATGGGGAGCCCTATTGCAGCTGAAAACCCTCTCTCTGTCCGTTTCCTCTCAAACAGTCCTGACGTGCTGAATAACCCAATAACTTCTAACCAGCGAGGAAAGGCGGCTCGGACGCTGCTGCAGTGAGGAGCACGTTCATGAGTGAGAACTGTTGGATGTATTTATTTGAAACATCCTTGAGATCATGTGGATCCAGTGTGACTTCAGGGTTAATGGTTCCAACCATATGGCGGAGCAGGTGTGCCACTGATGCAAGAAGGAAATATGGAGTATCGACTGTACTGAAAATATGACGCCTGTAGTTGATCACATGACATTGTTCATTCATCATCTGCAGATTTTAACAAAGTAGACGGAGCATGGAGCTTCTTCCTGGTTACATAACTGGCGTTTTGTACGTTCTTGTGTAACAGCGCCTTCTACCTGAGGACTTCCTGTTCAGACAGGAGGATGTTGGACTTTTATTTTTTAGTTCTGGACTGATTCTGATTGTTTTCCTCCTGAGTATTTCATGCATCTACATTTGTGCCAGTGCAAAGTTAATTTTCTCATTTTCTGCTGCTGAGGTGTTTGCTTTATTTGCAGGCCTTTGAGTTTCCCCCTTGCTGAGCTCCTTGCATGCAAAAGCACTTTTTTATGAAGTTTGTGTTTGTTGTTCTCAGATGTTGCCGGTGTAGTTTTCATGTACTTATCTCCAAAGGTGTTCCTGTAATACTGGTACAAATCCTCACTTCTTCTCAATCTGCTTCTGGTTTTTATCCTTCATTAGAATTTTAAATCTATTTTGATTTTAAGAAATACACATAATTTAATTTGAATAAATACACATAACTTTAAAGGCCTCCACCAAATTCAGTCAAAAGGCCAATGTTTAACCGAGGAAGGGAAACTGGACAAGAGGCAACAAGGTTATTGAAAATGTGATCTTAATTCTGAGAAACCATTAATTTGACAGAAGCCTCTCTTTCCATGGTCTCATTTGGTCGTGGTACTTAAACACTAGAGGGAGCACCTTTGGGACACTGCAGGACAGTTTTTCCTTTATTTCAACTTTGCACTCTTCTCCCTCTTGAAGCAAAGCTAAGCCGCCTCCTCAGATCTCCCCGAGCAAGTCCAGCGGAGGAGAGTTCTGCGTGGCCACGATCTTCGCCTCGTCCCGCTCCTGGTTCATCACCAACCCCAACATGAAGAGAGACAAAGGTTCGATCCCGCTCAGAGTTCAAACACGTCTCTATCTTTAGCAGCAGCTGAAGCGGTGTTTTCATGGCTGCCTTCGTTCTCTTCCTCCTCACAGATCAGTCCAGGCAGTCAGTCGTCGACTCGCTCTATATCATCAGTTGCTACGGTAACTTGGTGGAGCACGTCCTGGAGCCTCGGCCAATTAGCACGGCTCAAAAGATCAGCGACGACACACCTTTGGAGCTCAGCACCTGCCCAAGGGCCTGCTGGACTCTGGCCAGGTAACATCGCGTTGGCTGTGAGGTCCCAGAAAAAAGTGTCTCTGGTACAGGAAGTCTCACTCACAGTGGTTTGTCTTCTCCAAACAGGACCCCACAGTGGAACGAGCTGCAGCCGCCCTTCAACTCCAACCACCCCTTGGTGTTGGCCTCAGACCTGGTGCAGTACCATCAGTATCTTCTGGCTGGTAAGACACACACGTTTCTTTTGTGTTAATGGATTTACATAAACTAGGGTCAATGTAAATGACTGCAGAGACGCTCTCAAGTCAGTCTGGACCTGTGTCTTCAAGGAAAACAAAGACTTGGTTCAGTTTAATGTGTTTAAAGCCAGTATGTTATGAGTTTGTGGTAAAAAAAGACAATCAACAACAAACAACAAATCAGGCCCAGAGACACAGAAAATCAGAAAAAGTCTCAATTTCTTCAAAGAAAATCTTTTAAAAGTTTCCCTTCAACTTATGTTTTTGAGTTTTGTTTTTCATTGTGACGTCATCTTCACTGGTTCAACCTCAAAATATTAAAAAATGTTTGCCATGAATTCAGAGACCACCTGCCTGGACTGCATGAACTGTGTGTGTTTACTACATGTATGCATCATAAAATATAGGTCTCTGTATGTTTTGGTTGCACGTGGATGTGGAACATGTATGTTTTCTGTGCGTACTGTATGCATCATTAGTCAAGGCGGTGACCTCTATTCCCTGCTGATTCTCCATGTTGGCCATGTCAAAGCTGCTGCTCAGCCTCTTATTGGTGCCACATGCTGAGATGGGATGTGTTCACTCAGCAGCAGGAACATTTCTGTCCTTAAAGACTGAGGAGGAAGATATTTCTACCATCTCATGACCTCTGAGTCCTGATGGGATTATTCCTGCTTCTCCACTTTGGTGCTGCACTTTCTGCACCGTTCTTTGCTGGACATGTTCCACACCTGCTCCAGGACACGTTAGCACAATGCTACAAGATGCCACACACACAGACCAATTAGATGACACCCTAAACTCCCTCTAATTCAATAACAAGTACAGCACAGCGAGCACTTCAGGTCGCTATCTGAAAGGCCAATTCGTGAAAGCGCAGAGTGCACACGGATGGCCACACACGGAATCAATCCACCCCCTGGAACAGGCTGCTGCTTTGAGCCCGCTCCGTAATTATAAACACACAAAAATCTGTAATTAGCTCTTGTGGGTGCTCTGGGGCAATTGGTAGCTGTGTTTACCCTAATCTCTCTGCTCGTCTCTGTTGACTTCTGCAGTGCTCCAGGTCTAACTGGTAGGATATTTTCTCAAATTAGTGCTAATGGCCTTTCCTAGTGTCAGAGCGATGAGGACACGTCGGAGTGACGGGCATGGGCGTCGGCCTATTCCACCATTCTCTCTGCCAGCCAGGGCAGAGGAACTGGCTGCATAATGAGAGAGATTCATTGCATTAACATTTATATCCAATTAAGGATGGCCAGATAACACCGCCGCGTCCCTTTGTTCCCCAAATCAGCCCAGTGTGAACTGATGCAAGGTCAAGACTCTATAAACATAATTGCTCAGCTCTCTACCCACTCCTTGTGCTCCTGCCATTTTGCCCCCGGGCCCTGCGTCCTATTCACCACCACCGCCGACTGAGCTGCTCTTGGAGTGCCACCTTCCATTTCTGTGCTTTGCCCGAGCGCAGACTCTCGACATCCTGTTTCTCAGCACGCCCTCCCCTCGCCAGCCCTCTCCTCTGCCGTTTCCTCCAGGGCTTGGCACCGCAGCTGAGAAGTGATCCAGGAGAAAGAGTCGATTTGACCTTAGGATGAATTACAGCACAGCCGCACGCCGCCTGTCCAGCCGCCTCTCGCCGAGCATAAAGATCAGGCTGCTGCTGCAGAGGAAACTAAAAAGACAAGTTCGTACTGGCAGAACAAATTGTCCTATCTAGGTCTAATTTACATTGCTGATACAGCTAATCACAAGAAAAAAATGAAACGACTCTTTCTTTTATTATTAGACAGGAAACAGAAATGCTGAGAGAGTGGAAGAAGGAGAGAAAGAAGTCTATAAATATCCCCTTCAGTGAAAGGCCAAACAAAGGTGGTGCAAGGCGAAGAGGTGGCAGCGCTTGATTGACAGGCCATGGTCTCCGGTCTCGTGGCTCTATATTGGATGACCCAGGCTGATTAAAAATGCAGTATGTAGGGAAAGGAGTAGGAAGGGGAGAGGAAGGGCCGGGGTCAGGCCAGACCGGAGCCTCCAGGAAGGGATGATAAAAGGCAGCGGTGGCGCCACTTCATGGTCACTATCTCCACCTGTCCATCTGTAGCGGCTACTGGCAGCACTCAGCCCTGCAGAGGATGGCAACACACAGCGCCGCTCTCTGAGAGATAAGGAAGAAAGAGACGCGGTATACAGTACACTCACAAAAAGAGGAGATGCTGTAGTACGATCTGGCTTCGTAAGAGCGGCGCCGAGCCAAGGTTTGAGCGTTCGGGGAATCCTCTGTGGGCGAGGTGGAATCACAGGATCCCATTAGTGTGTGAATGGGCCCCTTTTTCTTCCAGCCAGAGGTGTCAGAGCTGGGTCATAATGGAACGACTTCTCTAATCCTTATCATAACAGTGTGTTCACTTTGAATGTGAGGTTTTCACACCCTCATTAGCTACATTCAGACTCTTTATTCAGACGTTTTTTTTGTACCTGGCTGTTCGCAGCATTTTTTCTGACACCTCTTCTCTCACCGCAAAACTGCTGCGAAGCAAACAAACCAGTGAATAATTTACCACCTGGGTTTCTGCCCGGCTCCTTTGAGCCTGGCAATGATGGCAACAACAGCAGCTATGCTTTTTGGCTGCAGCCCCCCCCCCCCCACTACCTGTCATATAATGTGCTAATTGTGGAGACTGACTGACTGACTGGCTGACTCGGCCGCTCTCCTGGGACTCGGAGGCCCATGACAGGCCAGCCACAGTTGCCTCGTCAATAGATCTAATTGCTCTGAGAGAGGGGCCGGAGCGAAGGCTTTGGAGCATCAGGCGTTTGGTAAAGAGAAACCGTGGCGCCATGACTGGGTCAGTAATCAAAGAGAGGCAGAGAAAGGATGGGGCAAGTGTAGCGCTGGGTGAATGAAGCAACTGTCAGTCAAATACACCTTGAATGATATATAATGACGAAGCTTTCCAGGTCTGTCAGTGTGCCAGCACCAATCTGCCAGAGCACTACTCAGGAGAGGAAAGTGAGAAGAGAGACAGGTGGTGCAGTCGAGAGCGAGTGCGACAGGTCGAAGTAGAGAGAGGGGAAATAAAAGACCGACAAAATGAATCTTTAAAAAATACAAGTGAAAGTGAACGGAGCAGCAGCCCAGACCAGACGGCTATCCCCTGTCCGCCGAGCAGCCAGCTCTCCACATCTATCAGATTCTTAGCCCCTTATCTATCACTGGAGATCGGCCTGTCCGGCCCCTGGCCCCAGGCCCCAAGAGGTTGGGCCACATCAATACCTAGGCAGCCTTTGTTCTTGTTCTGACTCCCTGCTTCACTGCTCTGGCTAACAGGCCACTGGCTACTGGCCTTCAGCACAGCACAACACAACACCGCTCTCTCCACACTCAATAAAGACTGTGACACAGACGACTCTGTTCTCGGCGCTGGAGGGAAAATTGTTTCTCTGCTTATGTGAGTGTGCAAGTGCATAATCACCAGGGTGGTTATTAAAGAGACAAAACAAACTGCAGCTCATTGATTTATTCTCTGACCAGGCTTTTGTTTTTATGAACCGGCTGAAAATCATATTTTCTTTGTTATAAACCACTCAACACTTTTGGGTTTTTTTTTCTGCCATTGCTGGTAAGAGGTTGATCTCATAATTAAACAGTAATTTTATTCTTTAAAATGAGTTTCAATTCTTGGACCTTTCAGAAAATAACAGAGCATTTTATAGATGGAGAATTCAGCCTCTAACAAATAAACAAACAAGCAGAACACACAAAATAAATAATAATAATAATAATAGAAAATACCCTCACACACCTTGTAGACTTTATACTTATTTTTATCTTGATATGCAACCTGACACAAGTGTTTCCTTCAGGGATTAGTGAAGTTCTTTCTTATCTCATCTTATTTTGATGCTGGTACCAGTTGCTGTAGCAGTGTGGTACTGGTTCTGGTTTAAAGGCCCAGTTAGACTCAGGAAATAGTCCAAGAATGTGTAATTAAAACCAAGCAGGCGTTAAGGAAAACAGTCAGTACAGTCCTGCAAAGTTTCTCTCCTCGTCTCTACAACACCAGATACAACGGGATGAATTTCTAAGTTAGGACACTGCTGTTTATCTCCTGATCCATACATCACATACATTCAGACTCCTCCTGAGTGCATTGCAATAAATTCCGTCTGTGAAACTGCATTGACGTGGTGTCTCTTAAGAGCCAGTAATGAGTGTTGTAAAAGCAGAAGGGGGGGGGGGGGGCAGCTAGCTGGACACTGAAATGACCAGATATGACTGTAACTGCTGGGGTCAGTCTGGCTCCTGACATGTACGCTAACACACACACATTATCACACACACAGAGGGTTGTATCTTTGCTTGACCCATGGGGATGACCACTCGCTCCCCACACTGGAGCCTGGCCACAGCTCCGGCCATTGAAAGCTCCCCCACTGGAAACCTGATCCAGCCAGTCCACCAACTGCTTCAGAACATCAATAATTAATTAGGGAACAGCTATTGGCCCCAAGGGTCAGAGAGCAAGGAGAGAGAGGCAGAGAGAGAGAGGCAGTAGGAGTGGAGTTAGTGGTGGTGGTGTTGGTGGAGGGGGGGGGTTGTTTAATAAGTAACACAGCACTGGCTTTGTTTTTCTCTCCCATTGAAAGGGACATGAGAAACCCTCTCTCTCTCTCTGTCTCTCTGTCTCTCTGTCTGTCTGTCTCTCTCTGTCTGTCTCTCTCTCTCTCTCTGACTGTCTGTCTCTCTGTCTCTCTCTCTCTCTGTCTCTCTCTCTCTGACTGTCTGTCTCTCTCTCTCTCTGTCTCTCTCTCTCTGACTGTCTGTCTCTCTCTCTCTCTGTCTCTCTC
>CM076657.1:24883899-24926399 GCA_038496675.1 Rachycentron canadum
TCTCTCTCTCTCTCTCTCCCCCTCTCTCTCTCCCCCTCTCTCTCTCTGTCTCTCTCTCTCTCTGACTCTCTCTCTCTGTCTCTCTCTCTCTCTCTCCCTCTCTCTCTCTGACTCTCTGTCTCTCTGTCTCTCTCTCTCTCCCTCTCTCTCTCTCTCTCTGTCTCTCTCTGACTCTCCCCCTCTCTCTCTCTGACTCTCCCCCTCTCTCTCTCTGACTCCAGCTCAAGCTCACTTTTCCTCTCCATACTCTCTGTGGGTCATTAAAGGGTCAGTTCACCCAAATTAAAACAAATCTCAGCAGAGGCATCTCTCTGTCCAGGTTTTAAGACCCTGACATTTAAGTCTCTGTTGCTCTGAATAACACACAGCTGTAAACTCCCAGTCAGGAGTTTCCTCAAGACACAAACACATTTTCTCTCATCTCTTTATTAAGGCGGCAGCAGAAATGTCTAAAGAGAAAGATGCATCCAAACCTGGCTCCATGACCACGTCTCTGTACAGGTACAGGACTCTGTGGAGCTTAATCAGTAAAGATCAGAAAATGTCAGCAATCACATTAAAAAGTGTTTTTATTGAATACAAACTTCATCAGATTATCATCAGTGGATCAGACTGTTTATATACAGCTGAGGTTCTGAATCAATCAGATAAACCCCAATTTACACACTGAGTAAGTAACAAAAACAACACTGAGATGAACTGAAAAAGAAGTTTCTGTAGGCGGCGTTCTTCACTGCCCTGCACACACACACACACACACACACACACACACACACACACACACACACNACACACACACACACACACACACACACACACACACACACACACACACACACACACACAGCAGCAGCACGACAGGAGCAGGTGTAAGAACTGTGTAGATTTATTTCTCTGTGTGTGAGAACAACCTCCACCAGGGGTGTATGAACACCTGGCACATGTGTAGGTGTGTGTGTGTGTGTGTGTGTGTGTGTGTGTGTGTGTGTGTGTGTGTGTGTGTGTGTGTGTGTGTGTGTGTGTGAAGACAGGAGCGCCTCCTGTGCTCCAGATGTGGACTTGACAAGTTTATTAGCCGCTCCTGTCTCAAACCAACCTCATCCCTGAGGAGGAGACGGAGAGAGACGACCAATTCTACACATTAGGCCTCATTCTCCTCGCCTGCTTATTCAAGCCTGCCAGAGCCCCATCTGTCTCTGGGTCTCTCTGCCACTCTCTCTCTGTAGCACGCACACACACACACTGATTCCCTCTCTCTGTGCACTTGCCTTTCACACACACTGGCCTGTTCCCATGAGATAAAAAGACACACGTGGGGTATTTTTATCATCAGATGTAAATCTCTTGTTTAATTTTAAAATCAGTTGACGTGTGGCTGTCAGTGAAAACACGCTCTCATAAACAGTTTGTCACTTATCATTTTCCTTCACAGGCCCATTTATGTAAATAGCTGATGGTAAGATGTGATTCACTGCCCTGTTTTGACTCCTCAGTCAGAGTTCGCTCTGATTTCCTCCCTGATCGTCGTTAATGTCACAGTTTATAACCAGGAAGGATTTTGCGCTTTTTGACCATGATGATATCGGACACCAGCACAAAATATTGGCAGCTGTGAGTCTGTAAATGTCAATATCATCACTGTGTGTGTTTTCTCAGCGATGCCCCCAGGAAGCCCAGGCCCGATCACACGTCACGAGTCATCAGACAGCCTGGCGTCGGACCACAGCGGCCAGGAGGACGAGGAGTGGCTGTCTCAGGTAAGACCTCCAACGACCGCCAACCTGACCAGTAACAGGCAGTTTAATGGCCTGTTTATTTCTTTTGAATCATCCTGGTGATCTGATCCCACATAGTTACTAAAGATGAGACTAAGTCCCAAGTGTCTGTGGTGAGAATCACAGTCTCTCTGTGGGTAAAGCAGAATCAACATCACTATCTACTGACTCATCAATATCTAGAAAGATTTAATAAAAAGGGTCCATTCAAGTCAAGTCATGTGACTTCAGCCTCCCACCTCTGGTATTTAACACGATGCTCACTCCTGCACAACAAAGGTGTGATTTGTTCCTGGATTCTGATTAAATACTGAGTCCAGACTCAGGGAGCAGAGTGATCTAACAGCTGCGTCAGATGGGTGTTATTAAGTGTTATGCCCTGTCATTGGTTGGTCCTAATGTGCACACCCCACCAGCAACCCCACAAAGACCAATAAGACACTCAAAGAACAGTCCAGAGTTTAACACACATATAAATAACCAGGACAAATCTAGACAGAAGACACGTATGAGAGAAATCAGAAAGCAACAACCAAAAACACTCCAGGCTGAGAGGGAGACCAGCAGTCCCCGTGCCCCCTCCTGATGCTGCCTGTCCAATAAGGTGTGATCAGGAAGAGGCCGGAGCTACAGGGACAACAGGAACACATGGTGCTGTAAAAACATACAGTTGTAAAACAGAAAAGTAGACTGAGAGAACAAGCAGGTAACAAATGCAACTACTTTTACATAACAACCATAGAGAGGCTTCATCTGAATCTTCTGACCCCTGGACGTCAGTTCCTGGTTTGAGAAAACTGTAATGAGATGTCACATCTTTTTCTTCTCTAATCACAATCACTGAAAGTGTTTGGTGAACGCATGTCATAAAAAACTCCAGTGCACACAAAGCTTTCAGCTTGGTTAACCCTCAGCACTCATCTCTGGTGCCGGCAGGTAACCTGCTACATTTTCACCATCAATAATTCCACTGCATGCATAATTGATTGGTTAAAATGCACCCACTTAGCCTGCAGAGGCTGTGGTTCATATCTGCCATGATAGTTTGCCAGCAGCAAAACTATCCATTGCACTAACCTGGATTTTTGGTGACTTCCTGACAGAGCAGGTTGTGATGCGTTCAGTGGTCGGGGTTGTAGTAGAAGAGCTCTTCATACCTGAGCATTTATACCATCAGCAGTGACTTTTAAAGGACCCAACATTATAGTTTGTCTTTATTCCAGCCTCTTTGACTCATTTATATTTGGAATAGATATATGAGGCAGCAGCTGAATATTTAGTCATGAAGTAGACTGGGTCAGAAGTGGTCCAAGGAGGGAAAACCACTGGACCACAGACAGGGTCAGGGGTCAAGGCTCAGTGATGGTGGTGGGGAGTGAAGGCTGGACCCTGTGGTCTGATCCAACAGAAGAGCTACTGGAGCTCAGACTGATGAAGAAGTTCATGCTGGTTCTGATAGAAAGCTGTCAGAACACAGAGCATCACAGTTTGTTGTGTTTGGGGCTGTGTAGCCTCAGACCGGTCAGGGTGTCCATGCTGACCCCTGTCCACCACCAGAAGATCCTACAATGGACACAGGAGCATCAGAACTGGACCATGGAGCAATGAAGAAGGTGGTCTGGTCTGAGGGATCAGGTTTTCTGTTACATCATGTAGATGGTGGGGTGTGTGTGGCCTGTAACTTTTAAATTATAATAGTGAAATTGTGCCAAAGAAGGACTTCATCGTTATAATGGGGGCAACAACTATTTGCCATCACTTCAGTGACCGACCAGTTTAGAAGAGAGAAACATAATCTCAGCTATAAAAGTAAATCTGAGGCAACATGTCACCAGCTCTTTTTGACAAGACTGATGGGGGGGGATTGGGGCTGATGCTGGACTGTAACATCTGGACCTTCATCCTGCAGCAGAGAGCACCCTGGCAGCTGTTCAGCTCGGCGGCTGGGCGTGACATTGATGGTGTTAACTGGCAAAACACACACACACACACACACAGTGACAATCCTCCTCCTTCCCTCTGTGGCCTAATTTGCACAGCTGTGACAGACCACATACAGTGGCTTCAGACATTACTCAGACTCACTTTTTGCACATTTGATTGCATTGAAGTGAAAGTTCTCATTGGCAAAAGTCTCCGGACCCTGGAGACGCTGCCACCACCAGGCTTCACCATAGAGCTGCTGATGAGCGATGCCTTGTGTTTGCTAATGCTCATCAGGCCAGAGACTCTTTCCTCTCCTTTAAGTGCTGTTTGTTAAACTACTGGCCACTAAGGGCCTGACTGATGGAGACCTGCAGAGATGGTTGTGCATCCTGCAGGTTCTCTGGAGCTCTGTTAGTGCCCGTTAGGATCTTGGTCACCTCCCTGACCAAGGCCCTTCTTGACCAGTTACTAAGTTTGTTTGGGCAAACATGTCTGTGGAGAGAAATAAACCCTTTTCCCACCAAAATGAGCAGATATACCTCAGGTGAGGGGTGTGTGTCTGAGCTCGGAGACATTAAAATGAGTGTGTTCACCTCAGCATTGTGTCAATGCCGACTGGAGCTGGAGCCGATAAATACCAGAGTCCACTGTAGAAGATGTTAGTGGGTCTTAGTGGGTTTTGTAGAAACCAGCAGAAAAGGGATCTAATGGTTCCAGGTGCAAGATCTTGGATCTGTAATTTTATCAGTTTGACATTAATTGCACAGCAAAATAAGGTTTGAAAAAGCTGGATAGGTCTGAGGCTCTGGATCTGAACATGTATGTGTATATATACATGTGTGTGTGTGTAAAAACAGACACACAGAGGAGTCAGGAGTGTGAGCTCTCACTCCTGTCTGAGACGTTGGCACCTGGCAGCCAGAGTGGAGCGAGACCGTGAGCTGAGAGCTGGGCTGAGGTGAGAGACAGACGAACGTGTACGCAGTAAAGATAATGAAATGTGAACGCTGAGACGTTAAGAGACGTGCTAAGTGCTGCAGGGAGTAGAAAAGTCAGAGTGAGCGTGGGGCAGCAGTAAAAAGCAGGAGTCCAACGCAGGAGATGGTTCGTTGGTAAATTTGAGGCAAAGAGGAGATGGAGAACAGAGGAGGCAGTAATAGTCCGATGTTTATGAGCCCCACCCCCCACCACCCTACTTTAATGCCACTCAGCTGGAGCGCCCATGGACCGCCTGCCGTGCCAGCACTATCTTATTTTCCCAGTAGGCTTCACCTCATCCTTGCTGCCGCTCTGTTGCTACTGTCACACTTCTATTAACCCCGCAGGAAGACTTCCCATCATGCCGCCGGCTCTCCCAACACACGGCAGACTTTGACGAGACCCGACATCATCGTCAGACTTTGAGTGGTGCAGGAGCAGAGCAGGCTTTTAGTTGAACATCATGTAGCTGAGTTCATCTGGGCCTCGCATGGGGTGTCTGAGTATCGGCACATGGTGTAATAGGCAGCTGCCAAGACTTCGTCCTTTATCAGGAGCTGATTCATTTTTAAAGAGTGATACAAGTGTTTTCTTCTGTTTGTGTTGGTCTGATTGTTGGTTGGTCAGTTTACATTCTCCAAAATAAATCCATACAACTTTGCAGTTGACAGTTTTTGTTTTTCAGTCTCAGCGGCTATTTGAAATTGGATCAAATGTTCATGGTGCACAGAGGATGATCCCTTTGACTTTTCCTCCATGGCTGCCATGTGATTGATATTGCTTGACTGTGCGTCAATGCGTCAACAGTCTGTACTGTGAAAAGCCAGAGCCAAAAGAAAAGGTCCAGTCAGTCCAGGGTCATCGTAGTCACCCCCCGTTCTGGTTTAAATGCTCTTTGCCTCGAACCCTGGACCATGTGACACAGAGGGTCTCCATTCGTGGTTTTCTAACCAAATCCCTGTATGATTAAAGGAACTCTCGTCAGCGTGTTTGTCTTTTCTCACTAACCTGTATCTTTGTATTCTCAGGTGGAGATCGTGACCCATACAGGGCCCCACCGGCGCCTGTGGATGGGCCCCCAGTTTCAGTTCAAGACCATCCACCCTTCAGGCCAGACCACAGTCATCTCTTCCTCATCCTCAGTGCTTCAGTCCCAGGGCCCCGCCGATGTCCCACAACCCCTCTTGGACTTTGACACCGACGACCTGGACCTGCACAGCCTCAGGTACCCCGACTCTACCAACACGAGTCCTGGTTCTGTTTCACAGGATTTTAAGGCGGTTTCATCATTGTGTTTTTGATAATGTACGTCCACTGTATGTGTGCAGGATCCAGCCTGTACGTTCAGAGCCAGTCAGCATGCCCAGCTCCTCGGGGCTGGTGGCCGATAGTCGAGGACAGTCCAACATGATGGATGCAGGATCTGGTAGGAAACTACAACTCTGTTTGAAACCCTATTCCTCTGCTCTGTTATTCTTTCATTTCATCTTCTCCTCCATGTTTCATTTTTGTGTCGTTCAGTCGTCTTCATCTACTTCACTGAAACCTCCTTATTCTGGTGTTTCCAATCATGTCAGTTGAGACTGTCAGGATCGGTTGTGGCGCCGTCTTTTTGGTCAATGTTAAATTTACCTACATCCACACTCAACACGATGAACTCTCACATAAGGTGGAAATGAAATGTTAGATAATGACATTGACGTATTTGTCTCTAGAAGCAGGAGGTTGTCTACACTTATTATTACAGTTGTATCATCTCACCTGCTTCAAGGGGTGAAAGATAGAAAAAACAAGAGAAGTTTTGGGTCGGTCAACGGCATTAGAGACCAGAGTCCTTCACTGGTCCGATGGCCGGTGGATCTTCTCTGTGATAGAGAGACTGGTAGAAGAGAGAACACTGTGACAGAGGCCAGTTAGCTGCTAGCCGCCGTGCTAACTGCTGAAAACACATCTGTCGTGTCTCATCTCCAGGTTGTTGCTCCTGAGTCTGTGTGTGAGGCTTCAGTCAGTGGTTGTGTGTCTGTAAACATGATCTCTGAGCTGTAGCTCAATCTCTGGTCTGTGTCTGAGCTCTGACCTTAAAGAAGGAAAAGAGGCAAAAATTAGCATCTTCACCTCGTGGTGTTTTTGCTTCAGTGCCGATCGGAGCCTGAGCCGACTAATACCTGAGTCTACGGCAGAGTCATGTGACCTGGGGCTGAATGCTGATTGTAGCTTTTTCTGTTGGCAACAGAAGCCTGATGTTAGTGGATTAATTAGTTAATGAGCTAAGGAACCAAGAAAACTGGTTGAAGTCCCTGCAAACCCCTGTTGAGAGGCTCAGCAGAGATCTGGGCTGGTCCTTGGTTTGTGGTTAATTTCTGAGATGTTCAGTTCCAGTCACAGTGCAGCAGAAACTCTACATTAGTCCAGAAATGAACCTTTTCCCACTCAGCTGTTAAAACCATATCATTGATTGTTGCTAAAAGCTCAGTGCTGCTGGTTCTGTCCCATTACATTCTGTGTTAGCTCATAGCTGAAGTGCCTCTGATTCACCAGTGAGATATTAATGAGTTTTCAGACTCAACAATGGCTTCATTTCTTATTTCATTTGTCTCTGAATTATTACTAACTCCTCTGACTACTATTACTACACCTACTCTGTGACAGTCAGCTGTAGTGACAGGGAAATGAGATTTCCTCTGCAGCTGCACAATCTCATACAAGTGGATTATCAGTCATTTACACTTTGCTCTGTCAAACCATTGTTGTGTTGTATCCCCATTGTTTTAGTTTCTGTGCCCTTATCGTGTGACTCCATATACTGTGATGGTTTTATTAGGCCTAAAAGGTCGATCATCCCACAGACAGGATTTGATCGTATAATCTGGTTTATCCAATCACACACAGACGAGTGGATTCCCGCTTTAAAATCTGTCTCAAACTGTGACGCTGTTACACGGGTCTTATGACTGTGTGTGAGTTTGTGTGTGTGTTTGTGAGTGCGCCTGATGCGGGCGAGGGAATCGTCACTTCTTGCGTGACATTATATCCTTACCTTTTGTCTGACATGAGAGATAGAGCAGCGACTGTGGCGTCTGCAGTATTATCTGCTGTGTCTTGTGACGGACGTCGCTCATCTGATCTGCGCTGACGCTGGCACACAGCCGCTCCCACCTGTTCACCCAGGTGTCAGGAAATATGTGCAGCTCGTGTCACTAAAAGGTGTGTCGCAAATACTTTGACATGTCTGATAGTGTCGGCAACACATACCAACACACAAGTGTAAACAGGTACATGTAGATATGGTTTGACCTTATTTACCTCTTTTTATCATAAGATTTATTGCAGAACTGATGCAGTTGAATTACAGTAGGTGTTTGTTGTTGGTCCTTATTCTAATTAAAGGTCTACAAGGTTGAATAGTTACAGGCAGATTGTAATCAGCAAATTAAAATATATAAAAATATATTATTCAAATCTACATTTATAAATCTGAAATAAGTTTAAGTTAAAACAAATATGTGCATTGAATTAATTAAATTTCCTTTTTGTGTTTAAAAAATTAATTGATGATTCAATTTAAAAATTAAATCAAATATTTGACACTTGTCCATACACACAATTTTTAATTCCTTTTTTCCTCATTCACAGGATATTACAGATGTTTGCAGACATATTTATATTTATTCTGTGAAACATGATATTTCCAGCTCCCTTTGAAAACATGTTGGGAAATAAAAATGTGTCTGTAATTAATTCAAAAAAATGAAATGAGAAAATGTATTTTAAATTGTAATTGTTTAAAAAAGGAGGCAGTCTGTGATGTGAAACTACATTTTAGGAGAGCCTTAAAAAATTTTAATACTTTAATACTTTCTAACATTTTGTAGTCTCCTCCTGTGAAACACAGGCTTTAATTCCCTTTCTTTCTTACTCATAGGAAATTAAAGACGTTTCCATATTTATTTATTAAAAAAACCTTAACTTATTGTCACATTCAGTTTCTATATTTTTTTTAATACATTTTCTAAATGGGTGTTTCAGCTTCATTTGAAAACATGTTGGTAATGAGAGAATGAATGTGGCCTGATTTATTCCAAAACTTCTGTTTTATTGTAAAGAAATAAAACCAGGTCTTTACCTGTGCCTTCACCGTCACCTGTGAAACTACAGCTCTCCTGTGTCTGAGCCTCTGACCTTCACTCTCCTCCTCCTCCTCCTCCTCCTCCTCCTGTCTCAGGCTCCTCTGTCTCCAGTGTCCTCTGTGTTTTCAGTCTCTAGCTGTTTCACAGCAGAGAGACAGGAGGACAGAGCCTGGCCGAGGGATGGAGGTGATGCTTATCAGGGCGTGTGTGTGTGTGTGTGTGTGTGTGTGTGTGCGTGCATAAGGTGGGTTCAGTGTTGTGTCCTGCCGCTGCCATGGCGCCGCATCTTATCACACACATCACCTTTGTCTCACCCTCTGAAGAACAGGCCTGTGTGTGGCCGAACTTACCAATATGAGTTTTTCAGGCCCACGCAAATTTTTCTGAATCAAAGGTGCAGAAAATTAACACATTGTTAAATCTGATCTGTCTCGGGAAGATAAGGAGATAAGTGGTTCCTAAGATTCCCTGCTCTGCCTCCTTAGAAAGCTTTAGTCCAGCTGTGATCTGAGCCTGAGGACGTCCATCACAGTGCAGGAAGCTCCACTGACTCGTCTGTAACAGGTGAAAACTGAACCTGAAGCAGCCTCTGGTGAGTGGATCAGATCCACCTCAATCATCTGCTTCAGTGGAAGAGACATGGCTCTAATTCATCTGAGCTTCTTACTACGGTAATTCACACCCGGGGTTATTAGTATTCACGTGACAATCTTATGTATTCATATAGACACAGATTTAGGAGGGTTGATATGACGTGATATAAGCCTTTGTGGTTTTCAGCCTCTTCCCACTAAGACTGTAATATTTTATTTTCATGAGTAAAGTTTAAAATGTCTGATCAGGCTGATCTGTGGTCAGTTTTTATCTCTAATATTATGACCATCATGTGAGATGGTGAGAAATTCATGAATCAGTTCCACTAAAACTGGGAATAATATATTATATCTTAAATACTAATGTAAAACAAATACTAAATTCTTGCCAACAGCTGAAGGAGAAACTAAATATTGGCAGTAAATCTGTAACTCTGTCTGTTGTCTCTAATAATAATAAAAAACTGTCTGTCAATCACACAGTGTTGTTTTCCTCCAGCTGTGGCAGGAGACCACGTCTATAGTTACTGTAGCTTGGTCGTCGGCCATTAAAGGCTTTGTATGAGGAGGAGGAGCTTAAAATCCACTGTAACCGTCACAGGAAGTCGGAGCAGAGAAAACTGCTGCTGAAATAAAGCTATAACATCCACGGTCAGTTAAATCTGAACAGCTGCATCACGTCGCGTGTGTCACATCCCCACATGTACGGAGCAGCAGAGTGTTGATGTCAAAGGCCGACTCGTGTTTCCTCCCGAGCGAAGCCGTGAAGCTGCACCTCTGCCCACAGTGACTCACTTACAGTCAGTCAGTCTCCCCAGTGTCTGCTCCCATCTTATCTCAGCCCATACACTCTGCTTATCTCTGCCCTCCCTGAGGTGATGGGACGCCGTCTGCGTGGGACACACACACACAAACACACACAGAGAACGCCACACTGTGTTGCTTACAGTCGTGCTTTCTTGACTCGGCGTAATTGTCTCTATGAGGAGCCCAACGCTAACACTGCTGTCTCACTGTCCTCCATCTTAAACATGCAGGATCAATAAGACACTGTTATCAATATCCCCCTCCCGCCTCGCTCTGTGGTGTGTGTGTGTGTGCGTGCAGCTTCAATCCCAGCTAGACTACACAGTGGCATTTTGTGGCCCAGGGGGTCATATCACGAAAGAAAGAAAAGGAGACAGACCTGAAAGAGAGATAACACAGCAAGACTGAACGAAAGAGTATTTAATCTTACCTGTGTGTGTGTGTGTGTGTGTGCACTGATATATCTCCCTGTGCCCCTCCACACTGCTGCAGTTGTGTTTTGACTCTGTAAAGAAAGCCACCCTGCTCCACAACAGGAAACAACAACCTCTGTGGTGTCAGCAGGTTTGTTGTTGTCATCTTCAGCGTGTGTGGACGTATGTCCCCCGTCTTTGTTGCCCCAGTCTTTGCCTCATCTGTTTGTCTCCATCCGTATGTGTGTGTTGTGTGATTTATCTGTGGCGGTGAATCAGTGATAGTGTGATCGCTGGCGGCAGAGCAGAGCAGGCAGGACGACAGGGAGCTGGCTTATCACAGCCACTGGACTGTGTGTGTGTGTTGGGGTCAATACAGGAATCTAGGTAACTTTCACAAGCTTTGATCACAGTGTGCTTTGTTGTGTGTGATGTGTGTTTGTGCGCTCTCTGTTTACCCTTGTGACTTCAGTCTAGTGTATCAGTCCATAAACAGCGTCCTGTAAAGCAGCAACTTAATCAGTGCAGGATCAGCAGCTATCAGCCATTAGACACATCCACCTCACATTATCACAGCTCAGCCACCTCCTCTGTGTGTGTGTGTGTGTGTGTGTGTGTGTGTGTGTGTTCTAAAATCTGTTTCTAAAACTTGTTCTTTCTGTTTTGGTCTTGATGCCAGTTCAGGTTCTTTAATATCAGGTCTCTGCTGAAGTCTCACCCGTCGTCTGTGAGCTGCTGTTTGAAGCCTCCACTTTGTCATTTGTCTGTCGGCCATCTTGGTTTGTTGAAACCAGAATAAACCATCTTTGGAGGAGAAGGTCCCCCTAATTCATCCCCTGCTTTCTGGTCTATTTTCCTCTAAATGGACCATCATTTAAAAAATGAACATCATGTTGTATTGAAGACTTGAAACTAGAGACTGAGACCATAAACTCATTAGGAAAACGTTTACTGAGCTAATAAATCAAGGGAGAAGTAGGGACATTTTCCCATAGACTTCAATACCAAAATGTAGTCAATTCAGTCCATTTTTTTCCAATTAGTTCTAGTCTGAGGGACACGGAGCTTCATCGCAGGCAGTTTTGGGTCCGTTAGTCTTTGTCCCACCACAGTAAACACCAGGCTGATTCACCTGCTGGCGTCACCGACACAGTGACCCCTTGTTCCAGTGACCCACCACCCTCTCACCATCATCAGCACCACCCTAAGGCGAGAAGGGGCTTTCCCCCCTGTTGTTGTTCTCACAGAGGCTGGAGGAGGAAGAAAGAGAAGACTGTGAGTGACTGACCCCCCCCAGTTCACACAGACACACACTTCACTTCAGCCTGCCATCTTTCCCTCCCTCTTCATACCTGAGCAGCCATTTAAAGCAGCATGCACCTGTGCTGTGGTATTCTGCCCCCCCCACACACACATACCACAGTAACTTACACCCCACAATTACCCCCGGTCTCATAAAGGGCCCTTGTGTTTTTGCGCTATGGCGGCCACTTTGACAACAGTGATTGTGGGGCCAGAAAGATGGCCGGCCATTCGATCTCTTCCTTAAAGACAAATGCCCTTATTTCCCGTGACCCCCCCCCCAACCCCCCAATCCCATTCCTCCTCTCCTGATGTTATTTTCATCAATAGGCACCTTTGTCACCTTGCTGCCACTCGCTGCGCCCCCCTCCCCGAGCACGGCCTCAGGGTGTGTTTGGTGACCCGTCGGCTGGTGACAGGACACAACAGTCATCGTCGCCCTTTTTTGTTTTTTTTGTCATCACCGCCCATCAGGCAGCAGGAGAAGAAAAGAGGGAGGAAAGTGATCTGACAGGAAAAGGAAGCAGAGGAAGGACGAGTAACTTGAGTGACGTGGTTGAACGTGGTTTTGCCTGCTGGTCCCAGCACTGGACTTCCTCTGGTGGTCTTAGATGTGGATTCAGACTCAGGTCAGATTGAAAGTCATGATTTCTGCAGCTCTAATGGCTGAAAAACTGGGATCACATGGGACTAGTTGTGTATTATTCCACTTTACTGTGGATTTATAATTATTCTGCTGTATAATGGTTTTATAGCTGTTTCGTCATGTTACTGTCAATAGAGATCAATAAAATAAAGCACACACAACCTGCCCCGAACCAGAATACACACCACAACACACACAACAGACAGTTTAGCAGCTGTTTGGAAAAAGGAAGTGACTGAGTAGACTCCCCTGGACTCACCTGGAATCACCTGAACTGACCTGGACTGACTCACCTGGAATCACCTGAACTGACCCGGACTGACTCACCTGGACTCACCTGAACTGACCTGGACTCAGCTGGACTGACTCACCTGGAATCACCTGGATTCACCTGAACTGACCCGGACTGACTCACCTGGACTCACCTGGACTCACCTGGACTCACCTGAACTGACCTGGACTGACTCACCTGGACTCACCTGAACTGACCTGGACTCAGCTGGACTGACTCACCTGAACTGACTCACCTGGAATCACCTGGATTCACCTGAACTGACCTGGACTGACTCACCTGGAATCACCTGAACTGACCTGGACTGACTCACCTGGACTCACCTGGACTCACCTGGACTCACCTGTTCTAAATTTGTCTGAAGCTTTAATGAGCGACAGTGAAAATGTGTCTCTGAGCTAAACTGAACTGAAGCAGCAGATATGTTGTGTGGGAACAGTAACTGCATCCAGGTCATGTTTTCTATGAATCACATGTTGATGGGCTGATTGATTGATTGATTGATGGGCTGATTGATTGATTGATTGATGGGCTGATTGATTGATTGATTGATGGGGTGATTGATTGATTGATTGATTGATGGGCTGATTGATTGATTGATTGATTGATGGGCTGATTGATTGATGTTGCGATGTTGCAGCAGTAGATGAGACCCCAGAGGTCGACAGAGGACAGTTGGTGTCTCAGCTCTTTACTTTCCATGTGGTTTTTATTTCCATTTTCTACCTTCAGGATGTGTGTGTGTGTGTGTGTGTGTGTGTGTGTGTGTGTGTGTGTGTGTGTGTGTGTGTGTGTGTGTGTGTGTGTGTGTGTGTGTGTATTAATGGTTTACCCACATGTAGAAACTCCCCCCGTATATCTGAGTTTTTTGCATTGGCACAGTTATAATCTGTGAGCGATGGAATGTCCTCCAGCATTAGTGTTATACAGCAAGTGTATGTGTGTCTGTGCATCCATGTGACTGTGTGTGTGTGTGTGTGTGTGTGTGTGTGTGTGTGTGTGTGTGTGTGTGTGTGTGTGTGTGTGTGTGTGTGGTGCCAGAGGGCAGTGAAGACTGAGCAGCTGCTCTTTATAGTGACTGAACGGACACCAATGTGTCGGGCATCTGTCACGCGTTCACCCCACTGTCTACCCACTGTGCTGTGTGTGTGTGTCAGTAATCATGTCAGTCTCTTTGCCAGTGATTTCATAATTACATATAGCAATTATAATATTGTAGAGACATATAGATTTATGTGTTTTTAATCATAACTGAGAAGCACATGATGGTTCTGAATGTGGATTTTGTGTGTGTGTGTGTGTGTGTGTGTGTGTGTGTGTGTGTGTGTGTGTGTGTGTGTGTGTGTGTGTGTGTGTGTGTGTGTGTGTACCAGCTGCTGAAGCAGAGGATCATCATGCTGATGTTTCGTGTCCGTACACACACTCACACGTTACAGAGCGGCGGTCTGTCCCAGTGTCGGGGCTGAGGAGGGGTTTCTGTCGGTGCCACCCTTTCATTCCCATGACCTCAATCTGTGGCGGGCGACCCGCCAGGCCAGCCGTCCCTCTGTCTGCCGCTGGCCCCTCCTCCACCTCCAAGACGTGGAGGGGAAGTAATAGAACAGCTGACACTGATCTCGTGCACACTCTGATGTACACAACAAACAACTGAATATTCAGGGTTTTAACGCACTAACACAGAGACCTGTCAGAGTGAGCTCACACCAACTTCTCCTCACTCTGAGATCAGAAAAATACAGGATTGATCCCATTGACTTTGGCTACAAGCAGCTGACAGCTAGGCCTCTGAAGGAGACACTCTGATTGGCTGTGACATCACCCACTGGAGCCAATAGGAGTGTCCCATGTAGAGACGTGACTCTAGACGTCACTATCAAAGATGGAGGATGAGAATGGATGGATAAACACACAGAAGTAAAGCAGCAATGCTACAGTCAAAGGGTTTTTTATCAGTACAATATAATAATAATAATAATATTAATAATAAGAAATGTTATTTATAGTTCATTTTTAAAGCACTCATGGACCTTAGTAATCAAGCAAAAGGCATAAAATCCATAAAATAAATTAATCAAATTCATATAATCGTATAAGATGAGTATGATTACATCGAGTGCTGGTGTTGGAGTTTACAATATTTCTGGAGCTCAAAACATCATCCTCTGATCACGATTGATTTTAGCTTCACAGAAAAACAAAAAATAAGAAAAATCAAGGTTTTTTTTTTTTTCAATTGTTGTTTACATCTGTAGTTCGGGGCATCTCCATAGCAACACAGTGCTTCATCATGGTCTGTTGTTGTGACACGTTTCACCTTCATTATAAAAACCACAAATCCTGTGGTTTGGTCATTGATCTTGGCTGATTTGTGATTTCAATAATATTTGGATTAATTGTTTAATTGTCTTGGTTGTTACTAATTATGGAAAAAGATTCAGTTCATTAATTCTGCTGCAGCTGAACATGCAAACAACACACACATACACACAGCTGACCAAATATGGAGAATAAAGCTCCCAATAACAAATAAATATTAATTATTGATCACAAACTCATAAATGTAGCTGCTGCTTCTAAAAACCCAAAGGACTGAATTAATGTTTACTATGTTACAGATAAAATAAGACTCATTTCCTGCACTTCACATGTTGCACGAATAGTCAATTAATCAGTGTGTCTATTGACAGAAAATAGATTTTAGATCGTTTCTGTGCTGCTTTCATTCCTTTGATCTTGATCTTTGCTCTGTTGACGAGATGAGATGTTGGCAGATTGTGAGTCAGTCTTTTCTATGGGAGCCTGTGTTGGACATATTTCACAAAACAGACTCAATTAACTGAAATAAATAAACTCATATTGACAAAAAGATTTAGCTGCAGCTGCATCAGGTTAGAAACCAGATGGAAACACTGACGCATGGCCTCATCTACATCTACAGGGTCTCCACTATTATTTGACGCGTAACGTGTTCGTCTTACAGCAAAAAAAGAACTGACACATTCCACTTTCGTGTCTGTGTCCAGGCTGAATCTGATGTTTGTAACAGACAGAACAGAAGGAAATATAGATACAGCCTTCAACCAATTCAGCAGCTGCATGTGGACACATTTTCTGTTCTGTTGTGATCAGAGATGAATTCAAAATGAAGAGACACTCATGTTTCCTCCAAACTGTAGATGTGAACACGTGTGTTTTTCCACAGCGGATCAGTAACGGCGGCGACGCACACGCCTCCATCCGACGTGTCTCTGGCGTCATGCTCTCACACTCTCAGGTGTTTCACCTGCTGTGACAGCTGCTCAGGACTTATGTTATTCTGCATAGCTCCGCCCACCTTTAGCTCCAATCAGGCATACCTGGAAACACCTGTGTGACCTTTCTCTTGTGAATTAGGAAAACTCAGAGCTGCATCCACCACCCTCCTCCATCAGCTCTTATTCTCTCGCTCTCTCTCGAAAACGCCCGGGACAAGCACAACACATCATCATGAGGAGTGACACATCTTTCTCTCTTTTCATCCTCCCTGCTTCACTTCTTTCCATCTGTTCCTCCTTCTCCTCCTTTCTTTCCAACTCCCTCCACACTTTCCTCCTTCCCTCTCTCTGACACTAACACTCTCTGACAGTGTCTCCATTCTGTCGCGCTCTAATCCACCTCTGAGAGGTGTTAAAGCACTTACTCACACACAGACACACACACAGACACACACACAGACACACACACACACACACACGCACACACACACACACACGCACACACACACACACACAGCATCACTCCAGATCCCGTAAGGTATCGATCTCCCGTCCTGTTCACTCTTAATGGGATTTTTTACACCTAAGCATCAGAAATGCATCTAATGCATTGCTTCACAACAACCACACACACACACACACACACACTTTCACACACAGATAATTACTGAAAGCGGCTGAGCCTCACTGGCAAGTGTGGTAAAAAATGAATGGAGGACAGAGGAGGAGAATGCTCTCCACAGCGTGAGCACGACTCCCTCAGCATCTGACTCATGTCACAGATGTTCAGACTATCTCCACATCACACACACGCTCCATTTCCCTGAGTGTGACTGTGAAATGACGAATCTTTTCATACAACGTCCAGAAGAGCTCCACGCTGCGTCTCTCCGAGCCTGTGTCGGAGGGAGGAAACACAAAGCTGCCGTTCTGCTGGTTTCCTGTAAATATTCTCTGAAACTAATCTTAAAGTAAAGCTGTGTGTTCACGGCCCTCGGCGGCTGCTCTGTCACGGTTGTTGCGGTTTGGTATTTCGTGTCCTACAGAAAGTTTACAGTTGCTTTAGGGACACAAACACAAAGAAACTATCTATACAAAAGTGTAATGAAAGTTCTACTTGTTAACAGTTTGATAACAGCTGATAAGCATCAGCAGCAAAAGGAAACACATCAGAGAAAATCAAAAAATCTAATTAATTATCTGCAAAAACAACAAACATCCTCAGGACATTAATACTTGGTGATGTAATCGAAAAAGAAATACACCTGTCTCTTTAAAATACTGATACTTCCCAGTAAAGTAACTGTGTGATACTCTGAGGAAAAGGAAGTGGGGCCTTCAGACAGAAATGGAAGCAGTAAGTTTCATTCAAAGACAGATCCCAATCTTATCAGACTGTCAAGGAAAAAGGGAAAAAAAGGATAAATACAAAAAGAGCACCCCCTCTCCTCCCTCCCTTTATTCTCACTTCCTTTTTGTTTCTTGTTTTGACTCTGACAGTTGTTTGACTGTGATAAAACTGCTTCAATAAAATCTTTTGACAGTCTGAGGGTTTGGGAGAATAAATCAGTCCTATAGTCGTCTCTCTTTGAGGAGGATCAGCCGTGTTAATGACGCCGTTCACCGACACGTGGAGTCAAAATGTCGCCATCGTCTGTGAGCTGCTTAAAGCCTCCAGTTTGACATTTGTCTGTCGGCCATCTTGGTTTTTGAAACCAGTAGAAACCATATTTGGAGGAGAAGGTGGAGCTGAGGAGGAGTGAGGGGTGGAGCTGACCTGCTCTGTACTCTATCCTGATTGGGTGGTGCAGTCTGTCAATCACACAGTAGCCACGCCCCCTAATCCATCCCCTGCTTTCTGGTCTATTTTCCTCTAAATGGACCATCATTTAAAAAATGAACATCATGTTGTATTGAATACTTGAAACTAGAGACTGAGACCATAAACTCATTAGGAAAACGTTTACTGAGCTAATAAATCAAGGAGAAGTAGGGACATTTTCCCATAGACTTCAATACAATCTGACTTCTTTAACAACCAGTGGAGTCGCCCCCTGATGGTCATTAGAGAGAATGAAGGGTTAAGGCTCTTCAGCATTGACTTCACTTTACAGACCCAGAGTTCAGGTCCAGGTTTACAGAGAGTCCAGGTCCAGGTTTTTCTTATATGTTTCATAAAGCTGCTGTTTGAATAAAGTTTGAGTTGATTTGAAAGAATGACGCCTGAAGCCCTGAATCATATCAACTCAAAGCCAAGTCCAGGACCAGAGAGTGAAATGGGGATTCGAACCAGGGACGCCTGCTCAGAGCTCAGCTTTTATACTGATGAACTACAGCTGAGTCAGACTTTAGTTTGAGAGGGTTTGCTTTAACGTAGAGACGGAGACAGTAATGTAGCATCATCGTTTTATTTCACATGGACGGAGCTGAAGCTCAGACCCTGGACCCTGAACCTGTCTGGACTGTTGAAGTCCAGTCTGAGCTTTAACCACAGACACATGATGATGATGATGATGGATTTTCTCTGGACTCTCCTGAGGTGGTTTACCTTCTGTTTCTGTTTCCTCTGGAGGGAAACATGAAGAACCACTTTTAGTTTCTGTTTATAGCAGAAAAAAGTATTTAATGTGAAGATATTAATGTCTGCTCTGATTATTTAATGTAATTTGCTCCATCTGGGAAACAAAAGCTCACTGTTGCTTTCAAGCGTCTTTCTTTCTTTATCTTCATCGCCTCTTTCCTTCCTTTTGTTTTTCTTGGTGTCACCTCAGGGCTGACCAGGTGGAGGCCGACTGCAGGCTCATTTCCTCAGCAGGTGTGTGTGTGTGTGTGTTTGAGCGCACATTTACGTAGATGCTATCTGTTCACCTGCTCTCGTCTCGCCACAGAAGCAGCCATTGTGTATTGATGCAAGCCAGCGAAGGGCCAACCCCCTCCAGGTGACAACAGGTGTTTTGTGTGGTGTGTGTGTGTGTGTGTGTGTGTAGGAGGATAATATCAAGGAGGATATTGTTTATGCCAGAGTGGGGGGGGGGGGGGGGGAAGAGGTTACAGCCTTTCTCTCCTCACCTGGAAATTATGTCCTGCCGCCATTTTACTGGAGTGTGTTTCCAATCACTGCAGGAACGTGAGAAATGTCCGCTTGGGAATTCCTCCCCAACTTCCTGTCTGTCTCTCGCTGTGTGTGTGTGTGTGTGTGTGTGCGTGCGTGTGAAAGAGAGAGAGAGAAGAAAGTGTCTGTGTTTGATTGTGGATATGCAACTCACGTCCTCGACTCCCATCACTCTAAGTTTAGTTAGTATTTCCTCTTCTACGTCTTCTTTTGCTCTTCTTCCCCATTTTCTTCTTCATTCTCTTTTTTTTTTCTTCCTTTTTTTCATCTTCTTCTTCTATGTCCTCTTATTTTTCTTCCTCTTCTTTGTTTTGCTTGTTTTCTCTTCTTTCATTTGCACTTTGTGTCCAAAATGTTTTGCAGATGTGTTTTTTTTTTCTGATTCACTTTTTAAAGACAGAGGAGACAGAAAAACAAAGCGGAGGCAGATGAAGGGAGGCTGCATCAGCAAAACAACACAACGACAACAATCTGCAGCAAAAAGAAGTTGTGTAGGAAAAAGAGACTGAGAGGCTGAGACAGGCAACACACACCTCTCTCTCTCTGTCTCACACAAACACACATTTAGACACAGGCTCGTTGTATCTGACGTGAAGCGGTTGTGGCAGCGCTAGTGCACGTTAGCATGTTGTGGCTGCAGAGCCTTGCATCTTTTGCTGAGGATCATGGCAGAGAGGAAGTGACAGCTTTCTTAGACAGAGCTGCTTCCCTTTGTCCTTTTCTTGCTGCTCCTCTGGTTTTGTTTTGTCGACTGTGTTTACACACAGTGTGCGTCTGAAGGTTTTGCAGTGTTGCTAGAACGAGCAGGTAGCTCAGTACGTCTGATAGCCTGTCTGTCTGTTTGCCATTTTGTCAGTGCTGCAACTTTTACAGGCTGTGGCTGCACGCTGCCATTTTTCTCCTCTTATGTCTGTTCTCTCTTTCTCTTTCTCTTTCTCTTTCTGTTTCTGAAAGCTGTCTCTCGTCATCAGTCGTCTCTGCTTCTCTTTCTCTGATTCTACAACTCGTCTCCATCCCTGTGAGTCTCCTCATCGCTGTTATCGGCAGCACAGGAAGCTGTTGTTTCCACAGTGGAAGTTAACATCCATCTATCTGATGACAAGAGGAAAGACTCCAGATGTGAACAGCTCCCTCTCCATCCCTCCCTCTCTCAGTCCCTCTTTCCTTTGCTCCAGTCAGAGATCAGTGTCTCAGTAACACAGGCTGCACAGTCTAGACATGAGGCTGGATGGTTTGAACCACTTTCTGGCACCAGCTCTGGCCTGTTATTACAGATTAGATCTGCTCCCGTCAGCTTGATTGATAACGTAGTCGTCGTATCCTTGGTTTCAGTGCCCAGTGTCCTAAATATGGTTTCAGAGACTGATGAGTGTAAAACTAAGGGGAGGAGACAATCCTCTTACACTGTCGCTGTTCTCATCAGGCTAATGTCCACAAATAAAGACCAGAAATGTTTGGCCTGATCAGCTGACACTTCACTGGGAGCTGAAGCCAAAAAAAAAAACCACGCCAAGAAGTTGGTCTGGAGCTGTGATGCTGTCTGGAGACCACAGCTGTGTCCCAGTTTAGGGCCACATCCTTCAGAGGACCCGGTCTGTGGAGGTGGGACCTTTCCTAGACCAGTGTAGACCGTGAAGGCTGAACCGACGGAGGATTTTCACTTTGCATCATATGGCTCCTGTCTCCTGGCAACTTTAACAACATAAAACTTTTTTCTTCCAAACACTCGAGGTTTTAAGTCTCTGTCCGTGTTTGTTGTTATTTTCTTTACCAGCCACAGACCAGATATAAACCTGGACCTGGACTCTGGGTCTGTAAAGTGAAGCCAATGCTGAAGAGAATGACCATCAGGGGGCGACTCCACTGGTTGTTAAAAGAAGTCAGACTGTATTGAAGTCTATGGGAAAATGTCCTTACTTCTCCACATTCACTCCCCAGTTTAAGATGTAGTTTTAGTCCAGTTTCTCTTTGGCTGATCCGGGTGACTTCCTGTTAACTCCACACACAAACATGGCATGAAAGTAGTTAACTGAGTCTTTTCTGAACCTAATAGGGCACAGTGGTGTAGTGGTTACCCGACAGTGAGAAGGTTCTGTGTTTGAATCCCTCTATGTGTGAGTTAAATTTTCTTTCTTTGTGTGGTTTCTCGCCGGGTGCTTCCCCCCACAGTCCAAACACACTGTGTCCAGAGTGTGGCCAGTGTCAGCTGGGAAGGTCCGGGGTATTCCCATCCTGTAAGGATCATGAATTTCTCTTTTGTTTTCTCCTCCAAATAATTTTGTGTGAACCAGAAGTGTTTTTAACATCAGTTTAGACTTTGACCTTTGAAACGAACATGATCATGTGATACAGGATGAGCAGAGTCGACTCTTGTCTTTTCAGTCATTATGATCATTTAAAGGGTTTTCAGCTTTTGGCGTCACACACTTAGTGTAGCAACATGTTTGGTTGTCTGGTTGTGTTTCAGTGCGCACACTGAGGTGTACATGTCTGTGTGAAACTGAATTCAGGCCTTAATTTGACTTCAGGAGGCTACAGGGCAAAAAGCAGAGCAGCGTAACTTTACCTACCAGCTCCCTGATGAGTGAGGATCCAATCTGAGAGGGAAGCTGGAGGCCTGGGTCGTGTGTCTGTGTGTGTCTGTGTGTGTCTGTCTATGTGTGTGTGCGCTCATATATAGTGCCTGAGATTGAGTTAAAATACAAGAGCGGTATTTGGTCGAGGCCGGAAATGTATTCAGAAGCATAACACGTACTGAGAGCTCACTGCACACGCACACGCACACACATCCAACATGTGTTTCCAATGAAGGTGGTGTATGGGAGAGCTGGTCAGCCATACAGTATGAGGTCATCCGGTTTGGCATATGGATGTGTGTGCGCACGCTGCTGTGTGTGTCTGTGTGGAGTGCTCTGAATTATCATCTCACTATACATATCTGGGGGAGTGGAGACACACTCGCACTTACAGGCTGCTCTTAAAGCAGTGTGTGTGTGTGTGTGTGTGTGTTTGTGTGTGCGCATGTTTCTGGTACGAGCCATCAACAGCAGTTCTGCCTTGTGTTGCTTAGACTCTATTAAAACTCCTGCAGCCTTTCATCTGAAGGCCATGCTTTTAGACGCTCTGCCTGCTCTGTGTGTTTGTGTATTTGACAGTGTGTGTGTGTGTGTGTGTGTGTGTCTGCGGGCACGCTGTCAGCCACTGGGCTAACAAACACACTTAATAGAATTTCCCTTTGGCATGAACAAGAACGGGAGACAGGCGGCACCTCAGATGTAAAGCTGTCGCTTTCTGTCTGTCTCTCTCTGTCTGTCTGTCTGTCTTTGTGTGTCTGTGTGTGTGTGTGTGTGTGAGAGAGAGGTGGGGATGTTGTCACTGGCAGCTAGTTGTGGCATTTCCACGCCTGGCTTCCACTGTACCGTTTCCATGCTCCCCTCCAGTGCACCCCCAATCCCTGTCTTCCTCTTCTTGTAATTGGGGCTTTCCCTTATAATTAGTCCATCCTAGCCCCCCCCCCCAGGTTAGGCCTGATAGCATGGCACCTCAGCCCCAGTAACAAGCACCCTTTCCCCCCCTACAGCTCTGGCACTGCCCCCCTTTCTCCCCCCTGAGGTGTGGGGAGTGGGAGGTTTAGCTTAGCATCGTGGCTAACTAGGCTGTGGAGCCTCAGAGCGGGCCCTGGCGCCGGCCAGCCACATCCCCACTGGTCAGTCTTGTACTAATCCAATAAATGAGCTGTGCGGGAGGGCAAGTGTCACACACTGCACACACACACACACACACACACACACACACACTCACACACACACACACACACACACATACACTCACATATACACAAACTGTAGACACACTTCGAGGTCCAAAGTTGTGACAAGCTGCTTCTAATTGTGTTCTGTCTGTCCTCGTCTCCTCCTCCTTAGGGCTCAGAGAAATTCCTCAACCAGTGGGTGTGTGTGTGTGTGTGTGTGTGTGTGTGTGTGTGAGTGTGTGTGTGTGTGTATGTGTGTATGTGTGTGTACGTGTGTGTGTGCGTGTACGTGTTGTGTTTGTATGTTCTCTCATCTGTCTTGCTCTCTCCATGTCTCAAGATTTAGTTTTGAAGGTCAAGTATTTTTACATCAAACCTTTAAATCTCACTTTAAACATCGTCACCTGTCGACTAATTCACAAACCAACCTTCAGGTTAACAAACCACTTGAATGCTCCATGTCAGAGATGTTTTTGGGGAAACCTCGTTTCTTCCTGGAGAACAGGGCAACGTGACGTCCTGACACTGAGGAGTCACAGTGAGGATGAGTTGGACATGTTTTCAGGTTCACACCCATCCACAGTCCAGTGGAGGTGTGATTAATTAATGCTTTCAGATCATGATCTGATGAACTTAACATGTACAACACTGCACTAAGGAAACCTGGATATTTGCTGTGAAGCTTTTAGCTTGTCACTGTGATGCTGTTGTCATGGCGACACCTCCCTCCCTCCGTTGGGGGTGTCATGGGTGCACCTCATTAAGAAGTTGTTCACTTATCAGCTATTAATTGTGACCTTTGCCAGGCGATGTGTGTGAAATTGATCATCTGATCATTGATCAGCCCTGTCCACCACCAGAAGATCCTACAGTGGACACAGGAGCATCAGAACTAAACCATGGAGCAATGAAAAATGTGGCACCAGGATGCATTATGGGAAGAAGAGCAGCTGGTGGAGCAGCAGGATAGTTCTCCCTGTCACTGCAACAATGGTTCAGGAGCTTTGAGGAACAACAACCAGTTCAAGGTGTTGACTTGGCTCCAAATCCCCCAGATCTCAGTCCAGTCCAGCATCTGTGGGATGAGCTGGACCAACAAGTCTGATCCATGGAGGCTCCACCTCACAACTTCAGGACTTAAAGGATCTGCTGCTAAGGTCTGGGTCCACAGCTCAGCTTCAGAGGTCTAGAGGAGTCCAGGTCTCCAGGGTCAGGACCTGCACCATATGAGGCAGGTGGTCATAATGTTATGGCTGATTACGCCTTTGAAGCCCCACGTTAAACATCTGGGCACCATCGCTCTGTTTAGAGTAGCAACAACTGCTTCTCTTCTGCATCATTACTAGCAACTAAAGTTTTACTGGATGTCTTGTTTTCCTCTAAAGCAAAATCAAATGTGTTTATTCTTTATTGAATTTGTGCTTTATTTGATCTGGAAGTCACGTTGAGATCAAGATCTCATTTACAGGTGAGACCTGAGTACAGAAAATAAAATAAAGAAAGAAAAATATTTGTAGAGATACAAAATTTACAACATACATTCAGATCTGTGTTCACATATATTTCACTGTATTTCAAATACACAATCAGGTGACAGTAAGATGACACGTATGCTCATAATTGCATTGTGTATAAGTAATTAAAAAAAGAGATTATGTAAAACACTTCGACACCAAGTGAGTCAGACTAACCAGGATCAAATACCCACTAACTCAAACAACACCAGGCTCCTTATTATGGTGATGCCTTGTGGTTCCCATCGGAGGCTTAGCATCGTTTTCCAGGTCAAAGTTCTTATCAAAAGCTGATGGCAAAATCATTTCCAACATATTTAAACCGTTAAAGAGAAAAAAACCTTTGACCAGAGAATCAACATCCTCTTCACCACAGGAAGCAGCAGGCTTTATGGGAAATGTGGACTTCATTTACTGAAACGCTGGCATTAACGGTACCGTTGGCACGAGATAGAGGCTGCCAGGATCCTTCGCCACACCGCATTTGTTTACCGTAATTGAGTAGCTCACAGTTCATTTGTCAATGACATGTTAATGCTTTATGCCTTGGCGGCGGCGGCGGCGGCGGCGAGGTAAAGATCACCCTCAGTAACGTAGACCTGGTGCAGAGTGTTTGATGCAGGCGGGAGGTGTTTGCTGCTGCAGGGATGCACGGCCTCGCAGCTCACTTCTGTAACTGCACATAGAAAATGACAAAATGAGGCCACAGAAAAACTCTCATTCTTTTCTTTACCTTGTAATTTAAATCTTTTCTTTTTCATTTTTGCATTTTTTTGTAGAACAGCAGCTGCTTTGTGCGACGTCTGATAAACAAATATGACCTAATGAAGCAGTAAGCAGTTCAAGTCTTTCTCTGCAAATTAGGAACACATGGCCCAACACACGAACATACATGCACACAAACACACACACACACACATACGCCCATGCAGGAACACACTGATGACACACAAGCCGGCGAGAGCGCAGATTCTCAGGCTTTTTGTTGTGTGCAGACACAGCTCAGTGAGTTCACAGGCGCCCGAGGAAGTGGGAACTTCTCACATTAATTTCACACTCGTTTTCTTTTCTTTCTTTATTTCAGCCTTTCATTTTCTTTGCTCCGTTTGTTTCCTGTATCTCTTTCCCTCTCCAGTGCTCGCTACGCTGACATAGGTGTTGTCATCCTCAGTCAGTTTGACTTTTCAGACAGTTCTGAATGCTCTGACTTCCACAACCCGGGCGCACACAGGCACAACACATGACACAATCTCACCACAGGAAAAGCCCTGAGCCAGAACAGGCAGGAAAACTCTGGAAAACCAGGATACAATTTGGCACTTATGAAGCCTAAACGATTTCCTCCTGGGCGTTGGGCTCCATCCTACTGGGAAAAGCCAAAAGACCGGCAGAGAAAATTACATCCGGGAAAATGTTTATGCAGCACACTCGGCTCCCTTGCTTTCTGCCCCGCAAATGAGTGATTATTCGTCTACTCTTAACCTCTGAAAGAGAGGTGGGGGGAGGTGGGGTGGGGGTGATGGAGAGAGGGAGATTCTTTCCATCATTAGCCTTTGGAAGGGGTGGCTGCTGGCATAGCTTAGCTTCTTTGTCACAATGTGAACTTTCTGTTTGGCAGCAGCGAAAATATTTGAAGAGCACTCTGTGCAAAACGTGGAGCCGCTCAGTTAAAGAGCACTGGGTACGCTGGGGAAGGTGGGTAATTGCAGGGGGGGGGTCCACATTCAGTGCTCAGCCCACTCATGTTTAATCTCAGTGTGCTCCCACTGGGTCCAGTCATATAGAGACATTATGTTCTTTAGCACAATTGCAAACACAACCTTGTCCCGCCCCACGACCCCAAACACAGTGACAGGACGATGTAGCAGGGGGGCAGTTAATGGACGTCCTGGAATAATGTTGATGGAAAACAACTAAAAAAATCTACAATTAGTGCATTTCTGATCTGAACCCCTGCACCGTTAAAGGGGGAACCCCACTAATTTAACACATAAAACTCAGCCTGTGAAAACAGTTGAGCATGGCTGACTTTGGCTGTATAGTTGTGACATCACAAAGTTCCAGCAGTCCTGAGGCTGGTTTTAAGGCTCAGTTTCTGAATACAGGCTGTGAGCATTTGATATTTGATATATTGTATTAATATAGAACCTAGACCTGCTTTATAATCAAAGACCACATGGAGGTCTACCTTTAGACCGTATGGACCTTTAACATCTACCTTTAGACTGTATGGACCTTTAACATCTACCTTTAGACCGTATGGACCTTTAACATCTACCTTTAGACTGTATGGACCTTTAACATCTACCTTTAAAATGATTTAGTAACTTTAGCTCAACTCCTTTTCGTTGCTTGTTTATTTTCCCAGTGATTTAACTTAACTTTAACTTATAAACCTGCTTTATAATCAAACAACACATGGACATCTCACTCTATATGACATTGGATGGAGGAACATCTCTCTGGGATTAGTGCACTGGCAGAACCAGGAGCGCAACTAATAAAGAGCAGAACTGGGTGAAAAAGTTGCTGCTGCCAGTTCACTCTCAGCTATTTTCCATTCAACTGTCAAAGCACAATCTTTTCCAGTAAATAAACTGTCATTTCTGTGTGTGTCTGTCAGCTGAGCAGCTCCTCAAGCATCAAAACAAACTAGTGAGCGACAATAATGTCGAGCAAGATTAAAACGTAACATGATGTCCATGATGAACCGGACACTGACTGTGTTTAATTTAGAAACCAGTCGCCTGCAGGTAAAAACTAAACTTAAACATCCAATGTTACATTTAGTTGTAAAGTAGCTGAGGTTACATCTGTCTCCAGAAATTAGGTTGTGTAGGAAACTGTATTTGTGTCCCGTCTGTGGCTGAGTTTAGGCAACAAAAGCACTTTAATTAAGATGAAGGACGTGTTCAGTATCAATCGATTTTCCAAATGTCTGAATTAATAACTTCCCTCTTTGCTTTAATAGAAAACATAATTTGGTCACAATTAAATCTGCCATCAAAATGTCTTCGCTGTTGAAGTTTAATTGTTTCAATTGACTCATTGAAACAGAAAAAAAGACTTTTTTATGATATCATGTTCATGTTTTTGTAAAGTACGTCTGTTTTGGTGGTGAGAGAACGTGGCATCGCTGAGGTGAGCAGAGTAAACATGGAAGCTAAAGTATGATATACACAGAACAGACTGCATTTATTGTACATTAGTATTGTACCTGGTAATACTATTTGTATTTTTATTTATTTCAGATCCTGTTTTCATTTTATTGCTTATTACAACTTCTCTCAGTGCTGCTGTGTTAACTTAAACTTCCTCTAGGGGACCAACAAAGGTTGATCTTATCATATTCCTTTGGAGAACCTGAGTTATTATTTTAAGATAATTGTTGTGATTTAAATCAGTGTCTTAGCTTTGTTTGGGAGGACAAACGATGCAAAAATTAATTTATTTATGATCAGATAATATATTAGTTTAATTTCACCAAATCTACATATTGTATTAGGTCATTAAAATATATAATAATGTTAAGTAACAAAAACAGTTTGACAATATTTCAAAAATATGTTGAAAAGACAAAATGATGGAACATTTACAGAAGAGTTTACAGAAGACACAATAAGTGCAGATATTATTGATGCTGTCATGATCAATAAACCATAAGATCAGTTATCACTTATCAGTATCACCACTGATGCTTCGAAGACCAAAATAAAAAACTAGATCAAATAAAATCACATTCATTAGAAAAGAAACGTGTTATATCCAATAGATTGAACCTCCACACTTAATGGTTAGCTCACAGTGTGAATACAGAATAAAGCAGCACCTTCCCTCTTCCTCCTCCTCTTCCTCCTGGACTCATCCATGCTTTTAATTCGTCCCAGGAGGCCGAAGGTGTTGGGTCACTTACTGTAAGAAGGAGGGAGAGAGAGAGAGAGCTCATGATGGATGGACGCATGGGAGGAAGGAGGGATGGAGGGGCTGGTGGGAGTCGTGGGAACTGGCAGGCATGACTCCGCTTTTGTTTTCTTTTAACAGCTCGTTCGCACATCACGTCTTCAGATGCAGGCAAAAGCAATTTGTCCTCTCCGTCTTCCCCTCTCCATCCTCCCCTCTTCCTCCCTTGGCCTTTGAATCATTCTCCAGCTGGGCCCAGTTTTGCTCATGCCGTGTCAGGGTGTCTGTTTGCATGGTTATGTCTACGTCTGTTCTGTGTGTGTGTGTGTGTGTGTTTGTGATACACACATGCAGCAGCCTCAGGACCTTGACCAATTCCCAGTGGAAAAGCGTGGCGTCTCTCTCCGTCAGGACATCTGGAAGTGGGCATTCTGCAGTCGGCAGCCGCTGCACTCTGACTTGATTATATTATCTTGTTGGCGCATGTGTATGTGTTTGCCTGTGTGTGTGTGTCTGTGTGTATATGTGTGTCTGTATGTGTGCATGCATGCAAACTCACAAATCACAAGTTGTGGCTTCATATACACACACCTACTGGATGATAAACTAATAACTGGTGTGTGCATGTGACTGTCAAACTTTGTGTGTGCTGTATGTGTGGGGGAAGAAGGCCTCTCAAGCCGTGTGTGTGTGTGTGTGTGTGTGTGTGTGTGTGAAGGGGTCAAGTGGTGATTGCTGATGTTGTCTGCTTTAAACACATGTTTAGCCAGGGCCCACTCAAACGTTTGGCAACCATTAGACAACTTCCTCTCTATCTTCCGGAGTCAGCTCTCTACGGATTTGTGTGTGTTAGTGTATGTGTATAAGTATGTGTGAGTGTGTGTGCATGTGAGTTTGTGTGTGTGAGTTTGCAGGTGTGGACACAAGCTGGAATGTGAGCAAAAGAGATTTTTTGGAAGAATTTTTTTGCAGTGATGCAAAATGTTAACTTATATGCTCTTACACCCCCCCCCCAACACACACACACACACACACACACACACACACACACACACACACACACACACACACACTTATGTAGCTCAGGCCAGACATCTCTCTCAGAGCTTTGTTTTGCTACAGGATCAGCACAACTGTGAACTTTACATGCAACTGTGGCCTCAGAGCTGCTCACGCATTCACACAACATACACACAAACGCACACGTAAACACATACCCACGCACAGACACCTAAGGGCTCGGTTGGTCATCAGGAAATGAAAGGATCATTTAGCTTAGAGGGAGATGAGAGGATTGAGGAAGAGGTGGAGGAAGAGGTGGAGTGTCTGTGGCTCGATGCAGATTCCTGCAGCAGAGACAGTGTGATTCACCAAAAAGAAAACACAACAGATGAGAGAAAAACCTCCCTCCCAGCTTTGTTTTTTCTGAGGCTTTACACTTAGACACACTCACAACATACGCACACACACACACACACACTGAGGAGGCCTGTTATCCCTGTTACTGCTCATCATGGGATTCCTGGAAGATGAAGGCTTCTGGGGAAGAGAGGGAAAGTTGAGGAAATGCAATAAAATCACCAGAGACGAAAGAAAAGAGTAGTGTCACACACTCACTGGAGAGTCAGACAGGATGTTAACAAACCAGGAAGTAGAGTGCTCTCATGTCATGAGGAGCCCATCGGGATTTAATATTGCACTTCCTTAGAGCTGGGAGCTGTGAGAGCCAGATTAAGAAGCAGCAGCAGAGGCTGTGAAGTCCTGACCTTTATTCTCTATGATGGTTAAAGCTCCAAAAACAGCAGAGCCTACATTTCCCATAATACACCCAGTGGCACGTTTTCATTACGCCACCACTACACACCTGCACTTTCTAACACAAGTTTCGTTTGATTTCAGTGGGAAAGTGTCACTGACACTGAGAAACTGTAGTAAAACTCAGCTCCTGTGAAGTCGGTGAATAAATGACATTATAAACATAAATAAAGAGACGGGTTTAAAACTAAAACAGCAGAAGAAGAAACAAGTTTAAAACTAAACTGAAGTGTAGTGGGAGGAGCCTGTGTAACCCATGTGTTTGTTTTTGGGGTAAAAGATGGAAGGTGATGTTCGTTAGTTTGAAGGTCACTCCGTCTCTGTCATGCTCCGATCTACCAAACTATGCAGATATCTGCGGCTATCGGCTCATTCCCGCCACCACCGTGTTGGCTGTGATGCAGGTTGCGGCCTGTAGGGGGCACATGTGAGGCTTGGCCTGAATCAGCTCTGTGATGTCGGCGCAGCCACGGTGGCGTGATGGATCAGAGCTGCAGTCAGGCAGGAGGGGGCACAGAGAGGACACGGGCACATCCCACCGGGCATCGGGGCCACATGTGTCTCTGTTAACATTCGCCTCACACACCTGATGTTGAGCGTGTCGGCGTGTGTGTGCGTACCTTTTCATGCCCTATTTAGCCCATCACTGTGTGAAGCAGCGCCATGTGTAAGCAAGTTTATTTGTCACACTAGCAGTGGCCTGGTATGAAGCAGAGGGCGACTGAACACATTATTCATGTCTCTGGCTGCAGAGACTGGAGGTGTGTGTGTCTGTGTGTGTGTTTGGTTATTTACATACAACGTGTACGCAAGTGTTTGCTCTTCCGTGATTCTGCTCCTTCATGTGTGTGTTTACACTTCGGCCTCCATGTTTGTGCCTAACACAAAGTGTGTGCGTATACATATCTTTGTGCGATTGTGGGTTTGCAGCCACGAACATGTGTGTGTTTATACAGAATCAGCATGTGTCTGACATTTTTATGCAGACGTGATATGTTTATGCATGTGTGTTTACACTCCTCCTCACATGTGTGAATATGCGTGTACCTTTGTGCACCTATGCGTACGTGCGTGTGTGTGTGTGTGTGTGTGTGTGTGTGTGTGTGTGTGTGTGTGTGTGTGTGTGTGTGTGTGTGAGCCCCAGGTGCACCAGTCTAGCAGCTCCACATTAGCTCTATAACCAAGCTAGTTTGACACCTCCACATCCAGACTAGCGTTGAGCTGCTGGCTCTGGCACATCCAGGACCAGCTCGACCCCATGTGAACGCTCTGTCGCCTCGACTCATGCTCATTTAGGTGTGTGTGTGTGTGTGAGGCGGACTGTGAGTGTTTGTGTGTGTCTGCTCAGGCCCACACCTTTTCATGCACTTTTCATGTGACTCTTTGTGGATGCAGCCAGCTCCTCTAAGTGGTTTTGTGGGTGTGAGTGTGTGTTAGTTTTTCACACCCTGTTCACCTGTTTGTGTGTCAGAGGGGGACTATGTGCAAATGTGCTTGTTTGTAGATTTGTGTGCGATTGTCGCCTGCCATATGTATTGTTTGTGTGTGTGTGTGTGTCTGTGTCCATCTCCTTTTACAGTGTTCTGTGTTGGCAGGTTGATGTGATGATGTGTCACCTCCGTAGACACCCAGTCGACAATGGCTGCTAATCTGCTTCTACAGCAGTGTGTGTGTGTGTGTGTGTGTGTGTGTATGAAAAACACTACATAAGTGCTAGCATCAAGATTTCTGAAGTGTGTGTGCGTGTGTTTGTGTGTGTGTGTGTGTGGCCTATATGTGACAATGGAGCATTTGACAGAGAAGATGAATCAGACACAAACTGACAAAAAAACACACTCGTGTGACTGAACAGTCCTGCTCCGCACACTTCCATTGGATTAAAGCATCTTTGTCAGAGACACACACACATACAAACACACACATGCTGCTGGCAGTCATTAGAGTGTATGAAGCGCCTGCAGGCAGCGAGGGCCTTTTAGCTGAGACCATCTCCTCTTCCTCTCCGTCTCATTGTTTTCTTGATTTCTTTTCTTCCTCCATCGTCCTCACAGGCGCAGCCAGAGGCTGAGCCACCGACACACACACAGGAGTGTGTTGTCGCTCAACACAAACACATATTAGAAGGCTTTGTCTGAGACGCCGCTCTGCTCAGAGCTCTACCTTATCTACAGTATTATTTCAAGAATCTAACATACACATTATGTGATGTTTCCTATAGTGATTGCTTATATTATATCATATCATATCATATCATATCATATCATATCATATTATATTATATTATATTATATTATTGTGATTATTGTTTGAGTTTTGTTGATTAGATGATGAGGATTATTTTCACCGGATTGAACTGATAATGGTGAAAACCTGAAGTGGATTTATTTGTCTCTGTCACAGTGACAGAGAGAGACAGGACAGTCAGGGAGAGAGACAGATATCTCTATCATCTGTCTGTCCATCTACTCAAAACTGGTCTAAACTGCTACAGACTGTTTATTATCATTGTTTTAAAGGTTTAATTTTCAGTCCAGTGGTGATAATGTTTTATCCTCTTCGTTTCTGTGCCCGTTTCATTTCATTTACTTGCTGTTTTAATTTATTTCTCTTCCTGTCTCAGTTCATGAGGCCTCACTTCGAGGCAGCTTTAAGAACAGATCCTGTTTACAAACCTCTACACTGATGCTCATCAGACTGAATACAGCAGAAGTAAAGGTTGAAAAGAGACAACATGTTAATTCAGATTTATTCCAGCTCAGGTCGTATTTTCCTGGTTGTGTCTTGATGTCTGTCGACTGGGAGCGAAGCTCTGCTGCAGGTCTGATGCTGAGGAAGACACAGGAAGCAGAGCTGTGACGACGCTGGATGTTCGGGTGTCGTTTGTAGCTTCCAGCTCGTTAAAGATAAAAAAGAATCATTGTGTGACATTGTGAGGCAGATTTTCTTCATCGAAGCTGCATCACATCACTTTTTAACCAAAGGTCGCATCATGAGAGCGAAGCCAGTGTCTGACTGCATCTACTGTGACTGTGTGTGTGCGTGTGCATCTCACAACTGCTCCTTGGGTGTTCGCCTGCCTTGTTAACACCTTTTAACACGCAACACCAATTAACCCCTACCCCCTGGGCTACCTAGACACACATACACACACAGACACACACGCAGCACATTTTACAGCCACACCTCTCAACCTTATATTTCTAACAAGGACCTGAATCGACTCCAGGTCCGTCCCGGTCCTGCTGCACCGTTACTCACTTCTCCTTCTGTCACAATCAGGACTTGTAAAGTAAACGTGCAAATTCTGCTGCAGTGAGTCTGCACTTCCTGTTTGTGTTACCATGAAGACCGGGGTCCTTTAGAATTCACTGTGACGTTTGTGCCCCAAAATGGCAATGCACATTGGTGGCAATTTTGTGTAGTTTAGAAAGAAGTTGCAGTTATTTTGGTCAGTTTCACATTGTTGTGGAAATATTTCAGTTGTGTGACAAAGTCTGTTGCGTGTGGGAGTAAACAGTTCCTGAGAAGACGAGCTAAGGGGAAATAACTTCACCGTGACTGCAGGAGGGTTGGATGGTTGTCATTTTGTTTGGCTGTGGCCAATATTGACTGTCAATCAGAAGCTTGAAGTGGTAAACAGGTGAAGTTTGTGTTTTTTCTTCACATATTTTGTGTCAGTAAACAGTTTCAGGTTTGTGTGACTCCTCCTCTGATTGGCTGAATTTCTCTTCAGTCAGTTCAGTTTCAACAGTTTTATGACCTCGTGTTTCTTATGTTAATATCAAAGACTGACCGTGTCTGGAAAGGAGCAAGAATATCTTCCACTTTAATTAAGAGCTTGTCATGACATTTAGTGAAAGGAGCTGCATGTTTTGTTATTGCTGCACAAGCTAACATTAGCGGTTAGCACCTTCAGTTCATCCTCCTGCTCACTTCCATTACGGCATAATTTATTAGTTGTGTTGTTATTTTGTTGCTGGACCATCTGGGCCACTGTAGCATCAAACTTTATTACCAATGCTAATGCTAACGCTTATTTCTATCACTTCTTTTCTTGTTCTGCTGAAGTTAGCATGCTAACCAGCTAGCCCCAGGCCTTTCCATCCCATCTCATCACCTTCTGATGGCGACTCGTTGCAGCCTCCAATCCACAGATGTAGCTGCTCAGAGGACACATTATAACCAAGTAGTTTAGATACAATCGACCGTCACCGCCTGGTAGAGTCTGTACCAAAGGTTTGAGTCCAGTCCGTGGCCACGTGCTACATATCACCCCCTCGATCTCCTGGTCCATCGAGCCACAACCACAGTTATGCCACCAATACTTGTATTAGTTACTTATTTGTCTTCAGGCAGGTGAAGCCTCACAGACAGGATGTGATGTCACCAGCACCATATGAAACCGGGTCAGGGACTTTGTCCGGGTGGAACAGTGGACCTGGTCTTTCTCTGCCTCCTCAGTGAAGCAGGCATAAGGCAAACTGACCCCTTTATGACCAAACCACATTGTTCCTGTGACCCTGCTTGTGTGAATAGGCTGCTCACTCTCTGGGCCGAGTCTGTCCTTTGTCCATCCACAGTCATTATTCTGTGTGTGTGTGTGTGTGTGTCAGTCATATTTTAGAGGCATAAAAAGCCAGTCAGTGGGGTCAGTCGGTCGCTCCGCCTCACACCCCAAGTAGACATTGAGTCTGACACATCGAACACACACACACACTCACACTCACACACACACACCAGCCTTTCACTGTCCCTCACTAGAAAACATATGGAGCATGACTAATGGCTTCATAAAGACACACATACACACACTGTAGATACATTTTTGTCCTGCAGCCACCATTGTGTTAATGGTGTTCGTCCAAAAAGCCACTTTTTTGCAACAGATGTGCCTCCGTGCTCCCAGACCCTCGTTTGACCCAAATACTGTGTCAACTCCAACACACACACACACACTTACACACATACACTCCTGCATTGTCATGTCTAAAATAACACACACCTCACACAACAACGTCTGATCGCAAGTCAAAAGGAAAAGGATGAGTTTGGATATCTGACAGATTTTATATGAAGATTAGATTAGAGCAGATTAGAGCTGCAACACCCTCAAACACACAGTTTTGTTATATTTTGTTGGGTCCTTGTGTGTGTGTGTGTGTGTGTGTGTGTGTGTGTGTGTGTGTGTGTGTCCATCACGGCACCAGTCCAGGAGCCAGGCATCTCGGCTCTCGTCAGCCCACATCACTGTCAGAGAGCCGTTAATGAGGGGCACATTCACTGCTACATTAGGGAAATGTCACTACACACAGACGCACACAAACACACACACATCACCACACACACCTTGTAGCTGTGTTTTCAGTCCTTTGTGCTGACTTTACAACTTCAAGTTTCCCATTTTGGGTCAAATCACCTCCAACATGGCCGCCACAGACTGCAGGTATTTGATCCACTTCATTAATCAATAACTTTTAACTACTTTAATTAATATTGTTGCTGATGAGTTAGTTGTCTGATCAGTTCATTGACTGCAGGGCTTTAATGCACGAGCTGCTCCCAAACATCTTCAGCTGAAGCTGAAACACACACAGACACACACAGACACACACTGAGATGAATGTGTGTTTGAAGCCAGAGAGCTGATGTGAAAGGATTGACTTTAAAGAGACATGGGTCAGTGCTGAGGTCCCAGACTTAAGTCCACTACACACAGCTCAGTTAGTGTGTGTGTGTGTGTGTGTGTGTGTGTGTGTGTGTGTGTGTGTGTGTGTGTTTGTGTGTGCTGTTCTGAAGCCTCCAGTTTGTCATTTGTCCGTCAGCCATCTTGGTTTTTTTAAACTATATGAAACCAAATTTGGAGGAGAAGGTGGAGCTGACCTGCTCTGTACTCTATCCTGATTGGATGGTACAATGTCAATCACATGTTAGCCACGCCCCCTAATTTTTCCTCTAAATGAACAACAAACATGTTGTTTGACTTCTTTTTATAACCAGTGGAGTCGCCCCCTGATGGTCTGCTGTCAAGGCACTTATGCCAAACTCCATTAGAAAAATGAACAATTCTCTTCTGACAAATAATGAACCTTCACAGCTGTTGTTTGTCTTTGTTCTGTCCCCCTATGACGTGGATGGAGCTCAGGTTAGCTCATTATTGCTAATATCCTCTTTCTGGTCAGCACCACCTCAGCACCCTCCCTCGCCCTCTTGCTCATTTTGACAGAGCGATGAAGCTAATCAGACAGTGGCTCACTGCACTGTGCCTTGACTGGTTAGCATTAGCCAAGCGTAGCATAATCCACACTGGCTCTGTGGAGTCAGTTGGCTGCTGTGATGGCAAGTCCGTTAATGCTAATATAAGCAAATGAATTGTGATTAGTGAGTCACGGCTGCATGTGTTAGCCTGCTAGCCTGGTAGACTAGTGCTGGATCACTGACTCAGTCACTGGCCTCCTGCTTGTGTTAGCGCGTATGTATTGTGTGTATCAGTTCTGACATTCATTCACCCTGCCCACACACGCGCACACACACACACACACACACACACACACACACACACACACACACACACTCCATGCAGAGAAGCACTGGCCCAGCCTGTTGTTGTGTCTGTTCACTTGGCCAAATTGAAAGTCTGTGGTGCATGCAAGGGCCGTTTGAAGTCCGCCTCAAACACTGTGGCATTAAATTAGTGATAACAGCACAGGAGAAATGCTGGAATACTTGTGCATGTAAGCAAACACACACGCACACACACATTCTCACAAATAGAGACATGCATGAAAACACAGCTCCCAGGTAACAGGACTTACCATCCTGAAATGAAACAAGTTTATTCCCAGCCTCTGTTCGTCATGTAACCCAGTGCTGACATGAGTTCCTGTTGTAGTCTCCCCCTCCTCCCCCTCCATCTCAAGGATAGTGAGTAATTAGAAGCAGATGGAGCTGAGACTGGTGTAGTGAGACTGTTATTTTAGCCCTCTGCACAGCCACTTTTATGCCCTCTCTTTTCCTCTCAGGCCTGTGTTCCATATTCAGACACTAATTCCTGACCTTAACACAACACGGCAGCCTTTAATATCTGAGTGTGTTACAGCGATCGCTACAAGTTAGAGGTCGTTCTTGTTTTCAAAACAGGCTGAAGGAGATGTTACCGGGGCTGCAGCAGCGTGTTGTAAGAAAGAGAGTTACATCATGGGAAACGGGAACTGTTGCGTTCATTAGGTCACTCCTCGTGCTCGAGCCGACATCCCATTTCAACATCAAAGGGTGCCCAAAACCACTGACACTGGATCAGCTTTTCCTTCATTTCCTTCAGCGTCAAGATTAAGATCAAAGGAGTTTCTAATCTGATTCCAGGTGGGCACTTAATAGCAACTTTTACTTTACCCCTCAGCCAAACTAGAACGACAACAAATCAGAACAAGAACAACCAGTTTATTCAGCATCACGTCTTCGTGTCACTGGAAAGAACAGATTTTTAAAAATGACCACCATGTGATCTACATTATTAAAGAAAAAAAAACACTATGAGGGCAGATTGATTTTATTTTCTCAGCTGACAGCTGTTCGCCACTAATGTCGGCGATAATTGTTGAGTATGTAATTAGAATAATTTGTGTTGCAACTCATGTCTACTCACCAAACATGCCGTTAAATGGAGAACACACTGATAAACACTGATAACACAACAGTTCAGACAGCACACTCCTGTATAGGCTCAGTTATCGACAATGAACAATATCAAGCTTCAGATAAAGAACAACAATGGGTGGAAAATACATTTATTAAATGAAGCCATGTTCCAGTAGTAATAAAAAAAGGAGGAAATAAAATGTTCAGCCACTGTCTGGATGAAAAAAAAACTAATGGACCCTCAACTTAAACATTTACACCCAGTTGTAAGTTTAAAGGTCCATATTTTAACTTCTCCAGTCTTTTATTTTGAAGTGTTGATCTCCATCAGAAGATATATTTTTGGTTTTAATAACCAAAAACCATCTGAGTTTAGTTTCCATCTCTTCTCTCAGGCTGAGCTCAATCAGAAGAGAGGCTCAGATCCTCTCTCCCGATTGGCTGATTGTTTTCAAAGAGAGCCAATAGAAATTGAGCAGATTTCAGGTAAAACACAGAGAAACCAATTCCTGCAAGGTTGGATGATGCGTCCAGGTGGGCGTGGCTCGGGGGCGTGACTGATGGCGGTGACGGCTGGTTTTAAGGTTCAGTTTCTGAATCCAGGCTGTGAGCATTTCTCTGTGACTGAGACCTTTGATACTTTCACTGTGTTAACATAGAACCACTGAATGTTTTAACTGAATTCAGTACGAAGACAGTAGCTCTGCAGTAAATTCTACATTCACCGTGTTTCTGTTAAAACTATTTCACAGAGGATTTCAGTCTGATGTGCATGTTGGAGGTTGTAGTTTGTGTTGTTGTTGTTGTTGGATTGCAGCTTGTTATGCTGTGTAATATTAATTGATATCAACAGCTGTTTGTTGTGTGAGGCTCCAGTTGTTTTAGCTGTTTGATCCTAATAAACTGGTATCTAATTCTCCTCCTCCCTCGAGGAGAAAAAAGCCTCCAGTCAGCACCTATTGTGTTGAATTTCATTTTCCAGATTTAATTTTATTTCTCTTTATCAGATTTATTTCTTCATGACTAAATAGTAAAAATGCTCATAGGCGCCACGTAGTTGCTAGCGACTGCGTTTGTGATTTGTTTTCCTCCACACTAACCCAATTACAGGCCTCTGCTGGCATGCGATGCCTCCCCGCCTCGTACAAAATATTAAGTGAACAGCATCTTAGTCACGTTTCTTTTTCCAATGAGTGGGATGTGAAGTGGTGCTCGGCTCCCAGATAATGACACATATTGTGGTGACATTAATGCCGGATCAAAGGGCGGCTGCTTCATGACATTTCAGCTGGGGTAAACAAACACACACACACACACAGGCCTGTTAGTGAGCGAGGGATGACTACCTCCACCACCCCCTCGACGCCCAGCAAACCACCCCTACACCAGCAGGGTAAGAGGGCAGCAACAGGAAAACAAGCCAGCCTCATTTAGTGTGTGTGTGTGTGTTTTTTCCAGCATGCATGGTGTTTCTGCATTTCCACTCTAGGTTACAGTACTTCCAGCTCATCTCCTTTTACAAGGCGAGGCCATTACATAATTACCCACTGTCAATTAGATCACATCCTGTGCAGCACTGCCGGCTGAAGCCATGTTAATTAATCATTGGTCCCCAGAGGTAGCTCCCTCTCACTGATGTCATGGTCGTCGCAGCTGCGGTTGGATAGAATCAAACGCCTCTTTTTCAACTAAAGACGAGAAGCAGGGAGGGAAATCCTCACATCGTCTTTGATATCAGAGGAGTCTGTTTCCTGGTTCTCAGCTGTGATAGGACAGAAACATGGCAGCTGCTTTTAAAAAAAAAAAAAAAAAACAGAAAAATATATAAATATCGAAATATGTTCATTACAGATGTGTGCAAATGTTTGTGTGCAAATTTTTAGTCACAGGCAGCAGCGTCCAAAGATCCTGTGTGCTTCATTTTCAAGAAACTAGAACTTGTGAATCTCTGCATCATCTACAAAACTGTATTAAAACCACTGGATTCACTTTTAATTTGTGCTTAAAATGTCGTCAAAGAGAAGCTGTGAATGTTTCCATTTGACTCACAATGGAAAACTGGATGTTTCCTTAAAAAATGCCTCATCAGCGAGCCCCCCCCCCCCCCCCACACACACACACACACACACTCAACTTCTACTGAGTCTACTAATGTTTGTACTGTACATATTTAGATTTTTCTTTTTATTTCTGATATTTTTCAATTATCATAATTATTTAACTTTATTTATAATTTTATTTCTTATTGACAGTGAAGCTGTTAACATTGAAGTTACCTTTAGAACGTCCTTACCTTCTTACTATGTTTAATGTGTAATTTTCACTGTTTTTGCACCAAAAAAAACAAAAGAAATTCCTGATATGTTGAAGCAGATTCTGACTCTGATTCTGAACATGGTGACACTGAAAAAGACAAATGAAGACATCGAGTGCGATTCAACACATTCAAAAAATGTAATCACTTACTCCTGAAGATTTTTGCAGAAGTCATTTTAGAAACCACTGGACGTGTCCACCCTGAGCCTCACTTTAAACCAGAAATAGTCAGTTGTTTTTTTTTCCACCACAAATACTCAGAATTAAATCTAGATTCAAAATCAGTTCTTGTTTTAAAGGGGAAGTCCCACTGTCTTACACCTCTCAGTCTGATAACAGGTCTTGGTTTGTACAGCTGCATTTATGAAGAAAAAAAAAAACTGAGCCGACACGTGACTCAGTGCTGGTTCAGGCTGAAGACTACAATTTTGAAAATGAAAAAAGTCTGTGAGACCTCTGTAGCCTGCTCCTCGTCTCTGCCAGAGGCTCCAGACCACATTAGCTGCTACTAGCATAAAACACATGAATCACCCAAAGAACCGTTGATGGGTAATGTAGACAACAGGGTTTGACAAGGAGGGCGAACAATATCTGTGGTGCTGCTGCATCAGTTCTGAACCATTTTTCTTTTTAAATCTGTCTCTTGTGAGTCTGAAAATATTATTACTATTATCATTATAGATGAGTTGCCTTTTAAAGGTCTATATTTTATAAAAAAAGGTGAATATTTTATATCAAAGGTCTCCATTTGAACTTCTTTAATGTTTTATTTTGAAGTGTTGATATCCATCAGAAGATATATTTGTGGTTTTAAGAACCAAAAACCATCTCAGTGTAGTTTTACATCTCGAGAAGAGAGGATCTGATTGGCTGACTGTTTTCTGGGTGATCCAATAAAAATATAGCAGATTTCAGGTAAAACACTCAGAGAAACCAACTTTGTTGTGACATCACAAAGTTCCAGAAGTCCTGACGGCTGGTTTTAAGGCTCAGTTTCTGAATAAAGACTGAGCATTTCTCTGTGACTGAGACCTTTGATACTTTCACTGTATTAATATAGAACCTAGACCTGCTTTATAATCAAAGACCACATGGAGGTCTACCTTTAGACTGTATGGACCTTTAACATCTACCTTTAGACTGTATGGACCTTTAACATCTACCTTTAGACTGAAATGCTTTAACTTAGTTACTAAGATATTAAATCTGAAACAATCCAAACACTTGTCCTGCCGTTATTTGGAAGCAAAGGTTGAATGGAGTTCCATGCTGAGTAAATCAAATGCGGTTTGTCAGTTTGATCCCAGAGTTCATGTGTCTGTGTCTGCAGTCGTGATGCAGACGTGGTGTTGCATGTAGTTTTGATTAATCTCCTCTGTGTGTGTGTGTGTCTGTGTGTGTCTTTGTGTGCGTGTGTGTTGTCATAATCTTCCAGTGCCATGATCAAAGCAGGTAGGCCTGTGGTCACACACTCACTCACACACACACACACGACACACAAACATTCCTCCAAACGGTTGTTACATGCCAGAGTCAAATTAGTCCATGGGCTTTTTAAGTGGCACAAAAGGTTCAAATTAGAGACAGGACTTTGAAGCCGTACGATTTGCAGGGATAGTCTGTAGCCCCTCGTGGTTTTGGCCTCCATATCATTCCCTCAGAAGAGAACATGTTCACATCAAAGGTTAACTGGGGCATGTGTACTGTAACTTGTCACCAGCATAGCCCTGATTTCCAAACAGCAGGGAATTGGGACAGAGTGGTATGTGGGCCGGGAAGAGGCATAGTGTGTAATTACATCAGGATCTGTGGGTCGCTCTGCAGCGCTCTGACTGCATGTTATAGACGGAGGTTGGTAACTTGATGAAAACACATAGATTATTGTGCTGTAGATCATGTTCATACAGTCCGAGCTCACCCCAGAGAGAATCTGCGTCACGGTGCCCGATGAGAGGCTGCAGTCACTGTGGTGTTAGTTCAGGAAGAGTTTACTATCCCACATGTTGTACAGATTTTATTTTGAAAGACTTCACATATTATCTTCAACTTATTTTGTTATTTTTTTTGGGCACGGGGCATTTGATAGTGCAGTGTAGCATGACAGGAAATGGGGCATCAGAGAGAGTCGTATCCACCAGGATTCAAACCGGGGACGCCTGCTCACAGCTTTTCTTTATATAAATATATATATTTATTATTGGGTTGGTCAACTAGAAATAGTGAAAGATGTCCATCAGAGTCCATTTCAAAGCTCAAACACAGCGTTAACAGTGTTAGCAGTAACTGATGCTACTACATAAATCAGTTCAGTCAAATGAAGCTGGGAACAGTTTTACTTCTTATT
>CM076657.1:24928899-24942181 GCA_038496675.1 Rachycentron canadum
CCATTTAACTTGTGTTTGTATTGATAACCTGGAGGGGAACTGAAAAATTAGCCGTCAAATATCACACTGAATTTGCCAAAATTAGCGGCCCCTCCCTCTGCCCTCGGCTTGGCCCTGTGGGATTTCAGAGAGGAAGAAGGAGCGCGGGCCAGAGATGAAAGTGTCTGGGGATCAGAGAAATCAAAAACAAATCTCCGGGAGCGTCGGGGTTAACCCCTTCGGCCGCCGACGGCTTTGAAGTGTTCGGCCATACAGTTAATTGTCAGAGTCGGGATTAGACAAAGGTGGTAACAATTTAACCCGGGCAACGAGGGGCTGAAGGCCACCGCTCAGGCCTATCAGGTGTTTGCAGATGTTGTGTGTGCCTCAGGAAAAGCGACAGCAAACTCCTGGATGTGAGGGGAACACTTAGCCGGCCCATAATGCTTTGTTTGCTCAAGCCCCCATCACACTGTAATTGGACGGGGGGGGCAGCAGACAGCTGATTGGCCAGCTGGTGCACTTAACTGTTACTATTTTGGATGGTATGCTGGCCTGTGCCAATGGTACTTGACTCACAATGAAAACCTGACTCTTTCCATTCATGTCTGCCGATCAAGATCCTGAAGGACCAGGTGCTCAGGTCGAAAAGGATTCTGTGCCTGGTCTGGATCACCTGGTCCTCAGGGTCCTGTTGATTCTGATGGACTGAACTTTAAACACCCCCCCCCCCCCAACGCTGCGACTGGCACTGTGACAGGCAAAGGGGAAGCAGCTACGGAAACCCAGGAGGTTGGAAATCAAAGAAAATAAAAAACTCATCATGATCAACTTCAAACTCTCAGCAGCATCTTTAGATAATAAATGAAATGTACAAATTATAACGAGAGCTACTGACGTTCAGGTGTTACAGCTCTTTAGAGGCAGGATTATGTGTTGACGTAACACCGTCCCCCCTGCCAACAGTTTGTGTGGCGGTTGCTTCGGTAGCGTTCAGGCGGATCTTCGAGATTCTCCGAACACGCAGAAAAACTTCAGCGTTCCCGTCGAGCTCTGCTGAAACGTCCGTCTCTGTCTCTTCCTGTCTGTGTCGCTGACTGGTGTTTATTCCAGCTGTCACCTCAGCTTCTGCTGCTTCTCTTCAGGTCAGTCCCACTGTTTTTGATCTGGGCCGGAGCTGAGTTTGCATTTAGACCAAACTTCAAGGCGAAGCCCGTGGTGTATTTCATGGACAAGTCCTTTTTTCTGGGGGGTAAAATGACATGTAACATTATTATTTATCCACATTAGATCCACAGTGACAGAAATAAATCAGCAAGACCTAAAGATGTGAAGGTTTCTTCTCTTCCACTTTCACCTGAAGAACCAAATGTTAAACGTTTTCCTCCCTGATGATTTCTGAAGTGATTCTTTCCATTTAAACCTCGTTTCCATTTCTTGCAGCTACACATAATATTCCAGAAAAATCTTTAGTTTTAATGTTTGTAGATGTTGAGCCCAAAAAAAAGTTTGTCCCAGTCAACCATTAATAATTAATAATCATTCATCATTATTATATAATCATTATCATTCATTTGAATTATATTATATATTGACATACATGTCTAGCCCATACAAATATGTCTGTTTACATATATGTGCGTACAGACATATGTTATTTATAAATATATAAGACTAGGGTCCAAAAGTATATTTCAAATGTCCAATCAAACGAGTTTGATTTCCTCAAAATATTATGTCACTGTTTTAAGTGTCTATAAAGTGACCTGAAGTCCAGACTCTGTCCTGTAAACACAAATTAAAGCTTTTATTTTGACGGTTCTGTCAATGTTCACTGAAACATTGCCAGGAGGGAATTCCCAAAAATTATGGTACAAACATTCACTTGAACTCAAGGATGAACTGATTAGACGCCAGTGGTCAAAGGTCAAAGGTCCCTGTGACCTCACAAAGCACATTTCTGACCATAACTCAGGAATTCATTGGTTCATTATGACCCAATTTAACACAAATGTCTATAAATATATATATAGGATGAAATGGTGAAGCAAAGACATCTTATGCTAAAAAAGGTCAAAGGTCGACCTCACTGTGACATCATAATGTTCTGCTGAAACACTTCTGGGCCATTATTCAACGCCAAGAGTCAAGAGGAGGACCATGTGACCATAAGAGGAGCAAAGGTGGCAGGTTTCACTGTGAAGGTTGTTAAATATTTTTAATTGTACGGCGCCGTTTCTCCAACCTTCACCTTTCAGTTACAGGAACACAAAGCCTCTGTTCATACGTTCACATTGTGAGCAGGTGAGCGTGTGTCCACTCCGGTGCCCACGTTAACAGTGAGGACAGAACGTGTGTGTGGTCGTGTCTCTGCTGTGGCGGCGACAGCTGGATCCTGTATCACTGCTCCGGCCTTTGTGTTTAGGCGTCAGTGGCAGCGAAGCCGAGTCTTTGTGCGAGGCTCAGGTTTGATTGTCAGACGGTGGACATGGCCGCACATGACCCCGCCCCCTGCTGGGACGGAGAATAGGCCTGTTGTTCCTAAAACAGTCGGTTACAGTCACAGCGAGGCCGAGATGTGGGGACAAGACTGACCCTGAAAGTTTATCACTGTCACACACTTTTCATATGAAGAAAGTTGAATTATTCACTGGATTCAACAGCTTGTGGGTGGATTTTATATATTATTCTGTAATTATTTCATATATTATTATTACAGATCTAAAAAGCCCAAATAAAGGGGAATAAGGTCGATATATTAATATGGTAAATAGGCAGTATTTGTTTTGTCCAGTATTGTTTAGTCTAAATGTTATAAAACAACTGTAATTAGTAATAACTAGACATTACATATATAATTTATTTATCCAGAATGAGATAAAAGGTGAAGCTTCACTTTCTATTTTTCTTCTTTATGTTTAACTCCAACAATCTCATCTCTCATCTCACATCTAAGCTTCAACGTCTTTGCCCCCCCCTCCTCTAGTTTCTGACTGGCTCCAGTTTATTATTGGTCCTTTTCTGTTTGATCATCAGCCTGTGAACTGTGTGAAAAGTCCAACATCGACAGTATGTAAAGTAAATAAAGGTTGACAGGTTGATTTATTGATTATAAGGGGTTTAGACCCAACTTTTTTTTTCTCTTCATGATGTAAAACCAAAAAAAGCCAGAAAATCTTCATGTTTTAGCTTCATGAGTGTCTTTGTGGTTTGATAAAGTGTCTCAGCTCGAGTCAAACGAATTCTTCAGGCCTCAGTGTCTCAGTCACAGCTGACGAGTGATGGAGGCTGATTCATTAAGACTTTGGTTTCTGCCTCTTTCCTGATTGAATTATCTTTAATATTCACAGCTGTTTTATTGTTGCTGCTTTTTCTATTAGTTCAGTCTTAAGTCTTCGGTCCAGGTGGCTCCTCCTCCTCCTTCTTCTTCTTCATCTTTTTATTTTTCCCCCTCACACCTTCAATACTCCTCTACTCCTTCTTCCTCTCTAACATTAACCCCCCCTCCTCCTCCTCCCGGGTTCCCCGTTGGGGGTGTTGTTTGTAAAGCATTATAATTTATAACGGAGCAGAGTGGATTTAATTTCAGTGCGCGGGGGCTCGCCAGCAGGGCGCCAGCCTGCAATCAGGGGAATCAGCAGCTCGCACAGGGCCTGCACACACACACACACACACACACACACACACACACACACACACACACACACACATACACACTCTGAGCAGACCCCCACATAGAGCCAGCTAGAATGGAAAGTATTATCAGTGGCCACAAACAGACAGTGTTTCTCGTCACCCAGCTCCCTGGATGCTCCCTCCGCCGCCCGGCACCTTCTCAGCTTCACTTTCAGCTCGGCTGCAGCTGCTCTCGCTCTCTCTTCCCTCTCTCTGTTTGTAATTTCTCCGTCTGCGTCTGGCTTACATTATCTGCATCTTCCTCCCCTCCCCTTTCTCTCCCTCTCTTACTCATTGTCTCTCATTACCACTCATTACCTATTTGTTGGGGGGTAAGAGGCCTACTCATCATGGACTCTGCTGCCTTCCAAAGACAATGGAGGTTCACCAGGAGGTCAAATCCAACTATTAGTCCCCATCAAATATTTGCCTTTGTCCCCCTGTCTCTCTCTCCCTCTACTCTCTCTATCCGTTCTCTTCTGCCCTGGGGGGGCATTTTTTTCCACCCTGCCCATTTGCCAGTTGCAATTTCCCCTTCATAAATCCTGCTTCTTTGGCAAACTGTGCCAGACGGTGGGATGATCCTTCCTCACAGAAGGTCAGGGACCGAACAAGAGGAGGAGGAGGAGGAGGAAAAGATAATGTTTCTCTTCAGCTCGTCGGTTTGTTTCAGAGTGGACGCAGCAGTGAGTTGGATGTTGAGCCTGGAAGCTCAGGCCACAGATAGAAGTAAGCTACTGTTAGCTGGGAACAGGCTGACAGTGGTTTTGGTTTTGATTAAAACTATTAGTTTGTGCAACAGCCTAAAGAGAAAAGATGCTTCTTCTTCTTCTTCTTCTTCTTCCTCCGTCTGCAGAAAACCAATCACTGTCAATCAATTACCAGAGGGCAACGAGGGCAGAGCTCCATCTGTAAAGACAACACTGAGGGTGAAGATCAACTTCACAAAGACATTTAAAGAAAATACTCTGACATGAGCAGGATTTTATTTTTCTAAGCAGCTTGAGACTAATCTCCACTACAGGTCAATGTCTGTGGGAGTTTTTAAAGAGTTTAAAAAGTAGAATAAATTCACTCAGAGTCAGAGTAATACACTGACCACTAATATATCTTCTTATGGTTGTTAACACCTCAGATAAAACACTAGAAAATATGGGACCTTTAAAAGCCATAAAAATGATATAAAGATATTTTTAGACTCAGATAAAAAGAAACTGATTAACAAGAAGAGTCAAATAATGAGACCTTTTATATAAAAAATATAAAATAATCAGATTAAAGAGCTCAACTTGTTGAAATAATGTAATATTAAGAGAGAAATTTTATTTAATGTGTTTTAAATATTGTAAGAAGAAAAGATGGTGGGAACAGTATTTAACAGTCTGTGTATGATGTTTGAAGATAGATGTTGTATTAATGAGGCTCAGTAACTTGGACACAGTGAATCTCACTCCGTGTCACTCGTCGTGTGTCGTTGTGTGTTTGCGGCGTCGCTGCTGCTCTTTATCCTCTGGGATGCAGATAGTTTTAATCTGAGGCCTGAGCCACTATGTTGTTCTGTTCCTGCTGTTATATTAGGATGATTGGACATCTGCTGTGTGGAGGGTGGGGGTGGGGGGTGCTAAGCTGGTAACACTAGTCCAATCTTCAATAGGACATTTGTGCGACATGGCTGCAGCATCATTGTTTGAGTGATATGACGACAGGAAGACACACACAGGACTGGACTGTGTGACCGAGGCCTGTGTGTCTGCACATGTGTAAAGTTACCACTTTGTTCACTGTGAGGAACTTAGCACCATCTTTCTCCATTTAGGATAATTAATACCCTGCCTGTGCTCTGCTCTTGGATTTGCTCGCCTTTATCTAACCCCAGCTAACAACTGCAAGAAATGCTTTATGAGCTCAGAAGAATAACATACAAGCACAACACACACACACACACACACACACACACGGGGTGGGGAGGGGGGTGGCTGAAAAAGGTTCGACATCAAAAAGCCACAATTAGCTCATTTATATTTGTGGACATTTCTGTAGCTCATGAACTGGGCAGGAAGCAGCTCATTTCTCTCCCTGTTTCATGCTCCAGCAGCAAAAGTTCAGAGCTAGGGCTCATCTCATGAAGGCACCACCAGGAGGGGTTTTATAAGGAGACATATGACCCCCCCACACACACACACACACACAGACACACACACTCCAATCCACCCTGTCTGTACAAAAATGAAACAGCCTGGTCAGGATTAGTCATTTGGTGTCGGAGCTGAAGTTTGGTGTTTGTGTCGGAGTGTTGCGTTCACTGACCTGTTGATGATCTGGTAAAGATGATTATTATTTTCTATTATTATATGATGATGTTACATTATTGTATAAAAGGTAGAAATTAATTGAGGAAACACGAAGCAAGAAAAACATGAGGAGTTTGCCCCAATTATAAAGAAGAAAAGAGCAATATTATATTTTTTATATATATTATATATTGGAGACCCTCCCTTCATTCACATTTACATCCTGTTGATTTTCTTGTATTAATTAATACCAAGCCTCTTGACTCTGGAACCACCTGCTCCAGAAGAAGTTCTTCTTTTAAATCACTTCTTAAAACTCATTATTATTGACTTGCTTTTATGTGACGTCGTCTTTTTATTTTTTACTATTTTATCCTTTTATTTATTATTATTATTTATGATATTCTTTATTTTTTAATGATCACTCTGTCGACCTTTAATTGCGTTGACTGTGTGTGTGGTGTCTGCTCCCTGTAGTTATATTAAAGCACATTGTTGTCGTCCCTCTATAGATCTAAAGCTGTTGGATCAATCAAGTCATTATCATTTTCATATATTATTATATATATTTTATAAACTAAAAGGGATTTTTTTTAAAGGCCAAAGTGATGTCGTCTTATTTATTATAATATTCAAACACATTAAATTCACAGAGAGAAACATCAAATGTCATAATAGAGAAATTAAAGGTGATTATTTTGTTTTTGATTGAAATATGATGATTGATGAATAATGACTGATCATAGTTCAGCCAATAATCACACAGATGATAATAGATATAACAACAGAGGAGTGAAGCTGAACCTGAATCTGAACCAGGATCCAGATCGGCCAGAACCTTTAAGTGTGTGTGTGTGTGTGTGTGTGTGTGTGTGTGTGTGTGTGTGTGTATATCTGTGTGTGTGTGTATATGTGTCTGCCTGTGTGTGTGTGTGTATATGTCTGTGTGTGTGTGTATATGTCTGTGTGTGTATATGTGTGTGTGTCTGTGTGTGTGTGTATATGTGTCTGTGTGTGTGTGTATATGTGTGTGTATATGTGTGTGTGTCTGTGTGTGTGTATATGTGTCTGTCTGTGTGTGTGTATGTGTGTGTGTATATGTGTGTGTGTCTGTGTGTGTGTGTATATGTCTGTGTGTGTGTGTATATGTGTCTGTCTGTCTGTGTGTGTGTGTATATGTCTGTGTGTGTGTGTATATGTCTGTGTGTGTGTGTATATGTGTGTGTGTCTGTGTGTGTGTGTATATGTGTCTGCCTGTGTGTGTATATGTGTGTGTGTCTGTGTGTGTGTGTATATGTGTCTGTCTGCCTGTGTGTGTATGTGTGTCTGTGTGTGTGTATATGTGTGTGTGTTGTACAGGTGCTGCTGTCACTGACCCGTCCTCTGTATGACGAGGTCAGTCGTCTCACTCTGTATAATCCCAGTGATTATGTCGATGCCACAGCTCCATTCGTTTACATCATGATCTGCTGTTGCTTAGCGATCTGTAGACTAAGGTGTTAGCATGTAGCAGCGGCGGATACCGGGTCGATAAACAGACAGCAGGAGACAGAGGTGTCATCAATCATATGAATAATGGCGGCGTCCCATCTCGTTCTGCTGTTGTGTGCTGGTTCATTTTCACCTGAATGGAGATGTTACCTGTTGCTTTCTCCCTCCGTTTGTTTCCTTCTTCACTCCTGAAAAATGATTCTTCATACGGATGCACGTCATGTCTCTCTCTCTGTTTCCATCATTCATTAATATGGGTTTTTTTGGGGGGGGGCACCCTCCTCTAATCATATTTGTTTATTCTGACAAACCTGAGTGTTGCTGGGCAGATTTTCAGCTACCAGAATCTCTGCCCTGCCAATGGAAATAAACCTAATGACCTTGGTTGCCTTGCCAACTTCTAAAGACACTGTGTGTGTGTGTGTGTGTGTGTGTGTGTGTGTGTGTGTGTGTGTGTGTGTGTGTGTGTGTGTGTGTGTGTGTCACTAATGGCTTGTCTTGTAGTTCTTTCATTTAAGTCAGAGTTATGAAGTGTTATGGAGCCTTTTAGGTTTTAACCTCCCTTGGCAGCAGTTAGGATCTATATTACAAAGGTTAGGAGGCTTTACAGTCACTCATTTTTACTCTCTTTTTTATAGTCATGCACACACAGACACACGCACACACAGACACACACAGACACACACACTGGAGCTGCACTGGCCATGGCTTTATACATGAACTATACTCAAATTTAATCAAAAGTCCTAATGGGTTCTGTGTGGGACACTCTCTTCAGTGTGTGTGTGTCTGTGTATTTGTGTGTGTGTGTGTGTGTGTGTGTGTGTGTGTGTGTGTGTGTGTGTGTGTGTGTGTGTGTGTGTGTGTGTGTTGGAAGGCCAAAGGGGCCTTGAAGCAGCAGCAGTTGATTGGAGGGCACATGTGTGATGTGGCTGAGAGATCAAACACACACTCTTGATGAATGTGGGTGTGTGTGGGTGTGTGTGTGTGTGGGGGGGGTGGGTTCTGATCAAGGTTAGGGTGCTCTCAGTTCATTACACACACACACACAGACACACACACACAGTGACTCATTGACAGTAAGAATCCTGGTCAAGCACTTTACATTTTGCCACTTATCTACATCTGTGCTGCGTGTTGTGTGTTTGTGTGTCTGTTGGTTTGTGAGCTTGTTGCCAGTAATGAGGTCAATCTCCCATGTGGAGCTAAAACCTCTGTGTGTCTTTATCTCTGTTACATGGGCAGAGGATTATTCTCATCACTCTCAGCACCACTTTCACTCTCATCCCTCTCCCACTCTCCACCACCAGAACGACACACACTCAGTCAGTGAATCTATACAGAGAAACATAAGTCTTACTGACTAAAGAATTAACAAAAAAACAAGCTATTAGATAATTACTTTAACCTTTTTAGAGCCACATTCAGTCTTTTCTGTTGTTTCATCTCTTTGTGTTTTTCCTTCTAAAGTTGTCATTTTTAAAACCATCCCCAAGTCTCCTCATCTTCAGACTCAGCTCAACCTCAGCTCATTATATCTGAGACTCAGTAAAGACTCTGTTCACTGTAATAGGGGATAGTAGCTCAGAGAACAAGAGGAAACTAAAAACACAGTGAACGGTTGAGTTCAGGCCTCAGAGCTGCTGTCAGAGGGATGTACACAATATTAGACATGATAGATAGATAGATAGATAGATAGATAGATAGATAGATAGATAGATAGATAGATAGATAGATGCAAATATTATTGAAGATGCAGAATATGATCAAAGTCAATATCCAGATCACAGGAGCTGCAGTTTTTTCGATAAATACAAAATGTGTCACAACAACAGGCCATAAATGAAGCGTCGTGCTGCAACAGAGACGCCTCAGGCTATTACTCAGATTCTCCCAGACCCAACACAAATCACATCACAACAACACAAACCAATGCTAACGCTGCTCTTCAGAGACGAAAACGTTGCCGTGTTGCTTCATGTTCTCCGGCTGGTTTGATGAAGGTCTGTGTGTTTCTGTGTGTTGTCTGGACTCTGGCCGTCTGGATGTTCTCCTGTCTGGAGCACAGGATTGCGTTGGTTGATGCTCGGCTTGTATTTCTGGACATGCCCCCCCCCCACACACACACACACACACACACACATGTCTGTCTCTCTTTGCAGTCTGTTTCACCATAATTGCTAACACCCCCCTGCCCTCTGTTCACTTCACACATGACGTGGCCCACCTTTTCACCCATCTGTCGGAACCATTGTGTATGAGTGTGTGCGTTGGGAGCTGTCATGCGAGGCTGGAGCCGTGTTGATCAGCGGGCCAAGCCAGTGGCAGATGGCCATGTCCTGGGGTGCTGTGGCATGCAGGAATGCAGGATAGCAAAGCGAACGGACAGGGGCTCGTGCACATGGCCGTACGGACACTAACGTGCCAACATTGCATATGCAACTCATCAAGTGGAGCTCCAAACACCCATCTCTCTCCTCATCCTCCTCCTCTTCCTCCACCCTGCTGAGTGCTCTCATCAGTGCCAACACCACCGTCACATCTCTCTAACTGTGGGAGGAGCTGAAGTCCTATTGGTCCGTTCCCATTTTGTCTCCATCATTCGATCTGACCATGGCCACTTCAGGCAGGTGCACAAAGGTGTGAAAGACGTTGATCCTGGACTCCAAACGAATGCGTCCCATTTTGAAGTCTCCTTCAGATGTGTCCTTCTCCTGGGCAACGAAGGCTCCAGTGATTGGGTCCTTAATTCAACTCATCAAACAGCATCAGCAGAAAGTCTGAGGATCAGACCTTTAGAACTGTTGTGTCTCAGCTCAACAGCACAGTGGTTAAAACCAAGGATATTAAAACCTCGTGTTGTCAGACACTTGTGTTTGTTTTGCAGACACTTGTGACGCAAAGTGAAAATCGTCCGTCGGTTCGGCCTTCAAAGTCTGCACCAGTTACAAGGGGCTCACGGCCCTGACCTGGGACACAGCCGTGGTGTCCAGACCTCTCAGTGATGCTGCAGACACTGTACACAAGGTCAGTATTGTGTTCCAGCTCAGTTCAACAGTAACGGTACAACCATTAAAACCAAGGGCCTCAAGGTTGCTTGGGGACAGGAGCCGCCTTTGCACTGCAACAGCAAGTGACGTAAGAGGAAACAAATGGTGACATGAAAGGAAAACCCTCCGTGGACCAGACCATCTCATTTTGGTTCAGCCTTCAGAGTCTACTACCTTCTGCTGTCATGGACACACAGCCTCAGTCTTTATTTCTTCTTCCATTACTCCCAGTGACTTGAGGAGAAGCCATAAAAAGGTGGGCTGTGTTGACATGACTCTTAGATCAGGGCGGCAGTGAGAATCTTTCTGTGCTCTAACGTGCATCAGTCTGGGATCCTTGGTATGAAATACACCAACACCGTTCTGTCCTTTCCCTTCATTATTTATTCATACAGGCTGATTGAATGACTCCATGGTGTGTGTTTTCCCACAGTGTAGGGAGGCTGAGTCTTTATCTAATGGACTCGGTGCAGGGTCCGTCTCTTTGCTGCCCTCTTCATGTGAGCTTTCTGACTGAAGATATGCCCTGCAGATCACTGCAGCCTCAGGCCTGTGGTGTTGCAGGTGTAAGTCTACCTGCTGCTTGTGTCGTCGACGATGCCACGGAGACACCCACCTTTGTGTTGCTGTCAGGTTCATCGTGCTGTTGGATCCTGTTGTTCCTCGTTTGGGCGGCAGCTGGGGCCAGTTTCGACTTGCTCACATTCACACCGATGAGTAAGTTAGAGTCGCTGGTGGTCGGCCGTGGAGGGAAACTGAAGCAACTGGAGAAAACCAGGAACAACAAGACCACTTCACACAGAAGGGCCCAAACCAGCTGGAAGGTTCAAATCCCGAGCCTTCTTCCTGTGACTGTCCAGTACCAGCATCGTCAAGCTTAGGGAAAGATCATAGGTGTGACGGTAAATGAATCTTGTCAGTTCGTCTGCACTTGTCCTCGCAACGATCCTCGTTTTGTACTTGAAGACGTGTTTGTTCATTCTGATCTGGTTGTTTAGGTCACAATCAGGAAATGATTCATTTATGAAGCCAATGAAGGACAGTTTGAAGGATTTTAAATGAATTCATTCATTGCAAACTGAGGTTTGAATGATGATGCAATAAAGATAATTCACAGTTGAATATTTCCCCTGAGGATCTGACTCAGTCATTTTTCAGACCCTCTTATTTTATTTTACATCTATTTAATACATTTCTGGTGTTTTTTTTCTGCCTCAGCAGCAGTGGTGATTCATTTCCTCCATCTTGCTGCAGGCTGCTTGTCCAGATTTTAATCCAGTGATTTTCTTTTTTACAATAGCAACATAAATGATGATGCTCACAAAGAGACACAATGTAAAAGCAACTGAAAGGGAAAAAAATGAATGTGGCAGGTGATGAACACTTAACCCTTGTTCCTCTGCTCTGTGGATTAAATGTAGCTGGTCCATCATCAGCTGGGTTAGAGGATAACGTGGTTCTTCACCTCTATAAGAACAACTCTGATGGTTCCAGTCAGGTTCCTGGTCTGACAGACAACCTGAAACCCAGCGTGTCCAGATCAACAGGTCATGGGTGAATCGTGGCTGGAAGTTAAGACTGAAGCTCTGTGTCCAAACCGTAGACCAGGAACCTCTGAGACGATCCGGTCTCAATCTCATCTCGACCAGGAAGAGAAAAACATGGCTGAGAAGTTAGGAATTATAAAGATATAAACTGAGACACATTTCTAGTGTTTACCTGTTTTCACTGACAGTACCATCATGTTTTTTTCTTTATATGTCGTACACATAAGTAAAAATCCATATAGCCACATTTTAAAAATCTCTTTTCTTTTTCCCTCATTTCTAATTCTGAGCCTCTGTAGAAAACTAACTTAGAAACTCATTTCAACACAAAAACAACCAGTCTCGTTTCTCTGCTTCCTTCATTTGTGTTAACCAGGAAACAAGATTCACTCTAATTGGTTTAGTTATAGTGACAGAGGAGCAGGAAGTGACTGACAGGCCGACGCTCCCCTCGCCTGCACCGTGTTGTGCACTGTTTAGTCAGCGTCCCAGGAGGAATTGTGGGTAAAGATGCTGTTTGTGTTATCACGGATCATTTGTTTAAATAGCTTTTTTTATGAACATGTGAACATGTGGGATGGGGAATATTTAGAAACAGTTTCTGGCTCACCTGTGGAATTCCGATTGGATTAATTGTTTTGTCATGTTTTACAAATGTTTCGACACAAAGAGCAACAGATTTTTATACCTTTTATTTATGTAACTTAAACTCAGTCAGGCTTCTCTCTCGTCCAAGAAGATTTAGAGATCGAACATTTTCTAACATCTGGAGCTGAAGTTCAAAGCACGGACCTAAAATTATTGATATGATCATTTTAGTCGAGACAACTCTGTTTGGGCTTTATTGAACTGGAGCAGCTGAACTTATTCCAAAACTTAATCAACAGACCACAGACTGTCAATAAACCTGGATGTGGAAATATCCAGTGACACAACTTAAACACTTCAAAGAACATAGAAACTGACTTTGTTGTGACCAGACTCAGAGATCAGTAGATGGATCAGAACATCTGCACAGTTAGCATCTTTCGTTTGTTTGTGTTATTTGTTAGCTTGTAACTGGCAGTGGCAGACACAGTGTTAGCGCTTGTGCTAATGCTAACGCTTGCTCTCTGTACTGACAAGGTTTCAGGTTTATTTAACTCCAAAAACTTTACACACATGTGTTTGTGTTGTTCTAGAGCTGATTTGAAGTTTCTCTCTTTATCTGATCTGAGTTCTGCTCATTCTTTGGAGCAGTAATGATGAA
>CM076657.1:24947060-24958765 GCA_038496675.1 Rachycentron canadum
TTACAGTGTTTTTATCTAGAAAATAAGGAGAAATTCACTGTGTTTTTAGTTTCCTCTTGTTCTCTGAGCTACTATCCCCTATTACAGTGAACAGAGTCTTTACTGAGTCTCAGATATAAACAACAGGGGATCTAATATTAAATAAAGACAGAATTACATGTATATGTATAAATATGTATATTTGTTTATTCACTAAAACATTGATGAACCTTGGGTTCTAACATTCACAGTCCACAGCCTTTTTCTTGTATGGAACATTAAATATATTCCATTTAAATTTCATAAAATTCAAATAGAAACAATCCTCCACATGTGAAGAGAAGTGTTCCATTTAAACTGGGAACTTGTCTGAGTTCACAAAGGCCAAAACTCCTGCAGCACCTGAAGTAAACAGAAGAACTTTGTGAGTAGCTTTTACATTGGATTCACAGATAGAAAAAAAAACAGCCAATTATATGTGAAGGTACGTCTCAGCGTGTCAGATTTCTGACTTGGAAACTCAGAAGAACTTCATCAAGTCTGTCCTCAAAATCCAAGATGGCCGCTCTGTTTTCAACAGAAGTGAAAGCTGTTTATTCAAATGTCTGACTTTGTTGTTATTTATTTATTTAATGTTGTGGCTAACAATAACAACAAGACAAGCTAATGACTTTCCTGTGTGACATCACTCCCACCTTTAAATGGAACGCAGCATGTGTTAGCATGGAGCCCGCTATCACTTAGCATAGTTAGGGCTAAACATTTAGCATGGAGTACAGGGGTTCATGGGAGATTCTCATCTCTCCTGTTGTTGTAAATATGTGTGAAATAAATGGACTGTGTGTCAAACCCTCTGAGGTTTTCACTGTACGGTACATTTATTGTGTCTAATAACCAGTTAAGGTTGTATTTTTGTGTATATGTATAAAACCAAGTGGCATTTGTAAATGTGCTTTGTGTCGGTCAAAGTTCACATCAAACATTAAACAGCCTGTTTCACCTCGAGCTGGAGGTTTTTTTTAACACGTCTGGACTTTGCGGCCCACAAAGCAGCATCGTCTCAGTCCCAGCTCATCTGAGCACCAGGGCCTCACATCATGGCACAGCGTGTTTGTTCGACGGCGTCCACATAATGAGAGCCAGGGATGGTGTTTGTGTGCTGGTGTGTGTTGTATTATTTATGCATTTGGATGAGGAAGAGTGTTTGGACGGAGTCTTTGGGGTCTTTGTCGACGCTAAATAAATAAGTGGTTGTGGGATGTACACACGTACAGACCCAATGGAATTTAATTTTCCATCTATTTCATACACTATACTTTGAATTTTTTATAATATATTCACATAGTATGAATTTTCACTGTTCCTCTGTTCTCGGGTGCTGGCTCTTTTACGTCATTATACAACAACGGAGGGAAACTTTGATATATGACTGAAAGAGAAGACGGCCCTCTCACAGATGTGAGGGCAGACGAAGGAGGGAGGAGGTTGGGATGGATCTTCTGGTGTAAAAAGTCCTGCACCACAAATACATTTCTATTCAGTCAGTATGAATCTGAGTATGTGCTCAGGTGAAAGAACACCTCAGGTCAGCCCTGTGTAACTCCAGTCAGGGCCAGTTTTAAAACCTGTGTTGAAGTAGCTGTGTTGATGTTCTGGTCTACAGTCTCACTGCTGGGCTCGTATGCAGTGACGGTCCTCGTGTCATTCTGCCTCCTTCTTCTCTGATGCCCTGTCTCCTCTTCACTGCCTCTCTGACCCCTCATCTGAACGTCATCTCTCATTCAGGAGAGCTTGATGTGTCCAAACAGAAGTTCATGTATTCTGTCGTCTGTATTTTCACCATTTGACCAAAGAAAAACATCCCAGTCACTGCATTGAAAGCTGCCTTGCAGAGGAACATATGTAGCTGTATTTGGTGGCCAGGGTGTGGGGCTCTGAGTGAAAGTTGGGAGAGTCCCCGAAGATCATGGAGGAAGTACTGGTATTACTTAAACAAACGATCAGAGGTGGACCTGAACATAGCACCTGGTGAAAAATAGCAAACAGTTCAAGACTTGGCTGAAGAAGCACAAACCTATTTTAACCCAATATTCATTAGATATAAACCCTTAAAGGTCCATACAGTCTAAAGGTAGATGTTAAAGGTCCATACAGTCTAAAGGTAGATGTTAAAGGTCCATACAGTCTAAAGGTAGACCTCCATGTGGTCTTTAATTATAAAGCAGGTCTAGGTTCTATAATAATACAGTGAAAGTATCAAAGGTCTCAGTCACAGTGTGATGTCACAACAAAATAGTCACTGCCCTCAGCCACACCCCCAAGAGAGAGATGTAAATCTATACTGAGATGTTTTTTTGTTTTTAAATGTTTTTTTATGGATATCAACCCTGGAGACGTTCAACTCGGGACTTTTGTTTGTTAAGGTAACAGTTGGATACTCAGATTAATGCAGAGATGTAAACCGTTGGCCCCCATGTCCATTATTTTACAGTGTAATTTTTCATGTGCTTCTCATTTATAGTTTAAAGCTGCACTGAGCAAACTTTTTATGTTCAACTCATAAAACAACACAGCAAGTAAAAATTCTTATTGCAACATCAAAACACTGAGCATCATTTCTGGCAGCAGGGACCACCCAGCTGTGAAAGGTTCACCCGGTTAACTGCACCGACAGAAGGAGCCACCGAGCCTCACGTTTTGTAGAGCAGCTTCAGTCCAGGTGGCTTTAAACCCTGAACCCTGTGGACACCCCCGTGTCCCCGAGTTCACATTTCACAGTGTACAAGTTGGCATCGCCCTCCTCTTCCAATCTGAACCATTACTCTCCACTTTGTAATCAGCTCCAACAATTATAACCTCACAGTGTGCCTCTGATTACTGTCCGGGTGTATTTTGGACTGTTCTGGGAATCCAGAAAAAAACTGATACTGGTCCCAGCAGAACTCTGGGTTGCACACATTTACAGTAACCCTGTCTGTGTGTGTGTGTGTGTGTGTGTGTGTGTGTGTGTGTGTGTGTGTGTGTGTGTGTGTGTGTGTGTGTGTGTGTGTGTGTGTGTGTGTGTGTGTGTTTGTGTGGGTTGCCGTTCGTTTGAAGTGCTCATTCCCCCCAAATTACAGTGCTGCCATAATGAAGTATTACCATGCGATTCGGAGGCAGACCAGTACAAAGAGCGTGGATGTGTGTGAGGGCGTGCGAGCTCTGGACACTTGAGGTGAAAGTTCAGACGAGAGGCCTGAGCGCGAAGCGTCTGCCCGGCCACAGAGTGTACGTGTGTGTCTGTGCTTTTATGATGCAAGTAGAAAATAGCTTTTGTATGCACTGCAGCCCCACTGTGCCAAGGTAAGTGTTTGTGTGTGTAACAATGCGTATGACCCTGGCTCACAGTTGCGTGAGCGTCCTCCCAGTTGTGTTTTCTAAATGTGTGGATCCACCAGCCAGCTGTGACAAAGCTCAGTTTGAGTTCACACACACGCTCGGAGGTGCAGGCCTCCTTTGCTGCAGGCTGTGCTGGCCTCACCTACGGCCTCCCCGGCCTGCTGAATGTTGCATGAAGCCCGGCCGCCTCATACATAGTGCATCAACACAAACATGCCATCAGATGATATACATACTGCATTGGCACCTGTACCTGCCTCCGCTAACAAGAGTCCAATCCATTTTTCACCAACGCTTTCAGAGGGACGGCTGTTAGAGGACGAGGAGTCGACGGGGGGCGGTGGGGGGTGGGGGAGTGACAGTGGATCTGGTTCTTTGTTCGACTTCAGAACCTGTTAAAGGTCCCTTATTTTACATTTTTCCAACTTATTATTTGAAGTGTTGACAGTGATCCAATAAAAATATAACATGTCATTAAAGGCCCACATTTTATCTTGAAGGTCCATATGTTATTTGACAGGTCCATGTTTTGACTTCTCCAGTCTTTTATTTTAAAGTGTTGATCTCCATTAGAAAATTTATAGTTTTAAGAACCAAAAACCATCTCAGTGTTGTTTTACATCTCCTCTCTCAGGCTGAGCTCTGAGCTCTAGGAACAAGGTCAGTCAGCCAATCAGAGGAGAGGATCTGATTGGCTGACTGTTTTCAGAGTGATCCAATAAAAATAGAGCAGATTTCAGGTAAAACACTCAAGTCCAGGTGGGTGGGGCTTGGGGTGTGGCTGAGGGAAAGAGACTGTATGGACCTTTAACATCTACCTTTAGACTGTATGGACCTTTAACATCTACCTTTAGAAAGTCTGTGTGGAATGTGCTCGTACTTTCTAGTACTAGTTACATTGTTCAGTAATGAGGTTAATCATGTAATAGCCTTTTCATTTCAATCACATGACAGGTTTTATCCCTGAATGATGTCACAGACAAAACAACTCTGTTGTGATGATGATGTGTTGACGTAGTTATACACATAGTTCAGTTAATATAAACCAAAAGCAGTGAGCCATAGTGCAGCTGAGCAGAAAAACATCTTTAACATGAAACTCAGTAGTTACAACATAATGGTTAGTGATGACTTTACACTCAGTCATTATGACTAATGTCTCGTGTCTGCTCGATGTAGAAATCGTTGACTATTTCCTAACACTTTGACCGTGAGGTTTTTATGTGGCAATAAAATGTAAATAAAATAGTTTTCAGCTTGTTCTGTTGCCCTCAAGTGGCTAAAAAGCTAATTAATGCAACACTTGAGCAGAACAATAGTTTCGGTTTGAAGAGCAGCCCTCTCAGTGTCTCGGACACTTTGCTGCCTCCGGCTCCATCCTCAGCACACAAGCTGCTGATAGCAGCCAAGCTGTCACTGTGGCTGCTATCAGCTAACATCTCTCGCTCCCAGACAGTGACCTATCTAGCTTCTGCATTATAGCTATCGTGCTAACAGCAATGGGGCCAAGCCCCTTTAGCAAGTCTCCCCTGCAAAGCAGAGTCTCCTAAATGAAAACCATTCCCCTCTGCCTGCTTCCGAGCTCTGCTCAGGGACAGGAGCCGTGGGGTCAGCAGCTGGTGGAGGATATGGCAATTGTTTATGAAAAAATGCTTTCTCAAGCCCACCAAAAACACTAATTTAGGAGGGCGGGGGGGGAAGAAACCCTCTGCCCCTGAACAGCCAACAGCTGGGAAGGGTTGGGAGTAGCCTGGAGGCTGGCAAGTCGCCCCCTCCCCAGTCCAGATGGGGGAGGTTAGGCTGAGGCTAGCTGCAGCCCACCCCACCCCACCCCACCCCGCTCTTCCCTCCACTTCCCAAACTTCCCATTCCCATTAAGGGGAGGCTGAAGATTGCGGAGGAAGGGAAAGGAGGAAGAAAAGCAAAAGAGCATGACTGCTCTGTTTTTCACCCCCAACCCTCCCTCCGTCCTCAGCCTAATCAAATAAAGCAGGAAGCTTCCGAGACGGAAGAGGAGTGTTTATTGATATTTGCGTGAGCTCCTTCACCCCCTGTCCTGTCCCTGCTGTTTATTTTCTATCCATCGCGTTTGAAAAAATTCTGATTTGTTGGATGTTTCTGGCTCGTATACGTCCACGACCGAGGCGAAAAGGTTCTGTTTCTTTCAGCTTCTTACAATATACCATTATCTTAAATTGAGCCTCTGGGAAATTACACACCAAGTCAACATCTGTTGCAAAATGGCTGCGACCAGCCCATTTGTTGTAATAAGAGGGTGTCATATGAAATGAAATGGCCTTAAATAAGAATTGATGACCCTCTCCGTCTGTATCAGTGGTCGGGCATAAAGGTTTCCACGCTGCTTATTCTGCAGCCAAGAGCAGCCTGTTGAGAGTATTGTGTTACCTCTACTTACCTTCGACTGCCTGAAAAGTTGAAATTGCATCTTTGACTTCGCTCAAAAGTTTCCTTGAGGTGGAAAACTGCTGAGAACAGGACGGAGATCTTAATGCGGATCTGATGGGGACCAGCTCCATCATATTCTGTCCTCTGCAGAATCAGGCCTGAATTGGACTTGAAAATTATTAGCCCCATACGCGTCTTAGCTGTTTGCCTTACATGTTGTAACTGTTCGGCCGATATTGAAAGGATAAACATTGTGGTGGCTCGTTGGCCATGTCAGGCCAAACCCCTGACACTTCCTATGTAAGCGCACGAGCGTAGACGCCAGCGAGTTTCAGACTTTTATAAGGCCACGTAAAACCCAAGAATAACCGCCGGGTAGTTTCACTGATGTAAAAATCATCTGCACGGCTGTTTGAAAGGAAACCATGTTGGTTTTAAAGCGTCGTATTTTTTCGCGCCCTTCTTTGTCGTGATACTCAGCGTGGAGACAGATTGCAGGTTAGGATGCCAACGTCGGATGTCAGTTTTCCGACACCAGTATCCTCTACTCATAAAACCAGTTTGGCACCGTGGAGAGGATCTGGTGTTTGAATGGCGCGGCAGTGAGAAGTTGCCGTGGGTAACAAAGGGAAACTTTTTCTTGAACGGCCTCTGTGAAAGCCCAGTCTTGTTATTTTCAATGGTTCTTTTGTTCGAGGTCATTGAGAGGCGACCACTTCATTTCCCCTGAAGCCATCCATGTGTGTGTGAGTGTGTGTGCACGTGCTGGCGCTCTCTGACATATCAGTCGTCATACCGTGGTGTGTGTGTGTGTGTGTGTGTGTGTGGACAGGGCGGTAATCCAAGCCTACCTGCAACCCTGTGGACTCGCCGCTGACTGCTCCCTAAAGGTCAAAACTCATGACCTCATGGTTTAGAGCAGATCAGTGTCCTGAGGTGATGTTGTCTCTGTCCTGTTACACACACATACACACAAACACACGCACACATGTACTATGAGGCTATTAGGTTAGAGTATACACATCCTCAATCTGAACTGGATCCATATATGTTGATTCAAACATTTTGTTGTCTAAGAATCATGAAATTTACCTTTTGAACACACACTGTTCCACCTGTGGCCTGCGGGGTGCACTGGTCTGATGAGTCCCCATAAGTGTCCACTCAGAGGTTTTACTGCTGTCCAAAGAGAAAGAAAAGAATTTAAATCTCCATGTCTGTGGCTCTGTAACTCTGCTTCAGTGTCTTTTCTGCTCTTTGTGACTTTTTGGATGTGAAACTGAAAGAGCAGCTCAAACAAAAACACTGACGTCTCCAAGGAAAGTGAATGAACTTACACAGGTCTTAACCTTCTTCAGTCCTTAGAGCCTCCTCCTCCTCCATCAGGTCTTCAGAGCCTCGTTCTCCTGATGCTCTGAGCTGTTTGTTTCTCCTTCAACTAGAGAATCAGCTCTTTCTAATAAGCCCTGATTTGTCCTGTGTGACACTGACTTCAGGGATAAACTCATGAAGGAAGTTAGTTCAGATCTGGATCAGTCTGAGCCTTTGACTGGAGCATTGCTGCTTTACTTCTGTGTGTTTATCCATCCATTCTCATCCTCCATCTTTGATAGAGACGTCTAGAGTCACGTCTCTACATGGGACGCTCCTATTGGCTCCAGTCCAGCTCTAGAACAACACAAACACATGTGTGGAACTTCCTGTGTTGAAGTTTTCTCTGGTTATTCTGGTTTACAGTGTTTTTATCTAGAAAATAAGGAGAAATTCACTGTGTTTTTAGTTTCCTCTTGTTCTCTGAGCTACTATCCCCTATTACAGTGAACAGAGTCTTTACTGAGTCTCAGATATAATGAGCTGAGGTTGAGCTGAGTCTGAAGATGAGGAGACATTTTTAAAAATGACAACTTTAGAAGGAAAAACAAAGAGATGAAAAAAAAAGACTGAATGTGGCTCTAAAAGGAAAAGGGCAGGAGGAAGGTGGGAGGGAAAGAAAAAAAATGATAACAGAGAGAAACAAAGAAAGGAACAAAATTTAAGACGAAAAAAGAAGTGGCGAAAAACTGTAAAGGCTCTGTTTCCATTATACAAACTGTAAATATGAGTCAAACCCTAATACACACACACACACACACACACACACACGTCCTCGGGGCAAAACACATTTGTAGGATGTGATTGTGAGGTAACAGAGGTTGGTATGAGTGGTGACAGGTCAAAGGTCAGAAGAAACCGGAGTCGAGTCACATGTGCATAAAGAAGTAAGAACAGCAAAGTCATTCAGGGCTGTGTTAAAAACACAAGAGTCACTGTTTTGTTCCAGAAATATACTCAGGCATTTCCAGCTGTTCACCACACACACACACACACATTGTGTTTTCTACAAAAACTGAGAGAAAAAAAATCTGCTTTGCAATTTCAACATCACTTCATTTACCTCAAACCAGCCTGCACCGCCCCCCACCTCCCCCCCAAAACTTCAGCTGTAACTAATGTCATTAACGTACATGAGAGTGACAGGGTCCCACCTTCAGTGAGAGGAGCCCAGCTGCTCTGTGACTTCATCAGCCATGTTGAATCTGGACTCACTTCCTCCACCATCCTGCTCCCAGCATGCCCCTCTCTCACAGAGAGCCTCCACGGCGGCAGCCACACACTCCTCACGCACCTGGATTACACATGAAGTATCAAACGTTTTCTACCTGAGCTTTGGAAATAGATTAATAATATAATAGATTTCATTATTTGTCTTTAATTGAACAATTAATTAGTGATTTAATGAATGAATCTGTGTTTATCAGAACCTGACACTGTTCTCCTGTGGGTCGCCTGTTGGGCCCAAAACGTGACCGTTTCATCATCTTAACCACATGTTGTAACCATGACGACGAAGGTCCGGTACATATGGCGCTGTAAAGGCCAGTAACAAAGCAGTTCAAAACCTCCATTGTAAAGAAGCCAATTTTACAGCTTTTCCTACTGAATCTAATCTCATGCATTTAAGTCTGAAGTCGTCTCCAACTCTACACTTTCCACTGTCAGTGATTATTCTGCTTTTATGTCAGATGCAGTTCAACATATCAGTAAATTTTAATCACATTACGACGTTACATGTCACAAGTACAGTCAAGCGATTTCATGGTGCTGCAAAATTCAATTGCACTAAGAGGACAGTGTTTACTGAGTGGGAGTGCAGCCTGTCTATATTGCCGACATACTGTAGTTGATCATTTTCCTGTCTGCGGCTGGTTCACATGCAGGCCGCTGTTTTACAGAACACAAATCATCATTTAGAGCTGACACACTAATTGAAAATGGATAGGAATCATGAGGTTTGGTGTTGGCAGGGAGAGCCCACCAAACAAGACAGGATCCTAATTAATGTTTAACTGCTCACTTGGGATCACGTCCGAGTCCTCCCGGAAATTATATTAACAAAAAACAAAAAAAAAAGGGAAAAAGGAAGCAGCAATTTCTCCTCATGCGAACAGCTGATTATCTGCCCTAACTTTGTTAAGGAGCAGTTTCATCATCACTGCTTTGAATCTGATGTCATATTTGTGTGTTACCTGTCCTCAAAATACTAAACCAACCATGGCAGCTTATTTTCTGTTCATTTCATCAGCTACGTTGCCATGAAAATGTCTTAATGTCTTAATGTGTCCTTTAGCTGATGCTCATTTGTATAAATTAAAGACAGAATGTCATAATGTAAATATTCAAGTCAAATAACTGTAGTTACATTTTTGCTGATACTTGTGTTATTTAGGAGGAGAACAGAAAAAGTGATTAAATGTTCTTTAAACACCAAGAAAATAAATTAGATTATATTATATTATATATGATCAATGCCACAGTTTTGCGTAACATTATTGTTGTGACTGGTTGAAAGACTGGACTCACGACATTTATCTGCAGCTGCCATCACTTTTTTCAGATGAAGATTTTTTTGTCTTGGGGCCTGTTGTTATGTTTCAGTCGTGAGCAGCTTCTCACATGGTTTCATTTCAATGACAGTTCATAATAAATAACATTTAACCAAAGAAAAAAACAGCTTTATCTGCAGGATTCCAGTGGACTGAACTACCTGATCCATCTGGACCAGGTCGTTCAGTGTATGGATGCATCAGTAACAATCTAATAATGTCATATATGATAATATATCACTGCACAATCACTATGTTTAAAGATTTCAGTAGATTTTTAACTGTACTTTGGTCATTTTACCTAAAGGTAGATGTCAAAGGTCCATACAGTCTAAACAAGCCATCAGGACTTCTTTAACTTTGTGATGTCATAACAAAGCGGTCACCACCCTTAGTCACAGCCCCAAAGCCCCGCCCACCTGGACCCACCATCCCACCCTTGCAGGATTTGGTTTGTTTTATCTGAAATCTGCTGAATTTTTTTTTTGATTCTTTATGGATGTCAACATTTCAAAATGAAAACAGGAAATATGTTAAACGGGTACTTTAAGTTCTGAATCTTTGTGCTCCTTCCACCTGGTGTGGACAAAGGTCATTGATGGAGCGTAAACCACTGAGCCACCTCTGATTTCAGGTGATGTGATTCTGTCGTCTGTGGTTAACGCTCCCAGTGCCAACGCTAACAAACGCAGCCAATGAAGTGACTTCACGAGCTTTGTATGTTGTGTGAGAATTCTTGCCGAGCGACGTCAGGCATGCGTTTGTGTATGTGTGTGTGTTTGTGTGTCCTCCCCTGTTTGCTCCGTGAATCAGCCTGTAAACAGACACCTATGAGCAGCTGGGCACTTGGCTCCGGCACAACTCCCGCACAGAGAGGAGAGGAACTGTTGACCTCCGCACACACACATACCCAGACCAAGTATGCATGCACCAACAAGCGGTACATCGCCACACACAGACACACAAACATCCATAAACACACAGATCCACTTGACAGCACGCTCTCACACAAACACATTTCCCTCAGCTCCCACAGGAGACAGACGCTGCCATGTTTACTGCTTCGCCGGAAACTTTCACAGGAAGAAGCTGGAGACCGGCACCTATCGTTCCCTCTCTCTCACCCCCTCCCTCCCTCCTCCAGACCTTTTTTTTTTTTCCGACATCTCTACATCAACACTTTGGTCAGTTTATTTGTCCAAGGCAACAGCTCAGCAAGTTTTATTGCCCTCCAAATCTAAATCAGGAGGGGGCGAGGGGGACAAATTTCCGGATGAACACGCCAGTGGACACACTCAGGAGAATGTAAACTGGGCTCGGAGCATAAGTGATAACAAATAAGAGATGTGCTCTAGCTGTGAGCTGTACACTCCAAATGTTTTTGTTTTTACTCTGAAGGACACAGAGGAGTCTGGCTGGAGCTGCAGCCAGGAAAACACTCCAGAAGCTTCCAAACACTGTCGTCCACTCTGTCTCTCCCTCAAGAGGCGGCTCGTCCCGGCCTTCACACACTCAGAGGAGAGGGTGGGAGGTGGAGGGGGGTGGGTGAGGGTGGGTGAGGGTGGGTGAAGGTGGGTTCAGTCGTTCTGATTCGCTGTGAGTACAACAGGAAGAGCAGGACGGTTCCCTGAGGCCTGGGAAGATAATAGTTTTCAACCATTCGGCAAACAAGAAAAGTTTAGTTCTATAAGTGAATCAGTCCTGAAAAGATCTGTCGTTAAACTGCAGCTGAATATGACAGAGTCCCAGTGAACATGTTTTAAAATACACAAAAATACACCAGAATAATCAGATCTCAGCTCTGCTATATGTTTCTGTCAACGCTCTGAGAGCCACATTCAGTCTTTTCTGTTTTTTCATCTCTTTGTCGTTTTCCTTTTAAGCTGTCAATTTTTTAAAAGTCTCCTCATCTTCAGACTCAGCTCAACCTCAGCTCATTATATCTGAGACTCAGTAAAGACTCTGTTCACTGTAATAGGGGATAGTAGCTCAGAGAACAAGAGGAAACTAAAAACACAG